>OY821521.1:42876384-43268227 GCA_963682025.1 Cordilura impudica | reverse complement strand
CCGGTTAATTTTTAATTTTTCGTTTTTATACCCTATACCACTATGTGGTTTGGGTATAATGACTTTGTGCTGCTGTTTGTAACAACCAAAAATATTTGACCTACACCCATCTTTAATTATACCGATCGAATCAGAATCACTTTCTGATTCGATTTAACGATGTCCGTCCGTCCGTCCGTCCGTCCGTCCGTCCGTCCGTCTGTGTGTCCATGTAAAGCTTGTAATCAAACTGCAGGTCGCAAATATGAATATATTTTGATGAAATTTGGTATTTCATCTTCTATCGGCCATGGGATGAACGCTACTGAAATTGGTCAGAATCGGTCCATGTTCAGACCTAGCCCCCATACTAATGACCCTTATGAAATCGATAAGATCCAAATTATCATACAAATCTTAGTCAAATTGGGTTTGTATGTATATATTACATCCATTAATCAGTAGTCCAAAAATGATCCCTATTGGACAACTCTTAGTCATAGGCCGCATATAGAGCTGCTTCCCGATTTTCACTTAAATCTATCAAAAAACAAAAATATTGCACTGATTCTTCTCAAATTCTGTCTGTATATATTTTTGCAAAATACAAGAGACTTTACCAAACATGGTCAGGATCGGTCCATTTTTGGGCCTAGTCCCCATATAGATATAGCATCCGATATGAATTTTTTCATATCTGCAGCCGAAAAAATTAATAAAAATCCCACTCAAATTTGGTTTATGCTTATTTTCTATATCCAGTTAGTTGGGCCTTTCAGATAGGGTCTCTAAACGCATGGTATAGGGTATCGTATAGTCGGTCTAGACCGACTATAATTTTCTTGTTTATTTTTCATTTTTCGTTTTTCATTTTTAATTTTTTAATTTTCATTTTTTATTTTTCTTTTTTCGTTTATTTAGTTTTCATTTTTTATTTCCCATTATTTATTTTTAATTTTTTATTTTTAATTTTTTATTTTTAATTTTTTATTTTTAATTTTTTATTTTTAATTTTTTATTTTTCATTATACCCTATACCACTATGTGGTTTGGGTATAATGACTTTGTGCTGCTGTTTGTAACAACGAAAAATATTTGACCTAGACCCATCTTTAATTATACCGATCGAATCAGAATCACTTTTTGAGTTGATTTTACAATGTCCGTCCGTCCGTCCGTCTGTGTGTCCATGTAAACCTTGTAATCAAACTGCAGGTCGCAAATATGAATATATGAAATTTGGTATGTAAGCTTTTATCGGCCATGGGATGAATGGTATTGAAATTGGCGAGAAGCGGTCCATGTTCAGACCTAGCCCCCATACAAATTACCCCTATGAAATCGACATAAATTGCCATAAGATCCAAATTGTCATATAGATCTTACTCAAATTGGGTTTGTATGCGTTCATTACATCCATTAATGAGTAGTCCAAAAATGATTCCTTTGGCCCCATATAGACTGCTTCCCGATCTTCACTTAAATCTATTAAAAACAAAAATAATGCACTGATTCTTCTCAAATTTTGTTTGTATATATTTTTGCAAAATACAAGAGACTTTACCAAACATGATCACGATTGGTCCATTTTTGGACCTAGTACCCATATAGATATAGCACCCGATATGAACTTTCTCATATCTGCAGCCAAAAAATTAATAAAAATCCCACTCAAATTTGGTTTTTGCTTATTTTCTATGTCCAGTTAGTTGGGCCTAAGAGATAGGGTTTCTAAACGTATGGTATAGGGTATCGTATAGTCGGTCTAGACCGACTATAATATTCTTACTTGTTTTTTATTTAAAATTTTTCATTTTTTATTTTTAATATTTTATTTTTTATTTTTAATTTTTCGTTTTTAATTTTTAATTTTTAATTTTTAATTTTTAATTTTTAATTTTTAATTTTTAATTTTTAATTTTTAATTTTTAATTTTTAATTTTTAATTTTTAATTTTTAATTTTTAATTTTTAATTTTTAATTTTTAATTTTTAATTTTTAATTTTTAATTTTTAATTTTTAATTTTTAATTTTTAATTTTTAATTTTTAATTTTTAATTTTTAATTTTTAATTTTTAATTTTTAATTTTTAATTTTTAATTTTTAATTTTTAATTTTTAATTTTTAATTTTTAATTTTTAATTTTTAATTTTTAATTTTTAATTTTTAATTTTTAATTTTTAATTTTTAATTTTTAATTTTTAATTTTTAATTTTTAATTTTTAATTTTTAATTTTTAATTTTTAATTTTTAATTTTTAATTTTTAATTTTTAATTTTTAATTTTTAATTTTTAATTTTTAATTTTTAATTTTTAATTTTTAATTTTTAATTTTTAATTTTTAATTTTTAATTTTTAATTTTTAATTTTTAATTTTTAATTTTTAATTTTTAATTTTTAATTTTTAATTTTTAATTTTTAATTTTTAATTTTTAATTTTTAATTTTTAATTTTTAATTTTTAATTTTTAATTTTTAATTTTTTATTTTTTATTTTTAATTTTTATTTTTTAATTTTTAATTTTTAATTATTAATTTTTAATTTTTAATTTTAATTTTTAATTTTTAATTTTTAATTTTTAATTTTTAATTTTTAATTTTTAATTTTTAATTTTTAATTTTTAATTTTTAATTTTTAATTTTTAATTTTTAATTTTTAATTTTTAATTTTTAATTTTTAATTTTTAATTTTTAATTTTTAATTTTTAATTTTTAATTTTTATTTTTTAATTTTTAATTTTTAATTTTTAATTTTTAATTTTTAATTTTTAATTTTTAATTTTTAATTTTTAATTTTTAATTTTTAATTTTTAATTTTTAATTTTTAATTTTTAATTTTTAATTTTTAATTTTTAATTTTTAATTTTTAATTTTTAATTTTTAATTTTTAATTTTTAATTTTTAATTTTTAATTTTTAATTTTTAATTTTTAATTTTTAATTTTTAATTTTTAATTTTTAATTTTTAATTTTTAATTTTTAATTTTTAATTTTTAATTTTTAATTTTTAATTTTTAATTTTTAATTTTTAAGTTTTAATTTTTAATTTTTAATTTTTAATTTTTAATTTTTAATTTTTAATTTTTAATTTTTAATTTTTAATTTTTAATTTTTAATTTTTAATTTTTAATTTTTAATTTTTAATTTTTAATTTTTAATTTTTAATTTTTAATTTTTAATTTTTAATTTTTAATTTTTAATTTTTAATTTTTAATTTTTAATTTTTAATTTTTTATTTTTAATTTTTAATTTTTAATTTTTAATTTTTAATTTTTAATTTATTATTTTAAATTTTTTATTTTAAATTATTAATTTTTTATTCTTTATTTTTAATTTTTTGTTTTTCAGTTTTTATTTTTCATTTTTTTTTTTCATTTTTTTTTTTCATTTTTTATTTTTCATTTTTCAATTTTTATTTTTCATTTTTTTTTTTTTTATTTTCCATTTTTAATTTTTTATTCTTTATTTTTAATTTTTTGTTTTTCAGTTTTTATTTTTAATTTTTTTATTTTTCATTTTTATTTTTCATTTTTTATTTTTAATTTTTCATTTTTAATTTTTCATTTTGCATTTCTAACTTTTAATATTGCATTTTTCATTTTTAATATTCCATTTTTAATTTTCATTTTTCATTTTTTATTTTTTATTTTTTTTAATATTTTTTTTTTTTTTAATTTTTCATTTTTATTTTTCATTTTTAATTTTTATTTTTCATTTTTTATTTTTCATTTTTTATTTTTCATTTTCATATTTTTTCACCAATACAATAATAAGTCACACCGATTTTGTCCTTCGGCTAACATGTTACGCTGTTTTTGTGTTGTATTGTGAAATAGAAATTTACCCCCCTGCACGTATAGATGTTTACACATCAAAAAGTTGTTATATTCAGCATAGTATTGGTTATTAACTGCAACATTTAAGTTTGCCCCTATTTGGGATGTGTTAAAATGTTTGTGATATAATTAATGATGTTACAGTCATCCTAAACTACTCAGTGTTTTAATGAACTTTTCTGTTTTTATAAAGGAATCGTATCACTTACATATCTGCACTTTGGCTGGATTGTGTGCGAGTATTAAAAATCTATTTCTTACACTTCCTACTACATTTTAGATCCTTCAAGATATGATGATAGAAATTGACTATGATGCCGATGGCACTGTTTCCTTAGACGAATGGCAACGTGGCGGCATGACAACTATACCTTTACTAGTACTATTAGGTAAGTACGAGTAAAAACACTTCCGATAATGAAACTAAAGTGTTAAGTATGTCACACGGCAAAATCGTTTGTCGTAAAAAAAAAGCTTTTAAGAAACTACTAAAAGTATGAAATAACCAATTTAAATCATACTCAAAGAATATCTTGGGGTTCTTAAAATACGCTGTAAACTGATTATTTCATACTTTTAGTATTTTTTTTTCAAGTTTTTTTTAACAGCAAACGAATTTACCATGTGACATAGAGCCGTATTTATAGTTTAGATAAAGTACAAATTTACAACTTGTTTGTCAAAGAAATACATCAAATTAACAAGAATTTTAGTTTGCAATTATTTTTTTTTTCAAGAAAATTTTACAAAGTATACAAATATATACACATACGAGTATGTATGTCTCTGAAGATTCACTATTTCTTTATACGTAGTTTTCAAAAGTTACTTAATTTTCCTTTTTATTTAATGTTCTCTTCTTCTTTTTCTTCTGCACAATTTATGGCGAAAGGTGTCGATAGTACTGCTTTAAAGGAAGACGGAATACATGTCTGGCGTTTAAAACATTTTAAGAAACCAGCATATTGTAATCTCTGCCTTAACATGTTGGTTGGTTTAGGCAAAAAAGGTCTCTGCTGTGTATGTAAGTATTATTAAGAAATATATTTTTAAAATAAAACACTTTATTTTAGATAAGCTAAATTTTATGTGTTATGTAAATAGAAAATAAATTGAAATAGGAAATAAACCGCAAATATTTAATTTAAATTTGGGTATATTTTTTGAGTAATGTATCAGAAATATGGTCGTAAATAAATATAAAAAAAACGTATTTTTTAAACAAGATGTAAGTAAAATTTTGCTTGTTTCAATAAACTTTAAATCATTTCCTACCACTTTTCGAATTTTATTTGAATTTTTATAACGGAAAATGTAGAAATGATTTTTTTATAACATTTTTCATAGTAAGGTACTTTAATAGAGTGCATTTTGAACCACTTGATTCGCTATCTGAATCATGATTGTGAACCTTGGTATCCAGACGAGTGTTCTTGTTTCATTTTGACGTTTATATTTTTGTGCAAATATTTGAAGACATCCTTCTAACTTTACGTTTCACTATTTCATTTTTTCCATTTTTATTTGAATATATATATGTAAATATATACTTTTTTTATGTTAAATGTTTCTATTTATTTTACTGCACAAATTAATTTTTTGTTTTTTTTTTTTTTCTGTTTATATATTTTTGACAGCTAGTTCAGATAAACTAGCGATAATTTCTTATCAAACTGGAGATGATACTCAATGTTTCTAGGTTCACAACTAGCTTTATTTGGAACCAACTACATTCGCTCTCAAAATTTTGTATGGCGAATCATGTAGATTCAATCATGATTCGAGCGCGAACCGTGAATGAGAGAGCGAACCGCGAATCTTGCTGTCCGTGTGAACGTAGCATTATCCGGTTAGCCATTTGCTCTGACTGCTTGCTGTAAAAAGTTAAAGTCAATACAGGTTTAAAAATATACAAAGTCCAAAAAGTTCAAGGCAGGAACGCAACAAAAGCTTAAGTGGGGAAAAACAGAGCACGCAAATTGAAATCATGTTGGAAAAAAAATACTCCTACAAAAAAATGGACGACAATTTTCGCAGCTTCCTTACACTGTGTTAGAATTGCCTGTTTTCTTGGATTATTTAAAAAAGCAAAATTTAAGTATCGTCAAAACTGTTGATACCCGGTTAAATTATATAAAATTCTACATCACTTGTTGTTAAAATTGATGTCAAACGTGCTCTGATGTTTTTGTAGTGAAACTTAAAATTCAGACTTTATTGAAATTTTTTGTGCAAAAACGGCTGAAAACAGTGAAAATTTCGCTTTGTAACAGTGTACTTATTTGAAAAGTACACAACTTTGCTATGATACCATCAAGCTCAGGTTATTTTGCAAATATTTTGATAACATTTGTGTGTGAAAATATTTTAGTTTTTGATATTTACATTGGAAGTGCAAGAAAAAATTAGAATTTAAAATTAAAATATTTTAAGTGGACATACAGTTATTATTCGTGTACATTAATGTCATTATCTGTAGTTTATATTAAAGATAATACCTCTCACTATTATATTCCAAAATTTTTCGCAGTCTTTTTGCACCTTTTAGAAGTTTTACATCTTTTTATGCAAGAACTACTGCAGTCAAATCACCAAAAAATCATATTGATGTAAGTGGCAGGCTAGAACTGATTATGAAAAAAGAATAGAAACTGAAACAAAAAAAGAAATTCGGAGAAAATTTAAAGAGACTATGGGATTAATAGTGACCAACGAGTGATGTGAATACGGCAAGACGTTTTTTCCAAAACGCTGAAAAATCTTCCCAAACAACCAAAAAAAGATTTTAATTTAATAAAAACAAGTAAGGAAATTATAGTCAGTCTAGACCAACTATACGATACCCTATACCATGCTTTTAGAGACCCTTTCTCTTAGATCCATTTAATTAGATATAGAAACTAAGCATAAACTAAATCTGAGTGGCATTGTTATGAAAAAGTTCATAGTGGAAGCTATATTTTTGTGGGGAATAAGTCGAAAAATGGAATGATCCTGACCATATTTGGTAAGGTCACCTATTTTTTGCAAAAAAAAATATACGAACCACATTTGAGAAAAATCTGTGCAGATCCTCCACTTTATGTTCTACTTTAAATTGTAATCCGCTTATGTTGATAATCGTTTCGTGTATACTATTTATTTGTTCTTTCACGAGATCGTCCTGTTGCTTTGTATACTCTACAGTCTCCTTAGCATATTCAAACTTGATTGGTCTGCAATATCTGGTTGATGATGGTGTTGGATTCTCCCATACTTGTTCTTTATTGCATGAAAGAACTAAAGGAACCATAGATATACTGAACAAGCTACTATCAGTTGCTGTATTGTCAGTAAAGTTTTGTTTATACTGGCTATGGCCTGAAGATCCAGCCATACCCCATTTGCTAATCAATAACATTTCTTTCTCTACATATGCTTGAAGCTGGTCAATTGATTTGGATTCCAGTATTCTATTCGCGGTGTGATCCAAAAGAGATTGTAGTTTGACTGAAGCAGACTTTTCAGTTACCTCGACATCCTCTGGGTAACATTTCTTTTTCTCCTCTAAAAGTTTTCTGTAACTAGGAAAGTAATTGTATTTTTCATGATATTCTTTTAACTTTTGCCACTGATAAACGCTGAGTTTCATGTCCATGAAGAAAGCCAAAGCTGCCTTTATATCCCCTTCTTCCTCTTTTCTCAATTCTTCAGCTGTGTATTTAATTAAATCTGCAGAAACCTCTTCTGTTTCCATTAGTTCCATACTTCTTTTCTTCTTTGTTTTCTCACAGCATACTGTAAATTCCTTAGGTTCGGGTTTTCGTTTTGAAGTACTTGGATGATTTCCAACTTCAATATAGCCCTCTTGAATCCAATCCGTAGCTCCAAGCCGTTCATACATCCTGTTAAACTTTTGAAGACGTGTATTGTACTTATTGACAAACTTTTTCAATTTATCTTTTATGTTTGGAAATATTAAACTACTTTTCACTCCATGCTCATGATCGAGCAATTCCAAAACATCCTCCACGTTTCTAGTTTTACTCTGTTGCATCAGCTCATGCAGTTCCTGATAGGAAATTTTAATGTATTCCATAATTCTTGACTGTCAAAATTATAATTATATATTCTGATGTAATATTCGAACCATTAAAACACTTATATGTAAAACGCATCAGAAAGCAATTAAATGTAGTAAATGAAGGGAAACCACAAAATAAAAACAATACAAATACCAATACAATACCTATCTAGACGTAAAAACAAAGGGGGAGAGAGAGAGCGAAAGAGAGAGAATAAAATAGTAAAACAACAGAGAGAGAGAGAAAGGTACCATCACAAGTTAAAAGAAAACACTATACAAAGACGGACACACATGCGGACTAATTAGTGACAAAAAAGAAAACACTGAAGATGGCGATGACGGAAAGTCACCCAAAAACCAATATGATTAAATTATTCAATAAGTGATTCCGAGAATTTCCGTTCTATTTCTATGGAATAAATACTGAGAGTGATATACTAAAATCGCTATAACTACCAGGAGGGCTGGTATCGGCTGCTGATTTTTTCACAGTTCATTGAAAACAAATTATGTAACATTTCTGTAGTGGTTTGGCACTGGGACTCTCTGGGACTTTTTAGATATTGCTTACCTAACCCAAATTTAAAGGAAAAATGGACCTTTAGTCGGGGTTTCGCTCTAAAAAAGGTGCATATGAAAATGTCTCAAACAACATTCCTTTTTTTTACAGAAGATACTTGTCCGAAGGCAGATTTTTTTCGGAATCAAAATATCTGTCACCAAAATCAAATGAGATCATTTTGAATACAGCCCTGAAATCCCCTCTTTTCGTGAAAATTTTGTATATTTGACTTCTAAAATCAATTAAAAATCAACGGGCCAACATAAAAATAAGCTTTATGTGTTTTCTGTTTACTTGGAATGTCTGTGACAAAATTGCATCATTAAAAACACTGAGAAAAATAATCGGAAAAAAGTTACTTTTCCACTAGCCGCAACACAGTGCGCCGGCTTAAAATTAATTTTTGGGATATTTTTAATTTCAATTTTGACATCAGTCGTCAAAGAGGACCGAAATATAGAAATAAATATAGAATAATTAACTCAAATCATTGAGCGTTTTTATTGACCATAAGCCGGAATATCAACAAAAACCATAGATAAAACACTGGTCGAATATCAAATTTAAAAACTTAAAATAACGAAAAATTATCCGTGAATTGATCCAAGAAAACATGCTACACTAACCCACTGTGTTCCGGTTAAAAATTTGTATGTGTCTTATGCTCGAGGAAATATCGAAGAGGATACGTTTAGGATCCAAAAATAGACGAAATTTCTACAAAAAAAATGTTTGCCCAATTTAGTATGCTGTCACTAAGATAAGAAAGCTCTTGAGTAGTACTAGAACAATAACTAGTACTAGGACAATAAAAGGTGTGACAAAGTGAGAAAGATTAAAAAAAAATGTAACAGAAATGACCAACGGCAGAGTTTCCGGAAAGGATCCATTAGTTCATAAGTGCACATTTGGGCTATAACCAAATTTTTCGCATAATCCCGCGAGGTGGGCAATGATGTTTTATTAACGAAGAACTTTATCTTGGGTTATTTTATAATACAAAGATATTTTTAGCAAGTTATATTATTTCATATCATAACAAGTTATTTAAGTTCATACATATACAATGGTTATATTATTTAAAAAAAAACAACAATATTATAGCATCCTTCAATTATAATTTTACGATAACCATTTTAAGTTTAAAGTATATGAAGATTTGCAAAATTGATAAATATTCTGCACAGATTTTATTGCACGTTCTTTACGAATATTACTCCTTTGCTGAATTTTTATTAATGAATCATCTTGTGTCCAATGTTAAAGAAAGCATTTCTTGGCGTTTTTAAATCTTGCTAATGACTGGCTTAAAAGTTAAAAGTTATCTTCGTGAAATCGGTGATCTGAGAACCATATATCGTACCATTGGCCGCAGTTAAACTCACAAATTGGGTGTAACCCAGACTGATATTTTGGTATTAGTATAAATGCTAAAAGTGCAAGGATGTCCCTCGATTTCCATCATGCATTGCTGATCGGCGGAATAGCTTTAAATTTTGTAAATGGAAACTTTTGTTTTTTTTTTTAATATCTGAATGCATTTCCCAATTCAAACAAATACTGCATATCATCACGCCACTTTATATTTTTGGTGTAAATTTTTTCTTTATTTTGGTTATAGCTTTGCTTGAGTTCGTTGTAATTGTAAATTAATTCTTGTATAAAATGGTAACATATTTCGGGGGATGAAGTTTTTCCTCCGAGCAACTCATCCATTACGTACCTTAATATTATAAAATATTTAAATCAATTTCAAAGCCATCTCATTGCATACAAATTTTAAACTTCATCGCTCATGGCGCGTAAACTTTTTTGACGCCAGCGCCTATGATCCAAATTATCATACATATTTCGGTCAAATTGGGTTTATGTGTGTTTATTACGCCCATAATTAGTAAGCCAAAAATAAACTCTATGAACAATTCTTAGTCATAGACCCCATATAAAGCTGCTTCCGATCTTCACTTATATCTATAAAAAAAAAAATATTGCACAGACTATTCTCTAATTTGGCTTGTACATGTTTTGCAAAAAATAAGTGACCTTACCAAATATGGTTAGGATCGGTCCATTTTCCGACTTAGTTCCCATATAAATATAGCATCTGCTATGAATTTTTTCATATTCAAAGGAAAACAAATTAATAACAATGCCACTCAAATTTGGTTTTTGCTTATTTTCTATATCCAATTAGTTGGTATAGGGTATCGTATAGTCGGTCTTGACCGAATATAATTTTTTCACTTGTTGAGAAACAGTCTTGCGCTTGAGGTACAGTCTTGTCCGTTCGTCCTTCAGTCTGTCCACCTGTCTGTAACTCCTCTAATCAACTACAGATCGCAAATATAAATATAAGATTCTAATAGCCATAAGACGGACCCTATTTAAATTGCTTTAGGGAAAAAGAGATACTGTATTGCAGTCTTTCCAGACATTAAGCAAGCTTTCGATAAAGTCTGGCATATGGGGTCATTATACAAAACTTAAAAATCATGATAAACAATTTTATGTAAAAATCAACGAGGAAACTTCGGAACTATATGAAATAAATGCTGAAAACCCACAAGGTAGTACATTGGGTTCTATACTGTATACTACAGTGGTTCGCTAAAAAAAAGTAAAACTTGTCCTTCCCTAGGATTAAAGATTAGTTAGAGACGAATTGGAAAAAAAATTCTTTCTTGCTACGCCCCTGCATGTCGCCCTTTCAGTTATTTTCCTCACTGCATCGCCATTTTTAGTCCCATAATAAAATGACGTACATATACCGTCGTGCATGGTTTCATTATCGCTATATTTCTTTCTCTAAAAAATTTTTCCGACTTTCAGTATTTCAGTTCCTACCCACCTTAATAGCAATTATTTTTAAACGAAAGTAAAGCCGCTCTAATTCCATAAAACTTTTGCTTTTAAAGCATTAAGTTTTATTAATAAACAAAAATGTTACAGCGGTTTAAAAAATAATAATGCTCTTATGGAGGTTTTTGTGTATTAAGCTATTTGTCCACAAAAGCGCGAGCAGAGTTAGAGGACTACTGGAAGTGCGTTTACAGTTTATGATTTTGTTATGTTTTTCTTATGTTTTTGGTACATTAAATTTTAATAAAAAATAGAGAAAATGAAAGAGTTACAAAATAGGACACTTAAAATAGTGCAAAAACAAAAGCGTTGGCATTCCACAATGCAATTTTTATGGATGATTATTAATTTCTCTTTTTCTTTTCTTCTTACATTCGATTTTGTCGTTCAGTTATCAAAAGGAGAAATATATTCTTTTCATTCTGGAATTTGTATCTATAATATTAATGGCTAGGGGTCTTGTGACCGATGTTTTTCTACCATTTTATCCCGATTTTGACAAAACGTGTATTTTGAAAGGTATTTCTTTTTAGCTGTTAACTAGACTTACAGATTTTTAAATTTTTGCCTTTATGTGGAGTAAATTGCATTTAAAGTTGCTACTAACACATACATCAAATTATACTATGATAGGTGTGTGTTTATTAAATTTGTTAATGTGCTTATAAGTTTTTTTTCTTCATTCACAATAATAATAAACCTAAAAGTGTTGGTTTGTGATTTGGCTAAGTTGAAAAAAAAAAGTTGCCTAGAATTGCACTCGAATTTCAAGCGCTGGAATCTGCTAGTTTAAATAAAACGTTATTGTTATCATTTCCAAATAAATATAATTTAACATTTTAATGTTAAATTTTCCAGTTGTGCTGTAACTCTGCTCGCGCTTTTGTTGACAAAAAGCTTAATACACAAAAACTTCCATAAGAGCATTATAATTTTTTAAACCTCTGTAACTTTTTTGTTTATTAATAAAACTGAATACTTTAAAAACAAAAGTTTCATGAAATTAAAGCGGCTTTACTTTCGTTTAAAAATAATTGCCATTAGGATGGGTGGGAACCGATATACCGAAAGTAGGAAAAAAATTTAACGTCACATTAAAAAATGTTTAAAAGTGCGACATGCAGGGTTAAAAAGAAAAAAAAAAATTTCCGAATCGTCTCGAACTAATCTTTAATCCTAGGGTAGGACAAGCTTAACATTTTTTTTTTTGTATGAAGACCGAAACACCCATATATATATACCATATACACAGCAGATATGCCTGAACACGACATTGCCATGCTGGCTGCATACGCTGATTCCCCACATGTAGTATCTTCTTTTGTACAAAATAAAATCAATAAAGTTGACCAATGGCTAATAATTCAAACATCGATATACTTGAAAGATATCGATCAAGAGCACTAAGGCAGCATGGTATGCTACCAACAAATCCATCATAAATGATCTTAATATATCATCAGTTTGAAATGAAATTAGAACCTTAAGTGAAAGCTAAGCTAAGCGACCATATTAATACTTTGGCGATATCGTTACTCGATAGCACCAACGAAATAAGAAGAATAAAACGAAACCATGTTTTACATTTCCCATTTCGAAAGCAATCGCAATGGGCATTTTTAAATAATTAACCTCTTAAAATTAAAATTATATTTAATAGTACGTTGATATCTAAGCAAAATCTAGAACATAGATTTCGAGCACAATCTAGTTCATTTTTAATAGATTTCCCATACAAAACAAAATCTAACTCGTTACTAGATTTAAGCAAAATCTCACAAAATCCTGTCAAACTTGGGCTCTACCAAATGATACTACTGTGTTTTTTTAATATTGTTGTAGAAACTTAGAACGCAGTGACTCAAAAATTGACATATAAAAACAAAAACAAAAGCAAACAAGTTGAATAAAAAGGAAATAAAATATTAATTATTAATAAAAATGATGATTCTATAATAAAACATCATGTGAGTTCGATTAGAGGGCACTTTTTTCAAATCAAACAGAAAGTGTCATCTGTGTATCACTTATAACAAGCAACTGGAGGGGCTCTGCTAATATACAAATATTTATTATTATTTATTATTTCAACCGGTTAATTTTTAATTTTTTTTTTTTATTTTTCATTTTTCGTTTTTCATATTTTATTTTAATTTTTCATTTTTAATTTTTTATTTTTCAATTTTAATTTTTCATTTTTCGTTTTTCATTTTTCATTTTTTATTTTTCCCTTTGCATTTTTCATGTTTATACCCTATACCACTATGTGGTTTGGGTATAATGACTTTGTGCTGCTGTTTGTAACAACCAAAAATATTTGACCTAGACCCATCTTTAATTGTACCGATCGAATCAGAATCACTTTCTGAGTTAATTTAACAATGTCCGTCCGTCCGTCCGTCTGTGTGTCCATGTAAACCTTGTAATCAAACTGCAGGTCGCAAATATGAATATATTTTGATGAAATTTGGTACATAAGCTTTTATCGGCCATAGGATGAACGCTATTGAAATTGGTAAAAATAGCTCTATGTTCAGACCTAGCCCCCATACAAATTTCCCCTATGAAATTGGCATAAATTGCCATAAGATCCAAATTGTCATATTGATCTTACTCAAATTGGGTTTGTATGCGTTCATTACATCCATTAATGAGTAGTCCAAAAATGATCCATTTGGCCCCATATAGAGCTGCTTCCCGATCTTTACTTAAATCTATTAAAAAACAAAAATATTGCACTGATTCTTCTCAAGTTTTGTTTGTATATATTTTTGCAAAATAAAAGATACTTTACCAAACATGATCAGGATCGGTCCAGTTTTGGACCTAGTCCCAATATAGATATGGCATCCGATATGAACTTTTTCATATCTGCAGCCAAAAAAATTAATAAAAATCCCACTCAAATTTGGTTTATCTTATTTTCTATGTCCAGTTAGATTGGCCTAAGAGATAGGGTCTCTAAACACATGGTATAGGGTATCGTATAGTCGGTCTAGACCGACTATAATTTTCTCACTTGTTTATTTTTCAATTTTAATTTTTAATTTTTTATTTTTATTTTTTCATTTTTTATTTTTAATTTTTTATTTTTCACTTTTTGTTTTTAATTTTTAATTTTTTATTTTTTATTTTTCATATTTAATTTTTGGGGTTTCGTTTTTATACCCTATACCACTATGTGGTTTGGGTATAATGACTTTGTGCTGCTGTTTGTAACAACCAAAAATATTTGACCTAGACCCATCTTTAATTATACCGATCGAATCAGAATCACTTTCTGAGTTGATTTAACAATGTCCGTCCGTCCGTCCGTCTGTGTGTCCATGTAAAGCTTGTAATCAAACTGCAGGTCGCAAATATGAATATATTTTGATGAAATTTGGTATATAAGCTTTTATCGGCCATGGGATGAACGCTATTGAAATTGGTGAGAATCGGTCCATGTTCAGACCTAGCCCCCATACAAATTACCCATATGAAATCGACATAAATTTCCATAAGATCCAAATTGTCATATAGATCTTACTCAAATTGGGTTTGTATGCGTTCATTACATCCACTAATGAGTAGTCCAAAAATGATCCCTTTGACCCCATATAGAGCTGCTTCCCGATCTTCACTTAAATCTATTAAAAAACAAAAATATTGCACTGATTCTTCTCAAATTTTGTTTGTATATATTTTTGCAAAATACAAGAGACTTTACGAAACATGATCAGGATCGGTCCATTTTTGGACCTAGTCCCTTTATAGATATAGCATCCGATATGAACTTTTTCATATCTGCAGCCAAAAAAATTAATAAAAATCCCACTCAAATTTGGTTTTTGCTTATTTTCAATGTCCAGTTAGTTGGGCCTAAGAGATAGGGTTTCTAAACGCATGGTATAGGGTATCGTATAGTCGGTCTAGACCGACTATAATTTTCTTACTTGTTTATTTATTATTCATTTGTATACCCTATGTGGATTGGGTATAATGACTTTGTGCTGCTGTTTGTAACTACCAAAAATATTTGACCTAGACCCGTCTTTTATTATACCGATCGAATCAGATTCACTAACTGATTCGATTTAACGATGTCCGTCCGTCCGTCCGTCCGTCTGTGTGTCCATGTAAACCTTGTAATCAAACTGCAGGTCGCAAATATGAATGAATTTTGATGAAATTTGGTACATAAGCTTTTACCGGCCACAGGATCAACGCTATTCAAATTGGTGAAATTCGGTCCATGTTCCCATACAAATGACCCCTATGAAATCGACTTAAATTGCCATAAGATCCGAATTATCATATAGATCTCGGTCAAATTGGGTTTGTGTGTGTTTATTACACCCATTTATCGGTTATCCAAAAAAAAAACCCCATATGGCAAGACTTTGTCATAGCCCCATATAAAGCTGCTTCCAGATTTTCACTTAAATCTATCGAAAAAAAAAGTATTTTTCAAAATATAAGTAAATTTACTAAATATGGTAAGGATTGGTCCATTTTTTGAACTAGTCCCCATATAAATATAGCATCCGATATGAACTTTTGCATATCCGCAGCCAAAAAAAAAATAATAACAATGCCACTCAAATTTGGTTTATGCTTATTTTCTATATCCACTTAGTTAGACCGAAGAGATAGGGTCTCTAAACCATGGTATAGGGTATCGTATAATCGGTCAAGACTGACTATAATTTTCTTACTTTTTTTATTTTTAATTTTTTATTTTTCATTTTCTATTTTTCATTTTTCATATTTCGTTTTTCATATTTCATTTTTCGTTTTTCATTTTTTATTTGTTATTTTTCATTTTTCATTTCTATTTTTTATACCCTATACCACTATGTGGTTTGGGTATAATGTCTTTGTGCTGCTGTTTGTAACGACCAAAAATATTTGACCTAGACCCATCTTTAATTGTACCGATCGAATCAGATTCGCTTTCTGAGTTGATTTAACAATGTCCGTCCGTCCGTCCGTCTGTGTGTCTATGTAAAGCTTGTAATCAAACTGCAGGTCGCAAATATGAATATGTTTTGATGAAGTTCGGTATATAAGCTTTTATCGGCCATGGGATGAACGCAATTGAAATTGGTGATAATCGGTCCATGTTCAGACCTAGCCCCCATACAAATTACCCCTATGAAATCGACATAAATTGCCATAAGATCCAAATTGTCATATAGATCTTATTCAAATTAGGTTTTTTATGCGTTCATTACGTCAATTAATGTGTAGTCCAAAAATGATCCCTTTGGCCCCATATAGAGCTGCTTCCCGATCTTCACTTAAATCTATTAAAAAACAAAAATATTGCACTGATACTTCTCAGATTTTGTTTGTTTATATTTTTGCAAAATACAAGACACTTTACCAAACATGATCAGGATCGGTCCATTTTTGGACCTAGTCCCCATATAGATCTAGCATCCGATATGAACTTTTTCATGTCTGCAGCCAAAAAAATTAATAAAAATTAGACTCAAATTTGGTTTTTGCTTATTTTCTATGTCCAGTTAGTTGGGCCTAAGAGATAGGGCATGGTATAGGGTATCGTATAGTCGGTCTAGATCGACTATAATTTTCTTACTTGTTTATTT
Source organism: Cordilura impudica (assembly GCA_963682025.1). Lineage (NCBI taxonomy): Eukaryota > Metazoa > Arthropoda > Insecta > Diptera > Scathophagidae > Cordilura > Cordilura impudica. The sequence continues at coordinate 43,251,333 of OY821521.1, read as the reverse complement.
TTCATTTTTTATTTTTAATTTTTAATTTTTAATTTTTTATTTTTCATTTTTAATATTTCATTTTTAATTTTTCATTTTTAATTTTTCATTTTTTATTTTTCATTTTTCGTTTTTCATTTTCTATTTTTCATTTTTCATTTTTATTTTTCATTTTTCAATTTTTAATTTTTACATTTTTTAGTTTTCATTTTTTATTTTTCATTTCTTATATTTAATTTTATTTTTCATTTTTTTATTTTTAATTTTTTATTTTTCATTTTTCATTTTTAATTTTTCATTTTTTATTTTTCATTTGTCATTTTTCATTTTCAAAAAGGATATTACATATCATAATTTTTTCATTAATAAAACCAACTCACACCGATTTAGTCTTACGTCTCACATGTTACACTTTTTTTGTGATTGTATTGTGAAATAGAAATTTGCTCCTCTGCGCTATAGAATTTTACACATCAAAAAATGTTTAGTAAGTGAAAAGTTATAATTTTTATACTTATATGTGCCCATTCCCATCTGCTATATATAATTGTGCAAAATGCATTTGTTTTTGTTGTTCAAACAATACATTTCAAAAATGTTGATGTGTTTTTTTTCGCAGAATTTCTATTTCAGCGTGTGCTTTTTTCATTCTTGATATAATAATAAAATCCATATTTCCATTTTCCTATTGTTTTGAATATTTTTGCTATTTCTAGTTCATACGATTTATTTTAATCAGCTGTTTATTGTTGTGGAAACAAAATCTCACAAAATGTCAAAAAAGTTAGATGTATACGGTATACATTTTTAAATAGATTTCAACTAAAATCTACTAGATTTTCCTTAGATGTAAACGCACTGTAAATAAACTTTATAAATAATTATTAATATGTAACACATTTATTATTTTTTAATGTTATCGCGAGGTGTTACATGGCCTCTGCTTTTTATCCTCACATAGCTTGTAAATAAAGAACTAATTAAAAAAAAAAGTTCTATTTGGGTTTTAAAATCACCCTTTATACATATTTTCGACCTGTAGTTTGTTTGCAAGATTTACATGAAATTGACTCAGAAAATGAGTTTGAGTCGATCGGTCTAATAAAAGGTTTAGGTCAAATATTTTTATTCTTCACAAACATCAGCTCAAACCCACTATACCCTGACCATTTAGTGGTATAGGGTAAAAAAAATTTTCACATTTCTAGAATGTAGGCTATATGATCTGGATCTAATTTTTTTTTTATTTTTTTTTATATGTATATTCAATGTACTTTTAATCCTTCGTACATCCATAATCCTAAGTATGCTTCTTTGTTTTTGTTTTTCATTCATGCTCCATTCATTTTCAGTATGCAAGTATACAGTACATGAGCGTTGCGTCCAACATGCTCCAGCATCTTGTATAACAACATATGTGAAATCGAAAAAGGTCAAGGGTGGCGGTGATCTACTGCATCATTGGGTTGAGGGCAATTGTTATGGCCGTTGTTCAAAATGCCGTAAACGTATTAAAGCATATCATGGTATAACGGGACTCACATGTCGTTGGTGTCATATGATTGTAAGTACCAAAAAAAAACACAAACAAACAAACAAAAATAACAACAACTAAATCCAATTATATGATTTTATTTTTAATGATTTTTTTTCCACAAATATTTACAAATACCAAGTAACAACTGTATAAAAAATTCATATTATTGCCAATATTTATTATTTAGTTAATTTAAAAATAATTCAAAAAGCAAAAAAAGAAAAAGGAAAAAGCTGAAGTTATTATTTTAGACAAATAATTGTGTTAACATGTTTCCCTGTTTTACACACACAAATATCCGTTAGAGAGGATGAAATTTATTTTAACTAGAATTTTGTTTTGTTGTTCGATGAACCATAACATTTTGTTATTTCCGGCTTAAGTACTTGGTTTCTAGAGTTTCGTTATTTTTTTTTTCTCTTTGTCAAAATGCTGAACTTGTGTTTATTTCCTTTCCACTTTTGTGGACTGTGTGTCCTTCCAACTGTCTGTCTGTTTTTCTTTATTGTTGCTATTCCTTGTACTGTTGTGTTAAGCATTATTTCCTGTTAATATGACAATTGAAAATTGTCACGTATTTTGGTAACAAGTCTTAAGTATGATACAATGCTCGTACAACAAAATGTTTTTACTTGACTTTAGTTTCGTTAGTAAATTTTGGACTGTTTTTCTTTCTAGTTATTTATTTATTATTCTTATAACAGCTTCTGCATTGTATACAATTTTATTTAACTTATTTTGGAAAATATCTCTAATAATGCTGCTGCTTCTTCCTTTTGTATATTTTCCATTATAAACAATTTTGTTTTATATTTTTAAACATGACAATTTTTTTTTTTGTTTCATCAACTACTTAACGTGTTTTGTTTATTTTCTTTTTTGTCTTGTTATTTTCTGTAAATTATGACCAAGACACCCTTCTTTATGATATATGACTTTATTTTCAGTCAGTAATTTTCTATATCTAAGAAAAAACAAACAATTTACCAGTTCAAGGGAAAATATCAACTGTTTGATAGTTTAAGTACACACGATGCTATTGGAAATATCTCATACAACTTAAGTTTTATTTTAAGAACATTGAAAAGAAGTTGAAAAGGAGATTGATTTAAAAATGTACAACCAACCTGACAAAGAAAACCCAATACATTTGGAAACGATTTTCTTCATTTCTCCTTTGGGCTCTATACACTTTTTCCAGCGATATTCAATAACTTCGATATATTGTATATAGTAGGGTGGTCCTTAATAAAAAAAAATGTGTTCAAACTCTCGGTCTTACCCCCTAGAAATATGCGAATAGCAAAAAAACTGAGAAATACAGAGGTTTGGTCAATCAAAAAAGATTTAGAGATGCCTCAACGCGACTGAAAATTTCAAGTGTGTTTATATGGGGAAAATATGACTTGTTTTCAGATTTCACAAAAATTTCGTTCTATAGTTCAATTTTTTAGAAAATTTATTATATGAAGCGATATCACTACTAAATTATCTTTTCAAAAAGCTATATAACTTTAAAATCGAATAGAAACTCGGCAAGAACTAACAAATGCCCCAGACCACTTTTGTGCCAAAAAAAACTATAGGTCATGAAATGTGATGAACATTTTTTCAACTTTAACAAATTCTTAAAGCCATATTTTTTTTTTGTCTTTATAACTATAAATACTCAGATATGAAGTATTGTTTTATTACGACGTTCTTAACCTATTGCGCAATGAGACCAAAGATGGAAAATTTTATTGATAAAATTTCGAATATTCCTTTTTTAAATTTTAAAAAATTTCCTTAAACAAAATTTCAAAAAGTGGATCTGGCACATTAAAGTTTTATTAAATATATATAAGAGATCATCTGTGTGAATTTTTAAGCAAATTCCTGTGCCAGAATTTTTTTTACAAGGAATTTTTCTTCCGGATTTCGAGAAAAATGAGTTTTTCGTCAAATATTCAGTAAATGTACTCTTTCTAAGTACCTTGTACCAAACATTTATGACTTTTCTACTTTCAAATGTTATTTTTTATTCTTATAGCCTAGGGTTTCGGAAAAATTTTATGTGACCCCATTCTCCTTTTGGACTAGGGGTCACATAGGACCCCAAGCTAATTAAAGACAATTTATTCCAGAAATTCAAATATTTTGTAAGTGCTGTTGAATTTTTGGATGTAACGCTTAAAATACGAGTATAATAACCAAATATTCAAGTCTTCCATGTTAAAAATTTTGAGTAAATCGAACAACGTTAACCCATTCTTTGCCGACACCAAACTCTGAATTTTGGCAAGTGTTCCATGCTAAAAATTTGGATTAAATCGAACAACGTTAACCCATTCCTTGCCGAGGCCAAACTTTGAATTTTGGCATTTTTAAAAAAAATTAATTGTTCTAGAAAAGTAGATGAAACCCTTACTATGGGCTGGGAAATAAAGTTGTGCTTTATTTTACGAAAACTTACCCTTATGTGCTCCTAGGGTTAAAATGATCCAAAATTCAGCAGTATTTGCAAAATATTTGAATTTTTTTACTTAATCGTTCTATACTACCTTCGGGTCAAATGTGGCGCCAAGTCCAAATTGGTTAATGGCGTCAAATTATAAAATCATCGTAATCATCAAATCATAAAAATCGGTAAAATATAGCTCTATTTTATTTCCCAAACCATAGTTAGGGTTTCATCTACATTACTAGAACAATTAATTTTTTTAAATATGCCAAAATTCAAAGTTTGGCTCCGGCAAGGAATGGATTAACGTTGTTCGATTTAATCCAAATTTTTAGCATGGAAGACTTGCACATTTGGTTATTATATTTTATGTGTCTCATCTAAAAATTCAACAGCACTTACAAAATATTTGAATTTTTTGAATAAATTGTCTTTTATAAGCTTGCGGTCATATGTGACCCCAAGTCCAAAAGGGATAATGGGGTCATATAATAGGTTAATATAAACCCTAGGCTATTAATATAAAATATAACATTTAAAAGTAGAAAATTGATAAATTTTTGATACAAAATATTTAGAAAGAGTACATTTACTGAATATTTCACAAAAAACTAATTTTTCTCGAAATCCGCAAAAAAAAATTCTTTGTAAAAAAAAATTTTGACAAAGGAATTTACTTAAAAATTCACAAGGGTAATATCTAACATATACTTAATAAAACGTTAAAGTGCCAGATCAATTTTTTAAAATTTTGTTTAAGAAAATTTTGTAAAACTTAAAAAAGGAGTTTTCAAAATTTTATCAAAAAAATTTTCCATTTTTGGTCTCATTGCGCAATAGGTTAAGCACGTGGTAATAAAACAATACTTCATGTCTGAGTGCTCATAGGTATAGAGACCAAAATAAAAAATATGGCTTTAATTAATATCTTAAAGTTGAAAAAATGTTCATCACAGTTCATGACCTGGAGTTTTTTTGGCATAAAAGTGGGTTGGGGCATTTGTAATTGTTGACGAGTTTTTATTCGATTTTAAAGTTATATAGCTTTTTGAAAAGATATTTTAGTACCTACATCGATTCATATAACAAATTGTCGAAAAAATTAAAATATAAAAGAAATTTTCGTAAAATCTGAAAAAAAGTTATATTTTTTTTTAGAGGTGCCTCAGCGCGATTTTTTTTTTTTTTTTTTTTGATTGACCCAAAACTTTGTATTTCTCATTTTTTTTACTATTCCCATATTTCTAGGGGTGAGACTTTAAATTCGAACATTTTTTTCCCCTCCATATAATGAAGGGCTACACTAGTGTATCGTAATAATTGTATAGCTCGTTATAATAGCTATCAACCGCAGACTTCACTTCATCATTGTTGGCAAATCTTTGACCACCGAGCCATTTTGTCAAGCTTGAAAATAGAAAATAATCGGACGGAGCTAAATCTGGCGAATGATGAAGCAATTCGAACTTTAATTCATGGATTTTGATCATCTCATTAGTGGATGTGTGATGAAACAACACCTTTTTTCCTTAATTTTATCACACAAACGTTGCAATAAATAAGCATAATACTCTCCGTTGATTGGTTTTCCTATTTGAACATAACTAATAAAAATTATTCCACGCAATTCCAAAAAAAACAGATGTCATAACCATGCCAGCAGATGGAACCGTCTTCGCTTTCTTTGGACCCAATTCTTCCATTTCAGACAAATATTTTGACTGTTCTTTTGTTTTAGGTGTGAAGCAGTTGACCCTTGTTTCAGCTATGGTTGCGAGTCAATACAATAACTTGACTTTATTGCGGTGAAGCATCGCCAAACCCTTTATTAAAACACCTCAGTTGGTCGACCACTACGCTGTTCGCCTTGGTAACTTCTACGGCCTCGCTTAAACTCTGTCACGCAACATTTTATAGTCGTAAACGAAGGAGCAGACCCCCCAAAGTATAATCTAGTTCATCTTTAATATTGGTTGAACTAAGACCTTCCAAATGAAAATATTTAATAACATAGCGGTGACCAATTTTTCCATGTTTACAAATTCACTGAAATCGTTTACTTTTAATGGCTCTAACAACAAAATACTAAAGAAAGTGGCGCCTTGAAACTTAAAACATAACGAAATTAATTTTTTTCAAACTACTGGGCCACCTATACGCCAGGTCGGCTTATTCTGAAACCGCTCTCGTAAAGATGCCGAAGTAATTTAATTTACAGGCCCAAATACCAAAGTAAACAAAGTTCTGTAGTGATTAAAAAACAATATTTATTTAATAAAGTCTGTAAAAGTGAAATTTTATTTGTTCGCATATTTAAAGCGATCTTTTTGAATTTTTTATATTAATTTTATATTAATGAAGTACTTCACCTTAACAATTAATTTACCTTAAGAAAGAGCATTTTCTATGAAGGCATCTGAATGCATGTTTTCTTTGAAAAGTACATTTTCCTAAAACAAAAAGTATCTAGTCTAGTACCTTTCTTATATGGGAACCCTTTCCTAAAGAGGTACGGTGTCTCTCAAAAATTTCTTTTAAAAAAAATATATTTTCTTAAAAAAGTACCTTTCTTAAAAAAAGTGGCATTTCTAAAAACTAGCTTTTCTTAAAAAATTATCGTACATTTAAAAAAAAATAACTTTATCCTAAAAAGTGCTTTTTATACCAAAAGTGCCTTTTATTGAAAGAGAACTTTTTCTTTAAAAATTACTATTTCTCAAAAAAGTACATTTACTTGAAAAAGTGCTTTTTTTAAACAAGATCCATTTCTTAAAGAATTGCATTTTCTTAAAAAAAAGTACCTTTCTTAAAAAAATTTATTTTCTTAGAAAAACAACTTTCTTTAAAAAAGTATATTTTCTTAAAAAAAAATACCTCTTTTAAAGTAACTTTTTAACCAAAGTACCCCTTTTTAATAAAACATCTTATTTCCAAGTACCTTATATTCAAAAAGTACCTTTTATGAAAAAAGTACTTGTTATTAAATAAGTACTTGTATTAAAAATCAAAATAACCTTTTATTAAAAAAGTAACTTTAAAAAAAAAGTACCTTTGTGTGAAAAGCAAGTTTACTTAATAAAGAACCCCTTTTTAAAAAGTAGCCTGTTCTAAAAAGAATTCATTTTCTTAAAAAAGTATTTTTCTTTAAAAAGTATATTTTCCTATCTAAAGTAAAGTATCTTTCTTAAAAAAGCACCTTCACTTTAAAAGTACTTTACTTACAAAATTAAAAAGAGGTAAAAAAGTAAGTACCTTTTTTTAAAGTACCTTTTCTAAAGTACCTTTTTAACAAAAATACCTTTAATTAACAGAGCACCTTTCTTTAAAAATTGATTTTTCGATAAAAGTCCTTTTCTCTAAAAATTAAGTTTTCTTAATAAAAAATTTTTCTTGAAGTACCTAATTTTAAAAGAATTAATTTTCTTAAAAAAGTATTTTTTCTTAAAAAAGTACATACTTATAACTATCTAAAGTAAAAAAGCACCTTCTCTTTAAAAGTACTTTACTTATTAAATCATCTTTTCTTAAAGAAAAAAGTACTTCTTAAAGAAAAAGTATTTCTTTTTTTAAAGTACCTTTTTTAAAGTAGGTTTTATTAACAAAGCACCTTTTTTAAAAAATCGCCTTATATTAAATAAGTTACTTTAAAAAAGGTACCTTTTCTTAAAAAATGTATTTTCATAAAAATATAACTTTCCTTAAAAAAGTATATTTTCTTTAAAAAAAACCTCTTTTAAGGTAGCATTTTAACCAAAAGTACCTCTTATTAGTAAAGCATCTTTTTCCAAGTACTTTATATCCAAAAAGTACCTTTTATGAAAAAAATACTTGTTATTAAAAAAGTACCCATTATTAAAAAAAACAAAATAAACTTTTATTCAAAAAGTAACTTTTAAAAAAAAAGTACCTTCTATCTAAAAAGTATCTTTTCTTAATAAGTTCCTTTGCTTAAAAATTACCTTTTCTTAAAAAGTAAATTTTCTTCATAAAGAACCTTTTCTTAAAAAAGTATCTATTTTTAAAAAAAAATATTTTTTTTTAAAGTATATTTTCCTATCTAAAGTAAAGTATCTTTCTTAAAAAAGCACCTGCTCTTTAAAAGTACTTTCCTTATAAAATTATCTTTTCTTAAAAAGTACTTCTTTTAAAGCATATTTTTTAAACAATTGCCTTTAATTAAAAATCACCTTTTATTAAATAAGTTACTTTAAAAAAATAGTACTTTTTAGCTAAAAAGCACCCTTTCTTAAAAAGTTATTTTTCTTAAAAATTTATTTTTCTTAAAAAATTACATTTTCTTTAAAATGTAAGTTTTCTTAATAAAGAACCTTTCCTTAAGAAAGTACCTATTTTTAAAAGAATTAATTTTATTAAAAAAGTACTTTTCTTAAAAAAAAATTCACTTTCCTATCTACCGTAAAAAAGTATCTTTTCGGAAATTACATTTCGTTAAAATTAGTTTTCTTAAAAAGTACAAATTCTTAAAAAGCAGTTTTTCTTATTCTTAAAAAAGTATATTTTCTCAAAAAAGTATCTTTTCGTATAAAAAGTGCGTTCTTTAAAAGATTACCTTTTTCGAAAAAAAAGTACATTTTCCTTATCTAGTACTTTTCTTTAAAATGCAAATTTCCTTAAATATTTATATATAGTATAGATAAACTGTGAAAGAAAATTTTATTTTCCAAACAAAAAACGAAAAACAGTGGCCCCAAAAAGGCGCTAAAAGGCTGTAAATTCGAATGGAACTAAATGCGCTTTGTTTGTAAAAAAGAAATAAAATTATTTTTATTAATTTGCAAATAACTTTTATATTATCTGTACATTTGAGATCATTCAATTTAATGGAACGTTTAGACCAGGCTTGCCCAGAGGTTTCTTATGAAAGTGCAAACACTAATACATATAAGGAAACCTTTTTTTTTCATATTTTTATACACTGAAAAAAAAGAAAAAAATTTATATGAAATGAAATGTTTTGAAATGCTTTTCAATATGATATTTTGTATTAATTTGAAAGCATATCGAACAGTCTGCTTCAGCCTTAAAGTTATAAGTGAAAAAAATCCACTTTCCCACTTCTCCTCTGAATACACGTAGCTAATTTTGTAAAGTAATAATTTGAACTTTAAACTTAAGACTTACACTCATTTTTCCAAGTACTTTTTAATTCACAGCTGCAAACTATTTTTTAAACTGAATCAAACGTCAGACAACAACAAAATCTACATTGAATATCTAGGTCGTCAATATGAAAGTGTTGCTGCTTTGCACTTTGGCGTAACCAAGAAAAAACAACAAAACACGAAATGGGCAAAATTGTTCGTGTATTCTGTATTGCTTGGTGCTGAGTGCTGTGTGTGTGTGTATTAGAATACACTGCCTATCCCTAAGTGCTTTTACAAAAACAAAAGTGCATGTGTGTATAGGACTTGGGCACCCTTGGTTTAAAGTGTATATGTATAATACTAATAGGCTAGGCGATTTTTTGTTACCGATGTTTTGTTCTACCGTTTTATTCTGATTTTGGCCAAACATACAGACTTAAAGATTTTTAAATTTTTTTCCTTTATTTTGAGTAAATTGCATTTAAAGTTGCTACTAACACATACATAATATTATACATATGCTATGTGTGTGTTTATTAAATTTGTTAATGTGTTTGTTAATGAGTTTGTTATCTTCATTCACAAAAATAATAAACCAAAAAAGTGTTGGTTTGTGAATTGGCTAAGTTGAAAAATAAAGTTGCCTAGAAATTGCACTCGAATTTCGAGCGCTGGCAGCTGCTAGTTAATAATTAATAATCTAACACATAAAAACAAAGTTTTTATTAAAATTCTTTCTTTCCTTATGCATATGAGTTTTTAATCTCTCCGTGACTGTGTGTGACTATGCTTGACTATCTTTAAGTTAATATTTGGTGACAACAAGTCTGTGGGCCAGGTTTCAGATTGATTATATGAAGGGAAATAAGGTTTAAATCACTCCGTGACTGCGCGTTACTATGCGTGACTGTGTATGACTAACTTAAAATTAATCTTTGACCACAATAAGTCTATGGACATAGTTTTAAAATGCCCATCTTTATTTTTGCAATACAACTCATGAAGGATATTCCTCTGTAGTTTCCTGGCATGTTAAGGTCGCCCTTTTTAAATATTGGAAATACAGTAGCTTTGCAAAATACATCATCTATTTTACAATCCTTATACATTTTGTTGTATGATTTTACTAAATTGTTTTGAAATTCTTCAGTGGCATTAATAATAAACTCATACGGTATTCCATCTAGAGTTTATATTATAGAGCAGTGCTTCTCAAACTGTGAGCCGCGGCCCCTTAGGGGGCCGTAGAACTTTTTTAAAGGAGCCGCAAAACATTTAAGTATTTCTACATTTTTGTATTTAGTCTTTAAAATATTTTTTTTATTTCATAAATTTCTTTGAAAATGGTGTATTCATAAATTTAAAATCGTAAAATTTGTTCAAATTAAATTTCACAGTAGGCTTAATTACACAGAAGCATATTTTTAAACTTTGTTAAATTTTATAAAATTATATTTCGTAGTAGGCTTAGCTACACAGAAGCATATTTTTTAATTTCCTAGAATTTTATTAAATTTAAAAATTTATTTCCGCAGTAGGCTTAGTTAGTTTGCAAAAAGAAGCACATTTTTAAATTTTATCTTCATTTAGTGATGTGCTTTCAACATTGACGATTTTTGTAGTTTTTTTTTTATGTAATATTAAAAAAGTTAAAAAAGTGAATATATTAAAGCAAAAAAAAGTATAATTAAATATTATAAAATAATTATATTTCTTTCTATATTCAAGATAATTATTATTATTTCTTTTAATTAGGTGATAAATTTAACTATTATTTTCTTAAAATTTTAACGAATTTAGTACGGGTTTAAAAATGGATAAGTGGCTAATAAAAATACCTAAAGAGCGAGAAAATTATGAAAGTGTACATGAACTAATAGAACTTACATCTGAATATCTACAAGAACCAGTAGAATTATCATCTTTACCAGGAACTTCTACTTCAACATCGAGATTAACAACTGGTAATAAGAGAAAAGACGCCGCAGATAATACACCTCAATTGAAAAATCGTAAATATAATACTGATTATTTGAAATATGGATTTATTTCGTCAACATTTAATAATCAAGAAAGACCTATGTGTGTAATTTGTTTCACCCAACTATCAAACGATAGTATGAGGCCAGGAAAACTACTGCGTCATTTAACTACTTTGCACCCAGAATATCAAAGTAAGCCACTAGAATTTTTTCAAAGAAAGGCAGCAGATAAAAAGGAACAAACTGGTTCTCTTACAAAATATACAAAACTTAATGATGACCTGCTAAAAGCATCTTTCGAAGTTGCCCTATTAATTGCAAAACACAAAAAACCTTATACGATAGGAGAAGATCTTATATTACCAGCAGCAATTAAAATTTGTGAAACTATATACAGTGAAAAAATTGCTAATCCTTTGAAGTCTATTCCTATCTCAAACGATACTATGAAAAGAAGAATTGATAGCATGGGATATAATATTAAAACCCAGTTAATATGTCGTATTAAACAGAGCAACTTCTTCGCGATACAAATTGATGAATCTACTGATATAACAAATTACGCGCAGTTAATGGTTTTTGTAAGATATCAGTATAACTTCGAAATTCATGACGATTTACTTTTTTGTCGGGAGCTATTAACTTCAACAAGAGGTATTGATATTTCTGTAAAAGTAGATGAGTTCTTTTCAAAGAATAAACTTGAATGGTCAAAATGTGTAGGAGTGTGTACAGATGGTGCAGCAGCGATGACTGGGAGAATTTCTGGATTCAAAGCAGAAGTACAAAAAGTATCACCAGATACACAACATATTCACTGCGTAATACACAGAGAACATTTAGTTTTTCGACGAATGTGTTCCGAACTCAGTGAAATTTTGAGTGACATTACAACTATTGTTAATTTTGTAAAAAATCGCACTGTAAACTCGAGATTGTTTAATATTTTATGTAAGGAGATGGGATCAGTGCATGAGGTTTTGTTATATCATACTGAAGTAAGGTGGCTTTCACGTGGAAAAGTTTTGAATAGAATTTTAGAACTTAAAGATGAGTTACGATTATTTCTTTTAGATAAAAAACCAGATCTTGCTACTTTAGTGATGAAAGTTGGATGTGTTTAGCATCATATTTAGCAAATTTTTTTTGCTAAAATAAGTGAATTAAATCTTTCTCTGCAGGGAAAAGAAACCAATATTTTAGTTTTGAATACAAAACTTATTGCTTTTCAACACAAACTTTGTTCATGGTCAAACTCTATTAACGAAGGAAATATGGAAATGTTCCCATGTCTGAATGAGTTTGTTTGCACCAATGAAATATCAATATCAAATTCAATTAAAAAAACAACACTGAATCATATTGATGAATCTAAATGATTTTTTGCTAAATATTTCCCAAACATGAACGAGGAACGAAAATACGACTGGATAAGGGTGCCATTTGCTAAAACATTGAAATATGATCATATTTCTTGGGTAGCTCAAGAAGAATTGATTGAAATTAGATCAGATAATTCTTTTGAATTAGAGTTTAACGAAAAAAGTTGTACAGAATTTTGGATAAGGCGACAGCAAGAATATCCGACTTTCGCAAAAGTGGCATTGCTAAAATTAATATCTTTTGCGACAACGTATCTTTGTGAAACAGCTTTTTCTTCATTACTAGTACTTTAAAATAAACATAGATCGTGCCTTTCAACGAGCTCTTTGGAACAAAACCTTCGAATTAGTATTTCTGAAATTTCACCCGATATTGATTATTTGTGTAAAACTATGCAATCACATCCTTCTCATTAAATTATTATATCGTAAAAATTAGATATTTTTTTGTAAAAGTTATTTTTATATAATATTATTTTTGAGTTTATTTTAAAAAGTTTTTGTGTAAAAAAATTGATTTAAATGGATTTATTATATCTAATAAAAATATTACTTAAACAAAATTAATGATAAATAGTGTTTTAATAGTATTATTTTTTGGGTGGGGGGGGAGGTGGGGAATGAAACTTTTGTTTCGGAATTTAGGGAGCCGCAATACGAAAAAGTTTGAGAAGCGCTGTTCTAGAGTAATAAGGTGATCAAGTTATCATCTATGACTAACATTGGTGAATAGAGAAACTTTTGTGATATTTGAGGAGGATTCAGCAATATTGTAAAATACTCTTTGAATTCTGTAGTAGATATTTTGATTCCAACTTGATAAGTCTGCCCTCGCACTTCCTCCCAAACTTCCACCTTCGTTTACTGTCATTTATCGCCAGCCGCTGATAATATATATCTTTACTTTGATTACAAATAGTTTCATATATTATCTGTTTATTTAAGTAAATTTCTTTATCATGATAATTTTTGTAGATCTGGGGTCGAATCGTTGCATTCGTTATCGAAATTTTTCGATCGAAATTATTTATTTATTTTCCAAAATAAAATAAATAAAAAAATACTAAGAGTAATTTTACTCTGTCACAGCTAACGAGTTATTGTCCATAATTAATAGTAAAAGTGAAAAGAGATCTGAAGTTTGTTGGTCTTCTTGAAATAATAAACTAAAATATGGAATTTCGTTGATTTTACTTGATATTGAATGCGACGATTTGCACCCTGTACTTATTTAAAAATTCCATAACACTGATTCTGTCATTTATAAAACTGTTTTACATATTGCAAAATTTCTAGGTATATCGCGCAAATGTCATTTACTGATTCTTCTAGCTGGCTTATATATGTTAGAGAACCTTCATCATCCCCTTCTGTCTGACCATTTAGTACAAATTTATTTTCATCCAAACAAAATTGCCCTTTGGTATTAACAGTTACATCTTTAGACTTTCTACCATCTTTTCCCACTTTAAAACCTTTCGTATATTTATAATATTAATAGGCTAGGCGATTTCTTGTGACCGATGTAAGTTTCAGAGTTTTACCCCGATTTTGACAAAAAATTTATCATTTGAAAGGTATTTCTTTTTAGCTGTTACTCAGATTTACAGATTTTCATCGTCTGGAATATTGTTTTGGAGCTATGATCGTTTAAAGTTGCTACTAATACATACATAAATTATACAATGCTATGTGTGTGTTTATTAAATTTGTTAATGTGTTTGTGTTAATGTGTTGAATTTGTTTTCTTCATTTAAAATGAGTTGAATTGTGAAGCAAACCTTTACGGATTTATTAAGTGAAAAAATAAAATTTTCTAGAATTTGCACTCGAATATCGAGTGCTGGAATCTGCTAGTAGGTCATCAATATATTGTTGAATGTTACCAATTCTGATGTTGATATCTCCAATAGTAACCGGGTTTGTAATGGATTGTTCTTGAAAAAGATTTTTGACCTTATTAAAATCATTATTCCAGTCGCATCCACTCAAATATAATGGTAGTAATATAACGTTTAAGCTTTTACCATTTTAATAGCAGAGTTTCTTAAATTATTTTTAAAGCCATATAAAAGACCACCAACTGCTCTACCAAAACGACTAACCTTTGTTGCAGGCACAAAATATAAAGTGAAACCTTGTAACTTTTATTGGCAGATTTTTGCTTTAAACAATAATAATTAAAAACAAGTAAGAAAATTATAGTCGGTCTAGACCGACTATACGATACCCTATACCATGCGTTTAGAAACTCTATCTCTTAGGCCCAACTAACTGGACATAGAAAATAAGCAAAAACCAAATTTGAGTGGGATTTTTATTAATTTTTTTTGGCTGCAGATATGAAAAAGTTCATATCGGATGATATATCTATATGGGGACTAGGTCCAAAAATGGACCGATCCTGATCATGTTTGGTAAAGTCTCTTTTATTTTGCAAAAATATATACAAACAAAATTTGAGAAGAATCAGTGCAATATTTTTGTTTTTAATAGATTCAAGTGAAGATCGGGAAGCAGCTCTATATGGGGCCAAAGGGATCATTTTTGGACTACTCATAAATGGATGTAATGAACGCATACAAACCCAATTTGAGTAAGATCTATATGACAATTTGGATCTTATGGCAATTTATGTCGATTTCATAGGGGTAATTTGTATGGGGGCTAGGTCTGAACATGGACCGATTCTCACCAATTTCAATAGCGTTCATCCCATGACCAATAAAAGCTTACATACCAAATTTCATCAAAATATATTCATATTTGCGACCTGCAGTTTGATTACAAGGTTTACATGGACACACAGACGGACGGACGGACGGACGGACGGACATTGTTAAATCAAATCAGAAAGTGATTCTGATTCGATCGGTATAATTAAAGATCGGTCTAGGTCATATATTTTTGGTTGTTACAAACAGCAGCACAAAGTCATTATACCCAAACCACATAGTGGTATAGGGTATAATTAAAGACATACTTGTGTATTTATTCTTAAGATTTACTTTCATTATTAAATGTTTATTTATTAATGTTTTAAATACTTTTAGTTAGAATTGAATTGAATTGTATTGATATTTTGAAATCATTAAAAAAAAATTAACACGTTATCGAAAACTGTTTTTATTATTTTTAATAATAATATAGAATGTACGGCCGTCTTTGCAGGCAGATTGAATTTAATACTTCAGATATTTTCCAAACCGAAACATGCTATGTATATTTGGACGACCAACGAACACATTGAAGAAACAACAAAAAGTTGCTAAGTCGACTTACATGACAACTTAGTAAATTTTTGTGCGTGCTAAAGAATGCTATGTCATTTTTAAGTATTATTAAATTTCTAATAAAAACAATGAAAAACTCAAATTTCTACTTCATGTAGTTCTCGAGATTACGCGCGTAAACTTTAAGAGCTTCTCTAGTAAAACTCACTATTTTGACTTAGCATGTTTTGGTATTGAGCTATCGATATATACGCTCTACACAGTGGTGTAGAGGGTATAAAAACCATTTCTAGTTTAAAGCAGAAATTTTTTACCCCACAATATCAAACATGAATAGACAATTTTCGTATTCTACCAACTAATTTACTATCTTTACATAAAATGTATAGGTATTATTTATTTTTTGTTTGTTTGTTTATATTTTCCAATAGCTACACAATCGTTGTGCTTCATCAGTCAAAAAAGAATGTACATTAGGTGAATTTGCCGAACAAATTGTACCACCTACAGCCATTTGTCCAGCTGTTTTGGATCGTCAGCGTTCAGTAAATCAAGCAACTAAGGTAAGATGAAAGTCATTTTTGATTGTGTACATATACATATATATATATTTCAAATTAAAATAACATTAAATATGCATTAAAATTCAATGTTTAAAAAAAAAAACTACAAAAATCTTTTTAAAAAAAAGTACAGTGTCGAAATTATGCGTTTTGTTTTGCAGCAAATATTTAGAGGTTAAAAAATAATGATTTGCGAAAGTAAATTTCTAGACTAGTCATTGCAATATCGATAATCGAAAAACCGATAAAGTGATTAGTCGGAAAAATATATCTTTCTAAAATAAACGATTATTCGTCTAAATATTACGGATAACTCGATAATAAATACCAAACAGATTTACACATTTTGACTAAATTGGAATAATCCGCACAGACTACTTAAACTATACATTCATATATATAATTAAATATTTAACAAATCAACATTTAACATTTTCTAATTCAATTAATTCAGGATTTAGTTCAGGAGAATGCAAAAATGTTATTGTTGTAAATTATTTCAATGTCTTTAAAAATATGAACTCGATTTTCTTAATCAAGTGGTCGGCGGCGCATTTATTGCCTGGGGAACTTGATATAACTTGGCTGTTTTTCAGCCGATAATAGATTTTGTTGTTTTATTAGAAAGATAATTTACTCTAGATTACGGTTTATTAATTAAATTAATTGAAAAGCAATTATTAATATCAAAATTTTTGTGAAAAATTATTTTTTTTTTTGATAATTTTTACATATAAATGCATATTTGAACTTTGAACTCAAAGCGCGTCCAGAACGCATTGTCCGATTTGGCTAAAATTTTGCACTTAGATTCAGTGTCACAATAATTTTGTAATGCCACAAGACATAATCGTGCAATCAAGAAATAATATTTTAGAGTTAGAGAAAAATCAGCAAGAACTAATAATATTGAGCAAAATTGAAGCCGGTAAACCGACTTGTGCATTGGATAAAACTTATAAAAGCATTTTGGGAAAAAATAAATATATATGTAAATATAAATAGAAATGTTACTTACGCCTATCACAAATTGCCTATTTGTCATCTGTAGAATAAAACGATATAACGCTTTATTAAATCACTTTAATGATTACGGTGTTCTGGAATGAATTCATGGAAAAAACTAATAAAGCCAGTTCTAACCCATTAGCAATGCGACCAGATGAAATCACTACAATAATAATATTTATAAAGTCTGTTGCTAATTCAGAATCAAAAGTGAAATCGAAGAAAGGAATATGTAAGAAGCAGAAATAGTTATAGTTAAGTTTTTTGATGTGTAAACATGTATGGGCAGGGGGGTAAATTTCTATTTCACAATACACTCAGAAAAACAGCGTAACATATGAGCGTAAGACAAAATCGGTGTGACTTATGATTGGATTGGTGAAAAAATTATGATATGTAACCTATTTGAAAATGAAAAACGAAAAATGAAAAATAAAAAATGAAAAATGAGAAACGAAAAATTAAAAATTAAAAATGGTAAATGAAATATAAAAAATGAAAAACAAAAAAAAATTAAAAATGAAAAATAAAAAATGATGACTGAAAAACGAAAAATTAAAATTAAAAATGAAAAATGAAAAATAAAAAATGAAAAATTAAAAATAAAAAATTAAAAATGAAAAATAAAAAAAAGAAAAAAAAAGAATAAAAAATGAAAAATAAAGAATAAAAAATTAAAAAAAAATAAAAAATAAAAAAAAATAAGGATTAAAACATGAAAAATAAAGAATAAATAAAATATTAAAAATGAAGAATGAAAAATGAAGAATGAAAAACGAAAAATGAAAAATGAAAAATGAAAAATTAAAAATGAAAAATGAAAAACGAAAAATTAAAAATGAAAAATGGAAAATGAAAAATAAACAATTAAAAATAAAAAATGAAAAATGAAAAATAAAAAATTAGAAATGAAAAATTAAAAATAAAAATGAAAAATTAAAAATAAAAAATAAAGAATAAAAAATCAAAAATAAAGAATAAAAAATTAAAAATGTAAAACGAAGAATTTAAAATGATGAATAAAAAACAAAAAATTCAAAATTAACCGGTTGAAATAATGAATAATAATAATTATTTTTATATTAGTAGGTAGAGCCCCTGCGATTGATTGCTGTAAGTGATACACAGATGACGCTTTCTGTTTGATTTTAAACAGTGACATAAAAAAATCTTTAATTACTAGATGTTTACGCATCTCCCCTGTGATCGGATTCACATGATTTTTTTTAAGTTATTGTGTGTTTTTATAATTTTTTTTTTTATTTATAAATAGTGAAGTTATAAGTCTGTTGTTCGTTTCATTAAAAACATCGGATGTATAACTATTATAATCATCTAGCTTAAAATTTCAAAAGTTATCCCGATAAAATTTTGAAAAAACTAATCCGCCAAATTGTATCCGCCTTTTTGAATTTTAGAAATCCGACTTTAAATTCATAATCAGCGACCTCAGAAACCTTTGAATAACGATTTTAAAACAAATCTGATCAATTTAAAAAAAAACTAATCGGTCATTTTGGATTTTTAAAATCTAATACCAGATTCGTAATCAGCGATCCCGAAAATACCTGAATGACGAGTTTCACGTCAAATATATCAATTGCAGAAAACTTATGACAAATCTAATGCAGTTAGATAGCTGCGGCTTACTGCATTAGAAAGAGCATGTTTTCTTCTATAAGAATCAACAAAAAAGTAAAAATCGATTTTTCGACCCATAGGTCCCTTTTACCTTTCCCTGTCACTTATAAAATATGGTATTTGCTTATTCCTTACAAGTCTAAAAGAATACATTGTTAATGCCTAGAAAAACATGAAGGATATCCAAACTAAAAAAAAAAAATAGTGAAAGCTTCTTTAAAAAATCTTAAGTAATCTTTTCTTTATAAAAATCAAAATTTTTTGTTCGGAAAATCGCGCAATGGAAGGAAATGAGTTAATATTTCCATTCATAACTTTTTATCCAATGTACCGATTTTGAAAAATTTTTGGCGGAATGAGATAACGGGTGATGACAAAAATAATAAGACTCTCCTTAAGCTACTATAACTTGAAATCTATCCCCATTGAATCATAAGGCATTGATATTTATTGTTACCATGGATACCTAACTTACATCAATCAAGCGTTTCGAAATTCAAATTTTCATAAATCAGCAAGTGAAGTTAATCGATTTGGCAAGTTATTGTTATTTACCTTTTCTGGACATATATTTAAATTTTTATTTTATCTGTTTGCTTTCTGGACATCAGCGTCGATGTCCGTCAAATACCACTTCGTGCACCAACTGTCAAAAATATCTGCCGTAAAGATCCTTAATTTTTTTTCATATTTTTTTGAGCGAATAATTACACTAAGCAACAAATGGGAAAAAAATGTTTTCCTTGTGTAACCACTATATTTTTTGATTGCAAAAATCATCGTCACTTCAAATTCTATGGTAAGGTTTCTTAAAAAAATTTTTTTTTCTAAAATTTGAGATTTTGGAAGAGGCTTCTCCATACATCTTGTAGTAATTTTGGAACGAAGCATTCGATTTTGTTGTGCAATACACAAAAAAAAAATTAACAAGTAAGAAAATTATAGTCGGTCTAGACCGACTATACGATACCCTATATCATGCGTTTAGAAACCGTATCTCTTAGGCCCAACTAACTGGACATTGAAAATAAGCAAAAACCAAATTTGAGTGGGATTTTTATTAATTTTTTTCGCTGCAGATATGAAAAAGTTCATATCGGATGCTATATCTATAAAGGGACTAGGTCCAAAAATGGACCGATCCTGATCATGTTTGGTAAAGTCTCTTGTATTTTGCAAAAATATGTACAAACAAAATTTGAGAAGAATCAGTGCAATATTTTTGTTTTTTAATAGATTTAAGTGAAGATCGGGAAGCAGCTCTATATGGGGTCAAAGGGATCATTTTTGGACTACTCATTAGTGGATGTAATGAACGCATACAAACCCAATTTGAGTAAGATCTATATGACAATTTGGATCTTATGGCAATTTATGTCGATTTCATATGGGTAATTTGTATGGGGGCTAGGTCTGAACATGGACCGATTCTCACCAATTTCAATAGCGTTCATCCCATGGCCGATAAAAGCTTATGTACCAAATTTCGTCAAAATATATTCATATTTGCGACCTGCAGTTTGATTACAAGCTTTACATGGACACACAGACGGACGGACGGACGGACGGACGGACATTGTTAAATCAAATCAGAAAGTGATTCTGATTCGATCGGTATAATTAAAGATCGGTCTAGGTCATATATTTTTGGTTGTTACAAACAGCAGCACAAAGTCATTATACCCAAACCACATAGTGGTATAGGGTATAATTAAAGACATACTTGTGTATTTATTCTTAAGATTTACTTTCATTATTAAATGTTTATTTATTAATGTTTTAAATACTTTTAGTTAGAATTGAATTGAATTGTATTGATATTTTGAAATCATTAAAAAAAAATTAACACGTTATCGAAAACTGTTTTTATTATTTTTAATAATAATATAGAATGTACGGCCGTCTTTGCAGGCAGATTGAATTTAATACTTCAGATATTTTCCAAACCGAAACATGCTATGTATATTTGGACGACCAACGAACACATTGAAGAAACAACAAAAAGTTGCTAAGTCGACTTACATGACAACTTAGTAAATTTTTGTGCGTGCTAAAGAATGCTATGTCATTTTTAAGTATTATTAAATTTCTAATAAAAACAATGAAAAACTCAAATTTCTACTTCATGTAGTTCTCGAGATTACGCGCGTAAACTTTAAGAGCTTCTCTAGTAAAACTCACTATTTTGACTTAGCATGTTTTGGTATTGAGCTATCGATATATACGCTCTACACAGTGGTGTAGAGGGTATAAAAACCATTTCTAGTTTAAAGCAGAAATTTTTTACCCCACAATATCAAACATGAATAGACAATTTTCGTATTCTACCAACTAATTTACTATCTTTACATAAAATGTATAGGTATTATTTATTTTTTGTTTGTTTGTTTATATTTTCCAATAGCTACACAATCGTTGTGCTTCATCAGTCAAAAAAGAATGTACATTAGGTGAATTTGCCGAACAAATTGTACCACCTACAGCCATTTGTCCAGCTGTTTTGGATCGTCAGCGTTCAGTAAATCAAGCAACTAAGGTAAGATGAAAGTCATTTTTGATTGTGTACATATACATATATATATATTTCAAATTAAAATAACATTAAATATGCATTAAAATTCAATGTTTAAAAAAAAAAACTACAAAAATCTTTTTAAAAAAAAGTACAGTGTCGAAATTATGCGTTTTGTTTTGCAGCAAATATTTAGAGGTTAAAAAATAATGATTTGCGAAAGTAAATTTCTAGACTAGTCATTGCAATATCGATAATCGAAAAACCGATAAAGTGATTAGTCGGAAAAATATATCTTTCTAAAATAAACGATTATTCGTCTAAATATTACGGATAACTCGATAATAAATACCAAACAGATTTACACATTTTGACTAAATTGGAATAATCCGCACAGACTACTTAAACTATACATTCATATATATAATTAAATATTTAACAAATCAACATTTAACATTTTCTAATTCAATTAATTCAGGATTTAGTTCAGGAGAATGCAAAAATGTTATTGTTGTAAATTATTTCAATGTCTTTAAAAATATGAACTCGATTTTCTTAATCAAGTGGTCGGCGGCGCATTTATTGCCTGGGGAACTTGATATAACTTGGCTGTTTTTCAGCCGATAATAGATTTTGTTGTTTTATTAGAAAGATAATTTACTCTAGATTACGGTTTATTAATTAAATTAATTGAAAAGCAATTATTAATATCAAAATTTTTGTGAAAAATTATTTTTTTTTTTGATAATTTTTACATATAAATGCATATTTGAACTTTGAACTCAAAGCGCGTCCAGAACGCATTGTCCGATTTGGCTAAAATTTTGCACTTAGATTCAGTGTCACAATAATTTTGTAATGCCACAAGACATAATCGTGCAATCAAGAAATAATATTTTAGAGTTAGAGAAAAATCAGCAAGAACTAATAATATTGAGCAAAATTGAAGCCGGTAAACCGACTTGTGCATTGGATAAAACTTATAAAAGCATTTTGGGAAAAAATAAATATATATGTAAATATAAATAGAAATGTTACTTACGCCTATCACAAATTGCCTATTTGTCATCTGTAGAATAAAACGATATAACGCTTTATTAAATCACTTTAATGATTACGGTGTTCTGGAATGAATTCATGGAAAAAACTAATAAAGCCAGTTCTAACCCATTAGCAATGCGACCAGATGAAATCACTACAATAATAATATTTATAAAGTCTGTTGCTAATTCAGAATCAAAAGTGAAATCGAAGAAAGGAATATGTAAGAAGCAGAAATAGTTATAGTTAAGTTTTTTGATGTGTAAACATGTATGGGCAGGGGGGTAAATTTCTATTTCACAATACACTCAGAAAAACAGCGTAACATATGAGCGTAAGACAAAATCGGTGTGACTTATGATTGGATTGGTGAAAAAATTATGATATGTAACCTATTTGAAAATGAAAAACGAAAAATGAAAAATAAAAAATGAAAAATGAGAAACGAAAAATTAAAAATTAAAAATGGTAAATGAAATATAAAAAATGAAAAACAAAAAAAAATTAAAAATAAAAAATGATGACTGAAAAACGAAAAATTAAAATTAAAAATGAAAAATGAAAAATAAAAAATGAAAAATTAAAAATAAAAAATTAAAAATGAAAAATAAAAAAAAGAAAAAAAAAGAATAAAAAATGAAAAATAAAGAATAAAAAATTAAAAAAAAATAAAAAATAAAAAAAAATAAGGATTAAAACATGAAAAATAAAGAATAAATAAAATATTAAAAATGAAGAATGAAAAATGAAGAATGAAAAACGAAAAATGAAAAATGAAAAATGAAAAATTAAAAATGAAAAATGAAAAACGAAAAATTAAAAATGAAAAATGGAAAATGAAAAATAAACAATTAAAAATAAAAAATGAAAAATGAAAAATAAAAAATTAGAAATGAAAAATTAAAAATAAAAATGAAAAATTAAAAATAAAAAATAAAGAATAAAAAATCAAAAATAAAGAATAAAAAATTAAAAATGTAAAACGAAGAATTTAAAATGATGAATAAAAAACAAAAAATTCAAAATTAACCGGTTGAAATAATGAATAATAATAATTATTTTTATATTAGTAGGTAGAGCCCCTGCGATTGATTGCTGTAAGTGATACACAGATGACGCTTTCTGTTTGATTTTAAACAGTGACATAAAAAAATCTTTAATTACTAGATGTTTACGCATCTCCCCTGTGATCGGATTCACATGATTTTTTTTAAGTTATTGTGTGTTTTTATAATTTTTTTTTTTATTTATAAATAGTGAAGTTATAAGTCTGTTGTTCGTTTCATTAAAAACATCGGATGTATAACTATTATAATCATCTAGCTTAAAATTTCAAAAGTTATCCCGATAAAATTTTGAAAAAACTAATCCGCCAAATTGTATCCGCCTTTTTGAATTTTAGAAATCCGACTTTAAATTCATAATCAGCGACCTCAGAAACCTTTGAATAACGATTTTAAAACAAATCTGATCAATTTAAAAAAAAACTAATCGGTCATTTTGGATTTTTAAAATCTAATACCAGATTCGTAATCAGCGATCCCGAAAATACCTGAATGACGAGTTTCACGTCAAATATATCAATTGCAGAAAACTTATGACAAATCTAATGCAGTTAGATAGCTGCGGCTTACTGCATTAGAAAGAGCATGTTTTCTTCTATAAGAATCAACAAAAAAGTAAAAATCGATTTTTCGACCCATAGGTCCCTTTTACCTTTCCCTGTCACTTATAAAATATGGTATTTGCTTATTCCTTACAAGTCTAAAAGAATACATTGTTAATGCCTAGAAAAACATGAAGGATATCCAAACTAAAAAAAAAAAATAGTGAAAGCTTCTTTAAAAAATCTTAAGTAATCTTTTCTTTATAAAAATCAAAATTTTTTGTTCGGAAAATCGCGCAATGGAAGGAAATGAGTTAATATTTCCATTCATAACTTTTTATCCAATGTACCGATTTTGAAAAATTTTTGGCGGAATGAGATAACGGGTGATGACAAAAATAATAAGACTCTCCTTAAGCTACTATAACTTGAAATCTATCCCCATTGAATCATAAGGCATTGATATTTATTGTTACCATGGATACCTAACTTACATCAATCAAGCGTTTCGAAATTCAAATTTTCATAAATCAGCAAGTGAAGTTAATCGATTTGGCAAGTTATTGTTATTTACCTTTTCTGGACATATATTTAAATTTTTATTTTATCTGTTTGCTTTCTGGACATCAGCGTCGATGTCCGTCAAATACCACTTCGTGCACCAACTGTCAAAAATATCTGCCGTAAAGATCCTTAATTTTTTTTCATATTTTTTTGAGCGAATAATTACACTAAGCAACAAATGGGAAAAAAATGTTTTCCTTGTGTAACCACTATATTTTTTGATTGCAAAAATCATCGTCACTTCAAATTCTATGGTAAGGTTTCTTAAAAAAATTTTTTTTTCTAAAATTTGAGATTTTGGAAGAGGCTTCTCCATACATCTTGTAGTAATTTTGGAACGAAGCATTCGATTTTGTTGTGCAATACACAAAAAAAAAATTAACAAGTAAGAAAATTATAGTCGGTCTAGACCGACTATACGATACCCTATATCATGCGTTTAGAAACCGTATCTCTTAGGCCCAACTAACTGGACATTGAAAATAAGCAAAAACCAAATTTGAGTGGGATTTTTATTAATTTTTTTCGCTGCAGATATGAAAAAGTTCATATCGGATGCTATATCTATAAAGGGACTAGGTCCAAAAATGGACCGATCCTGATCATGTTTGGTAAAGTCTCTTGTATTTTGCAAAAATATGTACAAACAAAATTTGAGAAGAATCAGTGCAATATTTTTGTTTTTTAATAGATTTAAGTGAAGATCGGGAAGCAGCTCTATATGGGGTCAAAGGGATCATTTTTGGACTACTCATTAGTGGATGTAATGAACGCATACAAACCCAATTTGAGTAAGATCTATATGACAATTTGGATCTTATGGCAATTTATGTCGATTTCATATGGGTAATTTGTATGGGGGCTAGGTCTGAACATGGACCGATTCTCACCAATTTCAATAGCGTTCATCCCATGGCCGATAAAAGCTTATGTACCAAATTTCGTCAAAATATATTCATATTTGCGACCTGCAGTTTGATTACAAGCTTTACATGGACACACAGACGGACGGACGGACGGACGGACGGACATTGTTAAATCAACTCAGAAAGTGATTCTGATTCGATCGGTATAATTAAAGATGGGTCTAGGTCAAATATTTTTGGTTGTTACAAACAGCAGCACAAAGTCATTATACCCAAACCACATAGTGGTATAGGGTATAATTACGCTAGCTTTAAGTTAAGCTAATATCATTTTGTTACCCATTATTAAGGCTCAAGTGGAAAAATTTGTTTTTCTTCCAAAAATTATAAAATTTTCAATTCAAAAAATTCATAAATTATTTAACCCATAAAAACAAAGTCTTTATTAAAACTATTTCTTTCTTTATGCATATGAGTTTTGAATCTCTCCGTGACTGTGCGTGACTATGTTAAAATTAATCTTTCGTCACAACAAGTCTTTGGACATAGTTTCAGGTCGATCGGATGAGGGGAAGTGAGGTTTTAGTCTCTCTGTGACTGTGTGTGACTATGTCAAAGTCAATCTTTTTTCACAGCAAGTCAATCGACTAAGTTTCGGATCGATCGGAAAAGGAGAAATGGTTTTTAAATCACTCCGTGACTGTGCGTGACTATGCATGACTGTGCGTGGCTATCTTCAAATTAATCTTTGGCCACAGCAAGTCTATCGACCAAGTTTCAGATCGATCCGATGAGGGGAAATCCATTTTCCATCTCTCCGTGGCTATGCGTGGCTATGCGTGACTGTGTGTGACTATCTTAAAATTTATCTTTAGCCACATCAAGTGTATGGAGAAAGTTTCAGATCGATCGGATGAGGGGAAGTGAGGTTTTAATCTCTCCGTGACTGTGCGTGACTATGCGTGACTGTGCGTGACTATGTCAAAGTTAATCTTTTTTGACAGCAAGTCTATCGACCAAGTTTCAGATCGATCGCATAAGGGGAAATGGGTTTTAAATCACTCCGTGACTGTGCGTGACTATGCGTGACTATGCTTGACTGTGCGTGATTATGTCGAAGTTAAAATTTCTTTACAGCAAGTATATCGACCAAGTTTCAGATTGATTGGATGAGGGTAAATCCGTTTTAAATCTCTCCGTGACTGTGCGTGACCATTTGTGACTGTGCGTGACTGAGTCAAAGTTAAACTTTTTTCACAGCAAGTGTATGGACCAATTTTCAAATCGATCGGATGAGGGGAAATGACATTTATATCACTCCGTGACTGTGCGTGATTATGCGTGACGGTGCGTGACTACCGCAAAATTAATCTGTAGTCAGTAATTGGATAAGGGGGAGTGGGGTTGCCCCACGACAGACAGAGAGATTGAGTTAAAAGAAAAAGTTTAAAAATAGAAAACAATGAATACTTAAGGCCAGTTTACACTATCACAATTTGTAATACGACCTGTCAAAAAGTCGAGTATTATGAAAAAGCTTATGTTATGAAATTGACAGTCGAAGTCCGATGGTTTTTGAAACATTTCTAAAAACTTGCCATTTTCATCGGACCA
The DNA here is from genome assembly GCA_963682025.1 of Cordilura impudica. Classification (NCBI taxonomy): domain Eukaryota; kingdom Metazoa; phylum Arthropoda; class Insecta; order Diptera; family Scathophagidae; genus Cordilura; species Cordilura impudica. The sequence goes on along the minus strand of OY821521.1, from coordinate 43,224,257 downwards.
GAGCTGTTTTTTGGTAATATTAAAAAAAAAATCATGTGAGTCCGATCACAGGGAAGATGTGTAAACATCTAGTAATTAAAGATTTTTTTATGTAATTTTTTAAAATCAAACAAAAAGCGTCATCTATGTATCATTTATAGCAAAAAGTGTTTCAGCTAATTCAACAACCCTTTGCTGTAAACCGTTAAAAATATCCCAATATAAACGTATATAAGTCATACATAGATGACGCTTTTAAAAAATTTTTCATCAATACAATCATAAGTCACACAACGTTATGTATCAGCTCTCACTTATTACGTGTTACACTGTTGATGTGTAAACATCTATACGCGCAGGGGGGTAAATTTCTATTTCACAATACAATCACAAAAACAGCGTAACTCATATCGGTGTGAGCTGAAGCAGATAACGCTGTGTGACTTATGATTGTATTGGTGACAAAATTATGATATGTGCTTTTCTAAACATTTTCCAATTGTCTTTCAAAAAACATCAATTGTATTTCAGAAACCATCAATATAATTTCAGAAAACATCGTTTGAATTTCAGAAAACATAAATAGAATTTCAGAAAACATCAATATAATTTCAGAAAACATCATTCGAGTTTCAGAAAACATCAATTGAATTTCAGAAAACATCAATAGAATTACAGAAAACATCACTTGAATTTCAGAAAACATAAATAGAATTTCAGAAAACATCAATATAATTTCAGAAAACATCATTCGAGTTTCAGAAAACATCATTTGAATTTCAGAAAACATAAATAGAATTTCAGAAAACATGAATATAATTTCAGAAAACATCATTCGAGTTTCAGAAAACATCAATTGAATTTCAGAAAACATCAATATAATTTCAGAAAACATCAATATAATTTCAGAAAACATCATTCGAGTTTCAGAAAACATCATTTGAATTTCAGAAAACATAAATAGAATTTCAGAAAACATCAATATAATTTCAGAAAACATCATTCGAGTTTCAGAAAACATCAATTGAATTTCAGAAAACATCAATATAATTTCAGAAAACATCAATTGTATTTCAGAAACCATCAATATAATTTCAGAAACATCATTTGAATTTCAGAAAACATAAATAGAATTTCAGAAAACATCAATTGTATTTCAGAAACCATCAATATAATTTCAGAAAACATCATTTGAATTTCAGAAAACATAAATAGAATTTCAGAAAACATCAATATAATTTCAGAAAACATCATTTGAGTTTCAGAAAACATCATTTGAATTTCAGAAAACATAAATAGAATTTCAGAAAACATCAATATAATTTCAGAAAACATCATTCGAGTTTCAGAAAACATCAATTGAATTTCAGAAAACATCAATAGAATTTCAGAAAACATCAATATAATTTCAGAAAACATCATTCGAGTTTCAGAAAACATCAATTGAATTTCAGAAAACATCAATATAATTTCAGAAAACATCAATTGTATTTCAGAAAACATCAATTGTATTTCAGAAAACATCATTTGAATTTCAGAAAACATCATTTGAATTTCAGAAAACAATAATAGAATTTCAGAAAACATCAATATAATTTCAGAAAACATCATTTGAGTTTCAGAAAACATCATTTGAATTTCAGAAAACATAAATAGAATTTCAGAAAACATCAATATAATTTCAGAAAACATCATTCGAGTTTCAGAAAACATCAATTGAATTTCAGAAAACATCAATAGAATTTCAGAAAACATCAATATAATTTCAGAAAACATCATTCGAGTTTCAGAAAACATCATTTGAATTTCAGAAAACATAAATAGAATTTCAGAAAACATCAATATAATTTCAGAAAACATCATTTGAGTTTCAGAAAACATCAATTGAATTTCAGAAAACATCAATAGAATTTCAGAAAACATCAATTGTATTTCAGAAAACATCAATTGTATTTCAGAAAACATCATTTGAATTTCAGAAAACATCAATTGAATTTCAAAAAGCATTATTTGAATTGCTGAGAACATTAATTGTATTTCAGAAAACATCAATTGAGTTTCAGAAAACAGCACAATCGACTTAGTTTTTATGCACTGGAAAATATGATGTTGATGTTTTCTTTAATTATTATATGTTTACACATCTGCCCTTGTGATCGGACTCACATGATTTTTTTTTTTTTGTGATTGTATTGTGAAATAGAAATAAAGGTAAACAAAAACAAAGAAAGTGGAAATAAAATATAAATTTGCAAATAAATTTGCTTGTTATTCTAAACGGCTGTTTTCATAAGACTTGAGTGAGAGGGTGTACATGGCCTATGTATGCAGAAATAATGTAGGTACTACTTTATGACAATCCGATGAATTTCATCGGACTTTTATTTCGAAAAATCATACGACTAAGTGGTATTGTGTAAAGGAGCCTTTATCAGTTTAAGTACTTAGTTTCATGAAAATCCATGGATATATTCGTCTTTATTTCCGATAAAGTGGAAGTACCTAGTGTTTTTTGGCACAAAAGTGGTCTGGGGCATTTGCTATTTCTTTGCGAATTTTTATTAGATTTTGTAGTTATATAGCATTTTGAAAAGACAATTTGTTACTGAAATCGATACTTATAACAACTTGGCAGAAAAATTAAACTGTATAACGAAATTTTCGTAAATTCTGTGATATTTTCCCCATATAAAGACACAATTCGGGTACTTTGGGCCCCAATAGGCACCGTCGGATTGAGACCGCATTAATGACAGCACACCTCATATTTTATACAATGCATATATTCAGAATTAAAAAAAATCCCATACAAGCTGCGACCAGTCTAATGTGTATTTAAAAAATTAAATTTAATGACTGTTTTATATGTCAAATACTCTACTCGTAAAATTCATAGAATCTCTTTCTAACATTTTCAAACACCTCGTTTTATTAAAGGAGCCAATTAAGTTGTCATCAAAAAAGCGCTTTATTTCGACACTGTTGTACTTTAATATATTTTTGGTTTAGAAAATAAATAGGCAACAAAAAAAACTAAGCCAATCTATTGCTAATCTAAAAAAATCTTTCTTTATTCCTTTAACCTTTTTTCTTTTCCACACAAAATAAAACAAAAATAATATAAAACAAATTAACCTAACTGCTAACTAAACCCCTTCATCTTAATATACTCCTATGGATCATTTCATCATCTTTTATAAATTTGTAAAATTACATTTCAAATTCTACTTGCGCCATAAACTGCAAATTATTTATGTAACCCCCGCTTGTGTGTTGTTATATCAATGTTGTGAATTGCTTACGAATTGAATAAATAATAAAACAAAAAAACTAAATAGAAATCTTCTTCAACACCTACAACGACTCATCATCATAATTATCATCATCATCATCATCATTACCATCATCAACAACACCATCAACAGGCCACACATTTTCAAATGACACCACCCAATGATGCCAGTTGCCCTCTGTTGGTTTTTGTTAATCCCAAAAGTGGCGGTCGACAAGGTGACCGTATTCTACGTAAATTCCAGTATATGCTTAATCCACGTCAAGTCTACGATTTATCAAAAGGTGGCCCCAAAGAAGGTAAGTAAAATTACATCTAGAGTTTGCATATAATTTCAGTGTTGACATTCAATGAATATAAAATTCAATTTAAATAGCCATGAGAAACTAATATATGTAATATTATTTCTATATAACGATACGATACGATACGATGTGTGTTTGTGTTACTGGAACTATTTGTTTTTTCTTTTTTTTGAAGAGGAAGTATTTTAATTAAAAGTTTTCTTATGTTTGACTGAGTGTAGGGGGTTGTTTCATCGTGTATTTAAACGTTACACACATGGCGTATTTGCTTTATTATTTAATTTGTCATTTTACTCGTAAAACAACTAACAAATGACACAGGCATAATTAAATAACAAAATTTTAATTAAAATTCTTTCTTAGTTTGTTTTTTTTACCAAATAAAATAAATTAATAAAATACCGATTTTCTTTCAAAAATGTTAAAGGTGAAAGAAATCATTTAAATGACCATTAAAATTCTTCCTCTAAATGAAATTTAAAAAAAAATCAAATTTGAAATATGTTGTTAGTGGTGCTTTTGTAAGCTTATAATATATTAAAGAACTGCAAAGTTTTTTTTTTATATTAATGCCTCTTTTAATTTAAATTCAATAACTTAGTTAAGCAGCATAACAGGAGTTATGTAGCTCTACTGAACTGGGTACCCTATACCATGGGTTTAGGGAAAGGGTCTTATGCGTAATTAATTGGATATACACACTAGGGCGGCCCTTAATCAAAAAAAAGTGTTCAAAATCTCGTTCGTATCCCCCAGAAATATGCGAATAGCAAAAAAAAACTAACAAATACAAAGTTTTGGGCCAATCAAAATACATGTTTATATGGGGAAAATATTACTTTTTTCAGATTTTACGAAAATTTCGGTCGATAGTTTATTTCTTCCGACAAATTGTTAAATAATTCGGGATCAGTACTAAATTATCTTTTCAAAAAGCTTCAAAACTTCAAAATCAAACGAAAACTCGCCAAGAAATTGCAAATGCCCCAGACCACTTTTGTGCCAAAAAAAAACTAGGTCATGAAATTCGATGGGATTTTTTTTTAACTTTGTGAAATTGATTAAAGCCATAATTTTTTTGGTCTCTATACTTATAATTACTGAAATATGAAGTACTGTTTTATTACCACGTTGTTAACCTATTGCGCATTGAGACCGAAAATGGGAAATTTTTTTTGGCAAAATTTTGAAAACTCCTTTTTCAAGTTTTACAAAATTTTCTTAAACATAATTTAAAAAAATGGATCTGACACTTTAAGGTTTTATTAAATACATGTTACAGATTAATTGAGTGAATTTTTAAGTAAATCCCTGTGCCACAATTTTTTTGACAATGATTTTTTGCGAATTTCGATAAAAATGGGATTTTTGTAAATTATTCTGTAAATGTACTCTTTCTAAATACTTTGAATCAAAAATTCATCACTTTTCTACTTTTAAAAGTTATATTTTATCTTAGTAGTCCAGGGTTTCGGAAAAAATAATATAACCCCATTAACCCTTTTGGAATTGGGGTCACATATGACCCCAAGCTAATAAAAGACAATTTATGCAAAAAATTCAAATATCTTGTAAGTGCTGTTGAACTTTTAGATGCGACGCTTAAAATATAATAACCAAATGTGTAGAACTTCCGTCCCTAAAATTTGATATAATTCCGAGAACATTAACCCATTATTTGCCTAGGCCAGCTTTGGATTTTAAGATATTTTTAAATAAAAATTACCGAAAACGATGAAACTACTATTAGGAATTTAAGAAAACTAATTCGACGATTAATTTTTATTTATTTAACCCTTCAGTGCTCCTGGGATCAAAATAATCCATTGTGATATATCTTTGGTGCAATTATCTGCTTATTGCTCGAGAATATATATTAAAACAACTTTTAACCAATTTTGTTATAAAATTATTTTATGTATAAAAACTATCTATATTTTTCTAAATAAAATCAGAGGACTTAACGCCTTTTTTAGCTAATATGAATGTGATGTGTAATGTGAATTTGAACGGTAGATTTGATGATATTTTCAAAATAAATTACTGCCGCACACTAAATCATCCTTAAATACAACAAAATAAATAGAATTAATTTTATATTTCATATTCATTTGAATAAATTCTCTTTTATTAGCTTTCGGTCATTTGTGGGTCTTCTTATTTTATTTAGAAAAATATTAAATAAAATTTAAATAAATAAAAATTAATAGAATTATTTTTCGTAAATTCTAAATAGTGGTTTCAGCGAATTAATTAGAAAAACTCGTTTTCGGTAATTTTTTTTTAAAAATATCTTAAAATCCAAAGCTGGCCTTGGCAAATAATGGGTTAACGTTCTCGGACTTATTCCAAATTTGAGGTACGGAAGTTCTACACACTTGGTTATTATATTTTAAGCGTCGCATCTAAAAATTCAACAGCACTTACAAAATATTTGAATTTTTTGCATAAATTGTCAAAAGGGTTCCAATGGATTATTTTGATCCCAGGAGCACTGAAGGGTTAAATAAATAAAAATTAATCGTCGAATTAGTTTTCTTAAATTCCTAATAGTAGTTTCATCGTTTTCGGTAATTTTTATTTAAAAATATCTTAAAATTCAAAGCTGGCCTAGGCCTAGGGTTAATGTTCTCGGAATTATATCAAATTTTAGGTACGGAAGCTCTACACATTTGGTTATTATATTTTAAGCGTCACGTCTAAAAATTCAACAGCACTTACAAAATATTTGAATTTTTTGCATAAATTGTCTTTTATTGGCTTGGGGTCATATGTGACCCCAATTCCAAAAGGGTTAATGGGGTCATATTATTTTTTTCCGGAACCCTGTTTTACTAAGATAAAATATAACATTTAAAAGTAGAAAAGTGATGAATTTTTGATACAAAGTATTTAGAAAGAGTTTACAGAATATTTTACAAAAATCCCATTCTTATCGAAATCCGCAAAAATAAAATCCTTGTAAAAAAAAATTTTGGCAGGGGATTTACTTTAAGGTTCCCATAATTAATCTGTTATATGTACTTAACAAAACCATAAAATGTCAGATCCATTTTTTAAAATTTTGTTTAAGAATATTTTTTAAAACTTTAAAAAGGAGTTATCAAAATTTTATGAAAAAAATTTCCGATTTTCGGTCTCAATGGGCAATAGGTTAACAACGTGGTAATAAAACAATACTTCATATCTGCGTACTTATAAGTATAGAGACCAAAAAAAAATTATAGCTTTAATCAATTTCTCAAAGTTGAAAAAAATTCCATCAAATTTCATGACCTAGTTTTTTTGGCACAAAAGTGCTCTGGGGCATTTGCTATTTCTTGGCGAGTTTTTGTTCGATTTTGAAGTATTATAGCCTTTTGAAAAGATAATTTAATACTTATCCCGAATTATGTAACAATTTGACGGAAGACTGAAACTATAGAACGAAATTTTCGTAAAATCTGAAAAAAGTCATATTTGCCTCGTATAAACACACTTGAAATCTTTAATCGCCTTGAGTAACCTCTTTTTGTTTGTTAATTGGCCCAAAACTTTGCATTTCTCAGTTCGTTAGTTCGTTTACTATTCGCATCATTCGGGGGGGTGCGTCCGAGAGTTTGAACACTTTTTCCCTTCATATGATGAAGGCCACCCTAATACACACAGAAAATGGATTATTTGCGGTAACCAAATTTGTTGCCAACCGAATTTTGATAGTCCCATGTACCATCATATTATTCTATTGTGACTGTCAAATAAAATTTTCGAAATAGCCGTACGTAGTTTAAGGCAATTGTATGAATTGTTGAATTTAGTTCATACATAAAGTGATTCTGAGTCGATCAGTATAATAAAAGACAGGTCTGTGTCAAATATTTTTGATAGCTACAAACATCAGCACAAACTTGTTATACCCTGATCACATTGCGGTACAATTATATAACCTACTAGCAGTATACCCGCTACGTTGTTAGCGTAATTATTATATTACTTACTTAAGCCATAATAATATTTAAAATATAAGAAATATAGTGTGAGTGACAATACGATGGAAGCTTTTAACAAAATATATTTTTCACAACTTGGACGGTAAATACCAAAAAATTTGGACATAAAATTAAAAACTCTTTTATTAATTTAATCATTTGTAGGTTTTATTTATTTAACAAAGAAGAAATATTCACATACTATCAGAAAAAATCAACAAAACAATGGAAATGATGGTCATGGTCTTGGGGAGTGGATTAATCCTATACCGAACGATTGCATTAATTTATTTTAGTAAAACTCCCGAAGCGTTTGACCATTTTATAGCATTATTCGCCAACAGTATTCTAATTCCAGTTCATGTATTCTTTAGCAAGATTAATGCTAGCCAGACGATTTTGTGGATTTATATTTAAGTACCAGCTTCTTATTCATAATTGGTTCGAAATTTATTCAAATTATAATGATAAAAAATAATATTATTTGTAATATCGATGGCTTAATTTGGAAAGGAAAAACTCAAGCCTTAGGACAAACGCTATTGAAATTGGTGAAAATGGCTGCATGTTCAGACCTAGTCCCCATTCAAATGACCATCATTGAGGTCGACTTAACTTGCCATAAGATCAAAATTATCAAAAAGATCTCAGTCAAATTGGGCTTGTGTCTATTAATCCGTAGACCAAAAATAAACCCTATTGGACAATTCACTTAAACCTATCAAAAACATAAATATTGCACAGATTTTTCTCAAAATCGGTTTGTATATGTTGTTGAAAGTGATCTTACCAAACATGGTCAGGATCGGTCCAATTTTTGACGTAGTTGTGGTTTATACTTTTTTGCTAATCCCAATTAGTTGGACATTAGATCAATTCTCTAAACGCATGGTATAGAGTATCGGTCTAGACCGACTATAATTTTCTGACTGGTTTTCTTAAGAAAATGTACTTTCAAAGTATCAGTTTTCCTATTTTTTGGCCGTTTTTACCCCCTAAAGGCTCGAATTAAAACCAAATTTATTCTTCTACTCTATCTATAGAGGAATCTGCAAATTATATTTTATATTCTTTTGTTTAGAAGATACCAAATATGCAATTTTCCCCTTTTTGGCCGTTTTTCCTCCCCTAGACGTTAGAATTAGCAATAAATTCATCCTTGACTGATGATGCCCACGTATTCGGTGGAGTCTGTATACCAAAATTCATATATCTATAATATTAGGCGATTTCTTGTGACCGATGTTTTGTTCTACCGTATTTCTTTTCAACCGTTTTGCAGATTTACACATTTTTTAATTTCTTCCGTTATTTTGAGTAGATTGCATTTAAAGTTGCTACTAACACATACATAAAATTATACATATGTTATGTGTGTGTTTATTAAGTTTGTTAATGTGTTTGTTAATGAGTTTGTTATCTTCATTCACAATAATAATAAACCATAAAAGTGATGGTTTGTGAATTGGCTAAGTTGAAAAATAAAGTTGCCTAGAAATTGCACTCGAATTGCGAGCGCTGGAATCGGCTAGTATATATTAATATGTTAAAAAGATGCAGAAAGGTACAATTTTTGCCCTTTTTTGCCGTTTCCCCCCCCCCCCTAAAATTGCCGAATTTCGAAAAAAATTCATCCTGAGCCCACGTTTGTTTCTCGGATGGACTGTACACACCAAATTTCATATTCCTAGATTAATTTCTTATCATTTTCCCCTTTTTGTCCGCTTTTACCCCCTTAATGTAGGAATTTCAAAAAATCCGTTCTTAATGGATCTTTACGCCGAGAAGGGAACCTGCAGTCCAAATTCCAAGTTTTTGGGTCGAAGGGTTTGGGCTGCGCGATGATGATCAATCACGCAAGTATTTTATATATACATATTTACAAGATAAATCGAATACATGTGCGCACTTTAGTCTTCGTGTTTCATTACTGTCATATAAGAGAGCAAAAGCCAAAGGGTTTGTATAATTGCTTAATCTTTGATTATGGTTTTCGCTGAAGTGCTGGATTTTTTGTTTTACTCTAGACATATTACTATCTTAACGTATTGCGTTGTTTGTCATACACCATGGAGCGTTAGTGATTCGATAAGTCTTAGGGTTTTGGATTGGTACCTTTCTAGAATATTGAACTTATTTGCTGTTCCTCGTAGTTGCATTCAATATGACTACACCGTTTCAAGAATAGCTGTGTAAATTCTTATTTTTTTTTCTCCAAGCTTAATTCTGATTTTGAGCCTCAAAGTTAATATAGTTAACGCATTTAAACTTTAATATATATCTTCCAAGTAAATACTTTTTGAACTCCAAACCATTGAAGAACAGCGACGAAGTGTTATGCACTTCCAAAGGTGAGCAACTGGAAGTATGGAAACAGCAGTACTCTAGCATGGTATCCAATCCAACAATAAATTCCATAGGAGTATGCTACTGCACTACCCACAGAGTGAGACAAGACATTTCCATAGAATGCCCCGAAACTACGGAAATAATTAATGCTGTCAATCCCTTGAAGACTAATAAAGCCCCTGGAGTTGATAACATTACCCCAGAAATATTAAAAGCTGATTTTCGAACCACAGAGCAATTACTTCTACCTCATATCTAGAAGTTTTGGCACACTTGTCGACTCACATCTAAAGGAAGGTATCATAGTCAATATCCCCAAAAAAGGCGACCTTACCGAATGCAATAACTGGTGAGGCATCACGGTCCTTAGCGCAGTCAACAAGGTAATTGCGCACATTATAAACAAAAGGGTAGCTGATGTTGTACTCCTAGATCTCAGACAAGAACAGGCTGGATTCCGCCCACACAAATATTGCGTTGACCACATCAACAGACTTCGTATATTCATCAAGCAGTCAGTCGAATGGCAATCTCTCCTTTACATGATATTTATAGATTTCGCAAAGGCGTTCGACACCACGCAATTATTAGGCTAATCTAATTCTTGAATGATAGTGTGAAATGCCGAGTTGTCCATGACAACGCACTGAGCAACAGTTTTAATGGTGTTCGACAAGGATGTATACTATCTCCTCTTCTATTTAACATCGTACTTGACATCATTGTACGTAATGCTACAGCAGAAAATAGAGGTATAAGATGGGGATTCAACCAACATCTGGAGAGCCTGGAATATGCTGATGATATATGCCTCTTATCACACAGTTATCGACACGCGTCAACTAAACTCAAATCCCTTGAGAACGAAGCTTCAAAAGCCGGGTTAAAAATAAACATAAAGAAAAGTAATACAGAATGTTAAGCTGGAAAAATTAACACATTCTGTTATCTGGATAGCGTACTAACAAAAACAGGTGGCTGTAGTGATGTATATCTTTCCGAATATCAATGGCTAAACAGTCATTTGGTATCTTACGACTTGTATGGAAGTCTACTGCTATCTCGAGACGAACTAAAATCAGCATATTTAATTCCTGTGTGAAATCAATTCTCCTTTATGCCTGCGAATACTGGAACATGATATCGCACGATATTAACAGGATACAGGTATTCATCAACCGCTGTCTGCGAAGCATCTTAAAAATCTTTTGGCATAACATGATTCCCAATATCGAATAATGGAAGCAAACATAACAACGCCCAATCCACATTGTGATCCTAAATCGTAAATGGCGCTGGATTGGTTACACGCTCTGCAGTCCACATGACGACACGGCAAAGCTGCTATAGATTGGAACCCGCATGGAAACATGCAGAGTTGGGCGACCGTCGCACACCTGGAGACGTCAACTTGAAGCTAAAATTACTCAAAGTGGCTTTAGCTGGAGTGAAATAAAAAATCTTGCATCAAGAAGGACCGATTGAAGATAATTTGCTCCTTTAAGAACCACAGGACATAATATATATATAAGTAAAACGCCTATCTAGTGTCATACCTAGGTATTTTTAAAATTTTTTTTTGGTATAGCATCTCATATACAAGTCTCTTATATTTTACGTTGGCACATGCCTTGAAGATTTATCATACTGTGATTAAATATTAGACAGCTACCCGCGTCTGCCCAACGTCCCGTTGTAAGACGGATTGCAAACTTGAAAAAATGTGTTTGGCATAGCTCCATCCTTTGTTAATCGGACCGATCTAAAACGCTGTAGCTCTATGGGTCGCAACACCATGTCGAGCTTTGCTCTTCTCGCAAAGTGGGCAACCACAGCCACCACGAAACTTCCCGAGCGATCGTTCCCAAAAAAATATTTTTGAGGATTTATCACTTACTAGTCGATCATTAGCAGTACTTTCAAGAACACACACATCATATGACACTTCCTGATACCACAAAATTCCTGTCTCCAATTCTCTCTTGCCGCTGGCTCAAGCACGCTCTGGAACTTCGTTTTCAACTCATGCTCTTAACACTCTTGCCTTCCACTCATTCTCAATGCCTCTCGTCACTGTATTAGTATTCTCAAATTTGCTTCCAACTCATGCCATCAATTGTCTTCTTCCCATTATACTGCCCACCCATGATTTTCACATGGGAGCTAACATTGATAGCTTTCCGAAGTCGTTTCTAACTCATGTACCTCCTTCCGGTACTCTAGTCTACTACATTCCTTCCTCCTGCTACGTCAATCACCATTATGGCTGCACATTCGAGCTGATTTTAATTGCTTTCCACACTCATCTTTCATCGTCTCAACAATCCCATCCTGCTTCCTGCTACGTCAATCATCCCTTTGTCTGCACATGCGAGATGACATCGATAGCTCGCCGAACTCGTTTTTCAACTACTGGTCCATCTTATGTTTACTACGCTCATCTTACTGATTGTCTCCATCGGCGAACCAAATGGACTGGTCTCCGACTCATCCTCTTAACGCTGTATTGTCACAATGACTCAAGCGCCCTTTGACTCGTCTTTAACCCAGCACTCTTGCTTCTTACTTCTCCGTAAAAGTATCTTGTCAGTGGTAGCTGACTTATCCCGACTTCGTTTTCCACTCATGTTCCATCAATTAAGTCTTCAACTTGTCGGCAGTAATCTTGTCAGTACGGCAGCTGACGCAAGAACCATCGTACTTCGTTTTCCAACTTACAACACTCTCGTCTACTTCACCCATTCTTCCTGCCCTCTATATTAGAGGTAAAAGAATATATAGACAATAAGTAACTATCAGCTGTTAAATCGGTTGTCTAGTAAAGCAATTCAAAGTTGTTAACCTGTAAAAAAACACCCTTTATACATAAAGATTGAAACGAAAGATTAACGAGTTTAAGAAGAACCAGAAGAACTTACAGAAATGGTTCTAAAAAATAACTAATCAAAAATAAAGTGATTTATCCATAAAACACAAATTCCATGCTCTGCCAAGCCCTTGTTTAATTAATTGGGGATGATCCAAGTTTACGCGACAACAGCTTTCCAAGAGATTAATCTATTTCATTTCTCGGGATGCTCTTTTCTTGCTAGTCTTGATTTTTTTTTCTTAATTAAGTTTTCAATTTGACACTTACTGTGATGAAAATTGTGCTCTTTTATATAACGAGTAAGAAAGTTATAGTCTGTCTAGACCGACTATACGATACCCTACACCATGAGGTTAGAGACCCTATCACTTAGGTCCAATTAATTAGATATAGAAAATAAGCATACACCAAATTTGAGTGAGAGTGTTATTAATTTTGTTGCATACGGATATGAAAAAGTTCATATCGGATGCTATATTTATGTGGAGACAAGGTCGAAAAATGGACCGATCCTAACCAGATTTGGTAAGGTCACTTATTTTTTGCAAAAAACTTATACAAAGCAAATTTGAGAAAAATCTGTGCAATATTTTGTTTTTTGAAATATCGGGAATCAGCTTCATGTCGGGGCTAAAACTAAGAACTTTCTTAAAGGGTTTATTTTTGGACTACTGATAAATGGATTTAATAAACATACACAAACCCAATTTGACCGGGATCTATATGTAAACTTGGATATTTTTTTATTATTATTATTAACCAACACTCAGGGGATGTCCCCTACAGATGCAGTACATTGTGTTGCTGTCAGGAAAATAGGTTCTGGGAAGGAGAAAAGAGGGAGTAGTGTGTGTGGATATTTGACTTAAATTTTATTAGATTATAACTGTCAGGAAAAACCTCTGAGGGGAGCTTGTTCCACATACGGCTAGTTGATAAACCAATTCTCTCTGTAATGCGTTGTGCGGACAACTGGACAATAGACTACAAACGGATGTGATCCACTAGATATGCGGATAGAGCGAACTGAAACTCGGGCACTTAGAATAAGTTCGCAAATCTCAGAATAACATTTCCCATGGTAGCATCTATAGAACAGAGCTACACAACCCACATTCCGACGATGTTCTAATGAATCAATTGAGTTGGATACCCTAATGTCATTGATTAGCATCAACTCTCTCCTTTTCGCACGGTCCAGTAGCTCCAAAATAGACTTTGAAGCTCCTGCCCATTTATGGGAGTGTATTCCATTTTCGGTCGGATGTTAGTGGTATCGATTTTAAGGAGATCAGAGGGAGTTAAGTAATTTTTGCACCGTTTTAGAAAACCAAGACTCATTCCAACGAACATCACATTGAATTCTCATGCCTAGAACATCAAGAGTATGCGATTCTACAACACCTACAGCAGCCATATCTACATATGACATTGTTGATTTCATGGCCCTATGAGTCAACATACAACTTTGAGTCTTCAGCGCATTAAAATAAACCGTATTCGCTTTACCCCACTCGGAGATTGTTAACAGGTCTTGGTTGAGTGTGTAATTCATTGTCTGCCTTTTGCCTTCAACCTGCAAGAGGCTGGGCCTACAATTAAAGGAAAATGAGTGACAAATGCTGCTATCATCTGCGAAAGAGTAAATAGAGTTAAAAGTTTGACCAAGAAGGTCGTTCAGAAAGATAAGGAAAAGAGAAGGAGAAAGAACGGAACCTTGGGGTACCCCTGAATTAAGCTGAAACTCATTAGATGAGACCCCATCTATAAGCTTTGATATCAATGCACAATGTACACACGATCGAATGCCTGGGAAATATTTAGAGCAAAAATTTCGAATGGATCGATTCCAGCGCCCAGAAAGTAGAGCTAACAGGTCTCCCGTAGAACGATTTCTACAGAAGCTAAACTGTCGATCATTTAGAAGTGAGTTGGTACCTAGAGGCCAACTCACTTCCATCACAAGATGGAAATTGATCATGCTCTCCACCTATGAGAGCGCAGAATAGATTGCAATTGGACGGTAAATTTCAGAGTTATTAGCCGCACCCTTTTTAGGAATTGGTTGGACATTAGCAACTTTCCAGCAAGAGCGAAAGACTCCCGCACGGTACGAAAGGCTTAAAAGGTTGGCCAATGGATTGGCGTCGAAGAGCACTGATACAGCACCAGTGCTGGTATACCATCCGGTCCCGGAGACTTATTAATATTGAGATCCGAAAGAACCTTTTTAACTACACGTGCTCGGAAGAATATTTTAGGCATAGTACAAGATACTCTTCCGAGTTCGGGCAGTGGTGTTATCGCCATCCGGCGGAAAATTAATGTTTTGTAAAAAGTTCAGCTAAAAGGTCAGCCTTATTATGGCAATATAAGTCATAGCGGCTATTTTTATGGGGTCTAGGTCTGAATATGAACCGATTTTACCAATTCCAATAGCGTTCATCCTATGGCCGATAGAAGCTTATATAAAAAATTTCATCTAAATGTATTCATATTTGCGACCTGCAGTTTGATTACAACGTTTACATGGACACACAGATGGACGGACGGATGGACGGACGGACATCGTTAAATCGACTCGGAAAGTGATTCCGAGTCGATCGCTATAATAAAAGATGGGTCTGGGCCAAATATGTTTGGTAGTTACAAACAGCAGCACAAAGTCATTATACCCTAACCTTATAGTGGTGTAGGGTATAAAAATTGTTCACCCAACTTGATTAGAAAACGATACAGATGAACACGAGCAATCTGTTTCTTCCAGTGTTTAAACAAATTGCAAAATTGATGACCGCAACGAGAAGTGAAGCGTAGTGTTTCATGAAATTACACGCTAAATTTGAAATCTTTTTATTTGGTTTGGCTGAAACTGTTTTTGAAATTTGATTAAAATTACAATTACTTGCAAATTACTTTGGTGAGCATGAATATTGATGATTGACAACGTCATGATTTTATTTGTCTGCCACAAAAAAAAGTGAATAGAAAGTGGCCATTTAAGTATTCGATATTTCTAATCTAAAGCCATTATAAATATATGATGGAAAATTAGAAAAAATATGATATAAAACACCTCTGCTGGATAATATTATTATTGCTTTATTCTAAAGCTAAAGATTTTAATCTTAAAAAAATAAATTTTATATAAAACTTAGATTCAAATGTATTTCATATTTTATTTTTTTATTGTGTTTTTTAATCTCTTTTATAGGTCTAACATTATTTAAAGATTTACCAAATTTTAAAGTTATTTGTTGTGGTGGCGATGGCACTGTTGGCTGGGTTTTAGAAGCCATGGGTAAGTATTTGTTTTTGTATGTTTTAATGACGTTTGAAGTCGTTTGTTTGCTTATTTTTTTTAATATTATTTATTTGTTATTGTCTTGTTCTCTTTTTTTAATTTTCTATAACAGACTCCATTGAATTTGCCACACAGCCAGCCATTGGTGTTATACCATTGGGCACAGGCAATGATTTGGCACGTTGCTTACGCTGGGGCGGTGGTTATGAAGGGGAAAATATACCGAAATTAATGGATAAAATTAAACGTTCCAATGTGGTAATGCTTGATAGATGGAGTATAGAAGTGACAAATAATCCAGAATATGAAGACATACTGAAACCGAAAGTAAGTTATGATTGGAATTTTTTAATAAACTTAAGTAGCAAATAAATCGTCTTCACTTCATTGCTTAAACAAAAAACTACAAACAAAACGTTTAAGGCAAATAAATTGACAAAATGTTAATCTTCGCTCTGTTTTGTTGGTCCAAGGTTAAATGTCTAATTAAGTATTTACGCAAATCGCTTTAATGCTAAAAAGCGAGTACTGTGCAAACAAGATTAGGGTGAAGAGAAGATTAAAAAAACATTTTATTGAAAAAATAGTCATTAGTAAAAAATGCCAGTAAATGGAAATTGGCACATAAAAGCCATTCAAAATATTTACTTTATAAAGAGTAGAAAAATTACTGAAAAATGTTTAGTACGTTTTTTCTTTAATAACAGAAATTATTAAGAAAAGAATAATTTTTTCGGAAGACTCAAGAATAAAAAAAATTTTTTCAATCTATTCGAATAAATCTGAAAAATATTCTGATAATATTCTAAAACCAAATAATCACAAACTTACAAAAAATCTTTCGTGAAAACCAAGAATCTAAAAAAATCTTTTCTTTACAAAATTTATTAAAAATTTGTGTTTATATTATATAAATTATTACAGAATTTATTTATTCGGAAGTGCCACGGATTTGCAGCTTAAAGAATCTCAAAAACTTACTTTAAATGTTCTTCATATCCCACTTTCGTTTACCTTAAATACCACTGTGCAGAGTTTATATATCAGTTTATCATTTAGTTGTTAATAATTAGAAAACAAAGCTGGGCATCATAAATGACATCTATAATATTAATAGGCAAGGCGATTTCTTGTGACCGATGTAAGTTTCACAGTTTTACCCCGATTTTGACAAAAACTTTATCATTTGAAAGGTATTTCTTTTCCGCTATTACCCAGATTTACAGATTTGCATCGTCTGGAATATTTTTTTGGAGTTATGATCGTTTAAAGTTACTACTAACACATACATAAAATTATACAATGTTATTTGTGTTAATGTGTTGAGTTTGTTTTCTTCATTTTAAATGAGCTGAATTGTGAAGCATACCTTTAGGGTCTTTATTATATCAAAAAATAAAATTTCCTAAAATTTGCACTTGAATTTCGAGAGCTGGAATCAGCTAGTATACATTAAACGCTTATCACGAGTTTATATGTCAATGAACGTCTTTCCGCATACTGAAAGATTTTGATTTTTATTTTAGCTATTTGGTGTCAAGAGATGTAGATGAAAATGTGCAAAACCTCTTGAAAAATATTAATTTTTTTATGGTTGTTGTAATAAAAATTTTTATATCTTAAAAAGTACCTTTGCTTAAAAAGTACCTTTTCTTACATAGTACACTTTCTTTAAAAAAACAAATTTTCCTATAAAAGTACCCTTTCTTAAAACATCATATTTTCTTCAAAAGTATATTTTCTTAAAAAGTAAATTTTTTTAGAAAATCTAATTTTTTTAAATGTATTTTCTTAAAAAATAACATTCTTTTCAAAAAGCGTAATTTCTTAAAAAGTATCTCTTATTAAAAAGTAGAAAAGTTCCTTTTTTAAAAAGGTACTTTTTTAAGAAAAGATACTTTTTAAAGAAAAGGTACTTTCTTAGAAAATGTACCTTCTTAAAAAGGTACTCTTTTTTAATAATGTATTTTTTTAAAGAAAATATTTCAAATTTACTTTTTTCTAAAAAGGTAATTTTTAAGTAAAGGACTTTTTTAAAAAAATTCACTTATTTTAAGAATATGTACTTTGTTAAGAAACGGTACTTTTTTATGAAAACGTAGTTTTTTTAAAAAAAGTAATTTTATTTATTTATTTATCTATATATTAATACATGAAGGTTAATTTATAGTTCCCTTTTTAAGCAATATGTGGGCACGGAGGAGTGTGAAAATTGGCATAGTTATAGCTCGTATGGAGGAAAAGCTGAGAATGATAAAATTTATGTTTAATCTGTCTTAAAAATATATTAAATTAAATTAAATAAAATATTTATAATAATTTGTTACACCCTGTTAATGCGAATGATTTAAATTATATATACGATGCTCTGTGTTGAATTGCGAATTGGTAAAATTGATTAACATACCTTTAGGCTCATTTGAATATTCTAAAATTTATATATATATAGATTAACAAAACATTAGAAGACAAAAATTTAATGAAAAAATAATATTTCCTATACTAGTTTATAAAATTTTCAATACAAATAAGATTTATAATCATATACTTAAAATATAGGAGTTTTACACTGAATTGAATACGAAATTTTAATAAATTGTTTTTCCAAAATATTTAACGTAAATATAAAAATATTAATTAATTTTAAAGCAAAAATAACAAATAATAATAAAAAAAATTTAATAAAAGATTTAACATAAAAATATAAATAAAATAAAATAAAGAATAAAAATAAAAATAAACATAATAAATTAAACTAGCAGATTCCCGCCCTCGAAATTCGAGTGCAAATTCTAGGAAATTGTATTTTTTCATTAAATAAAGACCCTAAAGGTATGCTAATCAATTATAGCCAATTCACAAATCTACACAAAAAACAAACTTATTTTTATTACAAACACATTAACAAATTTAATAAACACACACATAGCATTGTAAAATGTTATGAATGGGTTAGTAGCAACTTTAAATGCAATTTACTCAAAACAAAGGAAAAAATTTAAAAATCTGTAAATCTCCAAAATGGCTAAAAAGAAATACCTTTCAAATAATATGCATTTGGTCAAAATCGGGATAAAACGTTAGAACAAAACATCGGTAACAGGAAATCGCCTAGCCTATTAATATTATTGATTAAAATAAAAACAAGTAAGAAAATTATAGTCGGTCCAGACCGACTATACGATACCCTATACCATGCATTTAGAAACCCTATCTGTTAGGCCCAACTAACTGGACATTGAAAATAAGCAACAACCAAATTTGAGTGGGATTTTTTTTAATTTTTAATTTTTAAGAAAAAGATTCAGCTAAAAAATTTAGAAAGTTCCCTCTTAAAATGCATTGCGTTGCTTATAATTTTAGAGACGTATTGAGGAGATATAAAATTCCGATTTGGATACTAAATATTGGTATCTAATGTACATTATATCATGATTACTAGCGGTGCGCATAAACACGATTCTGTCATATAGATATGGTGGTTGATAAGTACGTTCGACTTTATATAAATTTTTCTTATAAACTACATTGTCCTTAAAAAAAATTTTATTTCTTCAAAAAGTACATTTTCATAAAAATGTAAATTTTCTTTAAAATTTCCTTTTCTTAAAGAAATGCATTTTGATTTAAATAAAATGTTTAAAAACGTATGTACATACCAAAATATATCTTTTTTTCAAAGAGTGCTTTTTACAAAAATAAATGCATTTTTTCAAAAAAGTTCCCGTTTTCAAAAAAGGTCTTTTTTTTAAAAAAGTACCTTTTCCATAAAAGTACCATTTCTTTAAAACGTGTGGTTTCTTAAAAAAGTCATTTCCTTAGAAATGTAGATTTTCTTAAAAAAGGAAATTTTCTTAAAAATTACATTTTGCTTAAAAATAATCATAAAACACGTAACTTTTCTCAAAAAATAACCTTTTTATACCCTCCACACCTCAGTGGCAGAGGGTATATATAGGTTTGTCATTCCGTTTGTAACGCATCGAATAACTTATTTCCGACCCCATAAAGTATATATAATATTGATCCTTATCACAGCCCGAGTCGATATAGCGTCTGTCCGTCTGTCTGTTGAAATCACGCTCATACACAAAAAAAAAACTATTTTGCTGGAAAAGGTTACAATAATATCATTTGCCATAATTCGCAGCAGGTTGTTGTTGAAAATAGGCTAAATTGGGCATCATTGTGCTAAGATACGAGCAAAAATATGTAGATACCTCTAGAAAAAACATAAAACCCAGTGCATTTGTTGTAATATTTTATTGGTTGAACATAATAGTTGTACAACATAATTCGCAGTTCAAAAAAGCCACAAAACATATGACGCAATCATACCAACAAACACAACTACCATGAGCTATGTTGGTAGTATTGCCACATATTTTTTTATCGTTATCACGTTATAATAAAAAAAATCGCCAATATGAAAGAAAAATGAAAACGAAAAATGGAAATGAAAAACGAAAAATGGAAAATGAAAAATGAAAAATTAAGAATGAGAAATGGAAAATGGAAAATGAAAACTGGAAAGTGGAAAATGAAAAACGGAAAATGGAAAATGAAAACTGGAAAATAAAAAATTGAAAATGAAAAATGGAAACTGAAAATTGAAAAATGGAGAATGGAAAATGAAAAATGGAAAAATAAGCATGGAAAATGAAAAACGAAAATTGAAAAATGAAAAACGAAAAATGAAAAATGGAAAATGAAAAATTAAAAATTGAAAAATAAAAAGTAAAAATGAAAAATGATAAATGGAATTTGGAAAATGAAATTTGAAAAATGAAAATTGAAAATGGAAAATGGGAAAAACGAAAAGTGAAAAATGGAAAATAGAAAATTAAAAATTAAAAATTAAAAATTAAAAATTACTATCTAATTCAGATAAAAATATTTTAAAATTTGCTTTTTTAATATTAATATATGGAAATTTTTAGCCAAGAATCAGTTGATTTTTTTTAATTATCATGAATTATCCCAAAACTTTCTTATGGGGATCAAACTTTGGGTGTTATAATGCTGGCTGCGTTATATAATGAATTTCATTAGGGGTTTACTACTCTAGTAAAAGAAAAATAATGCCATTTTTCAAATAGTAACGAATTGTTTCTAAAGAAGACACGATCATTGTTTTTTATAACAAGGAATTATATAGAAACAGGCCAACAAGAAAAGCAATTAACTTTAAATGTAATTGATATTCGAAATAAATTTCAGTACCCACAACAGTTTTAAAGTGGCAGCGCCATACCCAATATTGGTTGTAATATTGAGTTTTAGATGCAGGTGGAGGGTATCAAAGATTCGGCCTAGCCGAATAAAACACTCTTACTTGTTTTAAAAAGAAACTTCTCTTAAAAAGTATCTTTTCTCAAAAAAGTGACCTTTCTTTAACAAATTCCTTTTCTTTAAAAAGTACGCTTTCTCAAAAAAGTAAATTTTCTTAAAAAATACATTTTCTTAAAAAGTACCTTTTTCTTAAAAAGTGACGTTACTTATAAAAGTACCTTTTCTTAAAAAGTCCCTTTTCTTAAAAAGTAGCGTTACTTGTAAAAGTACCTTTCCTTAAAACATTACCTTTTCGCAAAAACGTACATTTTCTTTAAAAGTACCTTTTTAAAAAAAGTTCCTTTCCTTAAAAAATTACCTTTTCTTAGAAAGTTCATTTTGTAAAAAAATTACCTTTTAGTCATATTAGTCTATTTTTATGAATTTTGATATACAGACTCCACCAAATACGGAGACATCAGTCAAGGATGAATATATCGGTAATTCTAACGTGTAGGGGAAGAAAAACGGCCAAAGAGGGGAAAAATTATACAAACATTATTAAACAAACGAATATAAAATATAGTTTGTGGATTCCAGTAAAGATAGAAACATCAAATGAGACAAAATCTTTTGGAAATTTGGTTGTGAAAGGG
This sequence comes from Cordilura impudica, assembly GCA_963682025.1. Classification (NCBI taxonomy): domain Eukaryota; kingdom Metazoa; phylum Arthropoda; class Insecta; order Diptera; family Scathophagidae; genus Cordilura; species Cordilura impudica. Next base: position 43,202,264 of record OY821521.1, on the reverse strand, counting down.
AGGGGGGGGGGCAAAAACGGCCCGTAAGTATGAAAGTGTACCTTTTTGTATCTTCTTTACAAAGTAATTTAGGATAATGAAATTTGATATGTAGATTCCACCAGAGACACAAACGTCGGAGAAGAATAAAATTTGTTTTAATTCGAGCCTTTGGGGGGGGGGGTTAAAAACGGCCCAAAAATGGGAAAACTGATACTTTTAAACTGGTAAATTTTCCTTTTAAAGTACATTTTCTTAAGAAACCAAGTAAGAAAATGATAGTCGGTTTAGACCGATACTCTATACCATGAGTTTAAAGAATTGGTCTTAGGTCCAACCAATTGGGTTTAAAAAAAATCATAAACCATATCTACGTCGGAAATTGGATCGATCCTAACCATATGTCGTAAAGTCACTTATATTTTGCAGCAACATATACAAACCGATTTTGAGAAAAATCAGTGCAATATTTTTGTTTTTGATAGTTTTAAAAGAATTGTCCTATAGGGTTTATTTGTGGTCTACGGATTAATAGACACAAACCCAATTCGACTGAGATCTATTTGATAATTTTGATCTTATGGCAAGTTAAGTCGATATCATTGGGGTTATTTGAATGCGGACTAGGTCTGAACATCATGCACCCATTTTCACCAATTTCAATAGCGTTTGTCCTATGGCTTGAGTTCCTTCCTTTCCAAATTAAGTCATCGATATTACAAATAATATTTTTTTTAAATAATTTTCGAACCTGTTATGAATAGAAAAATGGTACTTAAGTGGAGCAGGTGACAATACATCGGAAATTTTTCCAAAATTCAAAATGTGCCAATTTTGTTTTTTTAATAATTTCGCGCTTAGTAATACAATTAAAAAAAATAGATAAGCGAAAAAGAAATGTTTTTTTTAGTGATGCCAAAACAGTGGAAACTTTTAAGCTTCTTTACCAGAGATTAAAAAAATAAAAATAGAAGGAGTGAAAGAAAATTTAAAAAATCTTAACCGTTATTTAAATATTTAAAGATTCTGATGTTTCCTTTCAATTATTATAAAATAATGGCAAGAATAAAGCTTTACGAACCAAACTAGATTAATAGATGATTTTAGTGATGGTCGCGTAGGCAAAAGAATGTTTGTGAGAAATATTCTATGAATAAATCCATTTTAACATTTTAGTTGCTAGATTTTGCAACTTTTCTTGTCGTTTAGCATCTAAAATTTATGAAAAGATGCTAGATGCTAACTTAACACCTTTTATTAATAAAAAGTTGATTTTAGCATTTTTTTTTTGATTTTTTTCATTATTTTTGAATATAAAATTTTAATTTTAATGGTATTGATTGTTTTAATTTCTCAAAGTGTAATACGAGAATTTTGTGTACTACTCTTTTTACCACTCTACTCGTTTCTTTCAAAAAATATAACAAAACATTTTGAAATAGAAGAATGTTAACACCAACAACAGTTTTTAATGAAATAAAAAGTCGACTGCCAAAAAATATTATTGTATTAAAAAATGCCGAAATTTTCAATACAAAATACATTAAACCGTGTAAAAGAACCGATAACCAATATATTAGAAGAGTTTAAATTTAGATCATCTGAAACAGAAAAAATTCAAATCCAATGAAGTTATATCGCAGACCAATATTGGGATACAACACTGAATGCAACCTCTCTATGGATTGAAGTTAACAAAAATTCTTTTGGCGAAAATCCATTTAAAGAGTTATCAATATTTGTATTGTCTTTATTAGTTTTGTCTTTCTCAAAAGCCGAAGTTGAACGTGTGTTTAGTTTAATGGCTTTAGTTAAAAGCAAACTCTGAACAGAATAAAATACGATTTGTTATGTTCTGTCAGACGTATAAAAAAAAGAAGGTTTGTAATTGAAAAATGGGTGCTGTTACACCTACAATCAGAGATCAGAAAAAAACACACACTGAATAAAAAACTCGTACATATATGTAAACAAACATAATTTAGACCAACACACACATATTTTTAGCTTCATATCAATTATGTGCGTTTCTAAATTTTCTACGGTGCCCAACACAATCATGACTGTGTTCGTTTTAATATTTCGTTATTTACACGAACATTTTTGTTTCACGTACTTTTTGTTTCGATCACACATAAACTACACATATTGGAGTGTTGCTTTATTTGAATTTCGTGTTCTGGTACGTGTACTAAGAAAAAAACAGAACATGTACAATAAACAGGTTCGAGTTCAGTTATATTTTAAGTCGTGTTCAGGCTCGTGTACTAAGAAAAAATAGAACATGTACAATAAACAGGTTCAAGTTCAGTTATATTTTAAGTCGTATTCTGGCTCGTGTACTAAGAATAAATAGAACATGTACAATAAACAGGTTCGAGTTCAGTTATATTTTAAGTCGTGTTCTGGCTCGTGTACTAAGAAAAAAACAGAACATGTACAATAAACAGGTTCGAGTTCAGTTATATTTTAAGTCGTGTTCTGGTACGTGTACTGAAAAAAAAACAGAACATGTACAATAAACAGGTTTGAGTTCAGTTATATTTTAAGTAGTGTTCTGGCTCGTGTACTAAGAAAAAAACAGAACATGTACAATAAACAGGTTAGAGTTCAGTTATATTTTAAATTCGTGTTCTGGTTCTTGTACTACGAAAAATTGAAACATCAATTCGCGATCTGATACACCCCGATAAAAACGACAACAATTGTTTCAACCAAATTTATTAAAATTTTATTGACCTTTTTTTATGACTTACGTTGCAAATTGTTTACAATTGTCAAATATTTTAAAATTTTATTGGCCATTTTTTGTGATTTACGTTGAAATTATTTACAATTGTTTTTATTGACTGGTTTTTATTTTAATAAAAGATGGTAATAAAATACTTAAGACACAAAAACTGCACTCTGCACTTAAATCTTTCTTGCAGGTTTCAATCAGACGTGTAAATTTTTTCGTTTCGCTATTAAAAGTTGCGTATTTTTTATAGCAAAACTTATTTCTGTTATTGCTTTCAAATTGTTTTAATTTTCACAAAATATTTGTAATTTACACAATAACACAGTACACTTATAGATCACAATCTAATGAAAACTGAACCACTTTTAATGAATAAATGACGCACGCACTCGCTATTTATTGCAAAATCAATTGCGTGAAATTGTAACGTAAGTCATAAAAAAGGCACAATAAAATATGAAAATATTTTTTTGGGTTTTTTTATTGACACTCATTGTGTTTTTATGCAAAAAATCCCAAAAAATCATTGAGAAAAGGATTGTGCATTGACACTAATTGGTTCGCAAATTAAGGGTGGGTGATTGTGTTTTTTATGATGCAAAATTTGTTTGTGTCTAAAGTTATTTGTTACCAAAAAAAAAAAATGTTTGCAAAAGATCCTAACAACCAACAAGTGTGTCTTTTATGCCGCAAAATTGGGTTTTTCGTCTACGACACTAATTGGTTGCGAAAATAGGGGTGGGTAATGCAAAAAAACCTAACAACCAACAAATAGTTTTTGTGTCTTAAGTATTTTATTACCATATTTTATTAAAATAAAAACCAGTCAATAAAAACAATTGTAAATAATTTCAACGTAAATCACAAAAAAATGGCCAATAAAATTTTAAAATATTTGACAATTGTAAACAATTTGCAATGTAAGTCATAAAAAAAGGTCAATAAAATTTTAATAAATTTGGTTGAAACAATTGTTGTCGTTTTTATCGGGGTGTATCAGATCGCGAATTGATGTTTCAATTCTTCGTAGTACAAGAACCAGAACACGAATTTAAAATATAACTGAACTCGAACCTGTTTATTGTACATGTTCTATTTTTTCTTAGTACACGAGCCAGAACACGACTTAAAATATAACTGAACTCGAACCTGTTTATTGTACATGTTCTATTTTTTCTTAGTACACGAGCCTGAACACGACTTAAAATATAACTGAACTCGAACCTGTTTATTGTACATGTTCTGTTTTTTATTAGTACACGACCCACAACACGACTTAAAATATAACTGAACTCGAACCTGTTTATTGTACATGTTCTGTTTTTTTTTCCAATACACGTACCAGAACACGAACTTCAAATTAAGCAACACTCCAATATGTGTGGTTTATGTGTGATCGAAACAAAAAGTACGTGATACAAAAATGTTCGTGTAAATAACGAAATATTAAAACGAACACAGTCAATATTTGTGTTGGGCACCGTAGAAAATTTAGAAACGCACATAATTGATATGAAAATAAAGATATGTGTTGGCTGCTTTTGAACAGAACATTGTGTGTTTCATGTGTGTATTTTCTGAACCTTGCCTACAATATACCAAGCGATGTCGTTGATAAAAGTCGATCGTCAGAAAAATATCAGAGCCAAGAAGAACTTAAAGATGAAGACATCACAGAAATATTAGATTCTATAAATCAATTATTGTAATATAATCGTATCTTTTGATAATGTAAATTCTGTTATATTTGAAATTAAAAAAAAATCCTTCTATAATTAAAAATATTTCATTTAAAACTAAAAAAACTCAATTCGATGTTAAAAAAATTACAGATGAAATCCAAAATAATTTTAATTAAAATTTAAAAATATAAATCGAAACTTATGTTTTATATTAATTTTTCGATTTAAAAACCAAAGAATTTATTAATAAGTATTTAATTTTTCAATATAAAGGTGATGAAATTTAAAAAAAAAAAAAATAGCATCTTTTTTTAGACTCCAGTACGTTTTAGCATTTTTTTTTTGCAATTTAGCATCTTTACAATTTCAAATTATGGCAACACTATCTGGCTAGCATTAATCTTGCTAAAGAACGCATGAACTTGAATTAGTGTACTGTTGGCGAATAGTGTAGACTAAAAAATTTTATTTTTAAATGGCCATAAAAGGGATAAACGCTTCGGGAGTTTTACTGAAATATATTAATACCATCGTTCGGTATAGGAATCATCCACCCTCCAAGATCATGACCGTTATTTTATTCCACAGTGTTTTTGTATAGTAAATGTTTCCATTGTTTTGTCAACCACAGAAAAATTAATGCTTTTAACTTTTGTTAATTTTTTCTGAAGTTATGTTAATATTTTTTCTTTGTTAAATAAATAAAACATACAAATGTGTAAATCAATGAAAGAGTCCAAGTCGTCAAAAATATATTTTGTTAAAAGTTTTTAACGTACTGTTAATAAATAATATAATAATTACGCAAACAGCGTAGCGGGTATACTACTATTGTAATCTATAATATTAATAGGCTAGGCGATTTCTTGTGACCGATGTTTTGTTCTACCATTTTATCCCGATTTTGACCAAGCGTATATTATATGAAAAGTATTTTTTTTAGCCGTTTTGCTGATTTACAGACTTTTAAACTCTTTCCTTTATTTTGAGTAAATTGCATTTAAAGTTGCTACTAACACATATATAAAATTATACATATGCTATGTGCGTTTTATTAAATTTGTTACTGTGTTTGTTAATGAGTTTGTTATCTTCATTCACAATAATAATAAACCAAAAAAGTGTTGGTTTGTGAATTGGCTAAGTTGAAAAATAAAGCTGCCTAGAAATTGCAATCTGCATAATATAATATTATTTTATTATTATATTATTTTAAATTATAATGCATAATTCTTCAGAACATTTTGAATTTTCACCAATTTCCCGACTAGCTATATCTCTGAAACTTTCAACATTTAAATAAAATGAGTGACAATATATTATTGAATCAATTATTTACTTGCGATTAATCTGACGTCATATAAAAGTATATCTTTAATTTTTTTTATTGTCATTCACTTTTCATTGCAAAAATAACCCTTTTTTAACTTTTTTCGTTTATGCATATTAATTTTTTTTATTACTCTTAGTTTCATTCACAAAACGTTTCGTCGTTATTGAATTAATAATTGCTTTTAGCTCAAAACCCAATTAAAATATACATTTATTTGTTGTTGTTTTTTTTTTCATAATGTGCTGTTTTAACTTTTTTTGTGTTTTTTTTTTTTGTGTAGTTCGTAACCAATTTTAAAAATTGATAGTATGTGACTTGAATTTCGAAAACATAACTAAGTCTATTTCTAACATTGTTTATGACAGCACAAAAGAATTTAATAAAAACGCAAATTAAGAAATGTTAAAAAAAAGACCATAAAAACAGGGACATTGACAATGGTATTAATAGTAACATTAGCTACAACAGACAGGGTGGCACACCAACTGTGCTACAATAAGAAATTGAAATAAATTTTTTTTTAATCAATGTATTTCATTAATTTTTTATTTTTATATAACTTATAAAATACTAACGTACTCGAAATAATGACAAGTTTTACGGACAGACGGATAAAGCTGTATCAACTCAAGTTATTATAAGCATAAAGAATATATGCATATGTATATTTTCAGAGGTCGCTAATAAATTTTTCGATGCTTTACAAACGGTATGACAAGCTGGTATATACCCCCTGGGGGGTGTAAAAACACGTTGTTAGCAATAACATTTTTATACCCTATACCCCTATGTAGCCAGGGTATAATGAGTTTCTAATCAGTTTTAACACTTCCAAAAATATTATTCATTTATTATACCGATCGATTCAGAATCAGTTTCTGAATCTATTAAGCCGTGTCCGTCCGTCCTTCTGTCCATCGGTCTATGTGTCCAAATATGAATATATTAAGATGAAATTTATTATGTAAGCTTTTGTCGGCCATAGGATGAACGCTATTGAAATTGGTGAAAATTTGTGCAAGTTCAGAACCAGTCCCCATACAAATGACCCTTATGATATCAACTTAAATTATCATATACATATCTGTCAAATTTGAGCCTAATTCATTTCTAACTCAATAAATTAAATTTCAAATCTTTAATTTATAAGACAGTTAAAAGTTTAAATAAAAACTAGTTTGAGCAGGGAATATCGGATACAGGACTCGAAAATTCGGACCAAAGTGGAAAATCGTACCGTAGGATTCAAATTCCACAAAACACGATCAAACGACATCTATAATATATGGGCAACTTACTCATTAATTTTTCTCTTTATAAACCAAAGTTACGTCAAAAATTGTAAACCAAGGTAATCTTTTCCGAAAAATTAAAAAGCGCTTAACAGGTTTAGAAAAAATGGTATTTTTTAATACACCAATAATAATTTGTTAAAAAAAATACACTGTGCGCCGCTTAGTTTTCGATTTTATTTAAACTAGTAAATTCCAGCGCTCGAAATTCGAGCGATTTCTATGCAACTTTATTTTTTAACTTAGCCAATTCACAAACCAACACTTTTAGGATTTATTATTATTGTGAATGAAGATAACAAACTCATTAACAAACACATTACCAAATTTAATAAACACACACATAGCATATGTATAATTTTATGTATGTGTTAGTAGCAACTTTAAATGCAATTTACTCAAAATAAAGGAAAAAATTTACAAATTTGTAAATCTAGAAAACAGCTGAAAAGAAACAAATAAGAAAATTATAGTCGGTCTAGACCGACTATACGATACCCTATACCATGCGTTTAGAAACCCTATCTCTTAGGCCCAACAAACTGGACATAGAAAATAAGCAAAAACCAAATTTGAGTGGGATTTTTATTAATTTTTTTGGCTGCAGATATGAAAAAGTTTTTTTATCGGATGCTATATCTATATGGGGACTAGGTCCAAAAATGGACCAATCCTGATCATGTTTGGTAAAGTCTCTTGTATTTTGCAAAAATATATACAAACAAAATTTGAGAAGAATCAGTGTAATATTTTTGTTTTTAATAGATTTAAGTGAAGATCGGGAAGCAGTCTATATGGGGCCAAAGGGATCATTTTTGGATTACTCATTAATGGATGTAATGAACGCATAAAAACCCAATTTGAGTAAGATCTATATGACAATTTGGATCTTATGGCAATTGATGTCGATTTCATAGGGGTAATTTGTATGGGGGCTAGTTCTGAACATGGACGGATTCTCACCAATTTCAATAGCGTTCATCTTATGGCCAACAAAAGCTTATATACCAAATTTCATCAAAATATATTCATATTTGCAACCTGCAGTTTGATTACAAGGTTTACATGGACACACAGACGGACGGACGGACATTGTTAAATCAACTCAAAAAGTGATTCTGATTCGATCGGTATAATTAAAGGTGGGTCTAGGTCAAATATTTTTGGTTGTTACAAACAGCAGCACAAAGGCGTTATACCCAAACCACATAGTGGTATAGGGTATAAAAACGGTAGAACAAAACATCGGTCACAAGAAATCGCATAGCCTATTAATATTATAGATTCCAAAATTAATATGTAGACGTATGAGTGCTAGTTAATCATGCGTAGGCATATATTAAATGGATATATTAATAATAACTGGCAGATTCCAGCCCTCGAAATTCGAGTGCAAATTCTAGGAAATTTTATTTTTTCATTAGATAAAGACCCTAAAAGTATGCTAATCAATTATAGCCAATTCACAAATCAACACAAAAAACAAACTCATTATTATTACAAACACATTAACAAATATAATAAATACACACAAACATAGCATTGTATAATTTTATGTATTTGTTAGTAGCAACTTTAAATGCAATTTACTCAAAATAGAGAACAAAATTCAAAAATCTGTAAATCTGCAAAACGGCTAAAAGGAAATACTTTTCAAATAATATACGTTTGGTCAAAATCGGGATAAAACGGTAGAACAAAACATTGGTCACAAGAAATTGCCTAGCCTATTAATATAATAGATTATTTATTTATGCCTTAGCTACAATTTTGCTGAAGAGTGAAATGAGAAATCATTCTGAGAACGCCAAGCCCTTTCAAGGTTTTACTATACTGGCCTAGTACTCTTACACTGACTTGGAATTCCTCACTCCCCATACAATGCCCCCGAAAATGTTCCACAGTGTTACAAATACAAATGTTTGAAATGAATATCATGAGATACTTGCAATCAGTTTTGCCATTGTGGTGCTGTTCGCACTTTTTTGTTGGTGTTTTTACCTCTCCGTATCCGGTTTTTTTTTTTTGTTATTACGCGTTTTAAAAAAACTGGTATCTACAGTGCTTTATTTTTCACAGTGCTTTTAGTGCTATTTTACACAACCATGCATTTATGGATATTATTATTTTTAAAAACTTTTTCTCACAGTTTTTGTAGTACTATTTTCTTACACCGATGTTCATTTTCTTTTTCTTCTATCTGTCGTGTTTTTCATCATCTTGAGTGTACTGTCATATTTGAAAAGAAGCAGCAGACAAATAACAGTAAACGGTTTTTTTAAGAAAAATAGCTTTTGTTTTACAACATTATTTCGTGTAAAAAAGTAGATCATTTTTTACTGGCCATTTTAAATTATTAATTGTTACCTTATTTTGTAGATGGATATCCAAAAATATAGCAAAGTTTGGGAGACTTATCCAGCTTTTAAGAGGTGGTTATGACCTGCTAAAGTTGTATCGAAGGAATTTTGCATTTTGTATTATTGTGAAATAAAATCAAGACATAGCGATTTATTGCGCCACTATCAAACACAATAACATCAAAAAGCGATAAACTCAGCCAGTACTTCTTTCCTACAACCTGAGCTAGCTTTCCAAACAAAGGAGGATATGGAAAATCAAATAGCCCAAGGTACCTTGTGTTTATATATAGCAGTACAAAAATCTGTCTCCTGTATTGATCATTTGTCTGAAAATTGTTTGGACACCTTTTTGGATAGTAAAGCCGTAAATTTAAAATTGCATCGAACGAAGTGCTCAAACATTTTAACCAATATTTAAACTCCATTTTTTATGGAAAATATTGTCAATGATGTTAAAGGTATTCCTTTTAGCTTAATATTAGATGAAGGAACTGATATATCAATTGAAAAATTACTTGGGGTTGTAGTAAGATATTTCAGTACTAGAGAAAATAAGTTTGTTACAACATTTCTTGGATTGATCGATTTGCAAGGTGGTACCGCTGAAGCTATTCTTTGTGGCTTAGAACGTTTACTAATCATTTTGCAGCTGGACTTTAAAAACTTTGCGGCAAAACGTACAGACAATGCTGCCGTAATGACGGGAGCTAACAATGACTTGCATCGGAAAATTGAGGAAAATTATGATCTTCGAAATTTGGTTTTAGTTAGATATGTTTGCCACTCAGAAGACTTGTACATTTGATTAATATATTTTAAGCATCACACATAAAAATTCAACAGCACATACAAAATATTTGAATTTTTTTAATAAATTGTCTTTTATTAGCTTGGGTCATATGTGACCCCAAGTCCAAAAGGGATAATTGGATCATATAATTTTTTTCCGAAACATTAGGCCATTAGGATAAAATATAATATTTGAAAGTGGAAAACTGAAAGAGTACATTTACTGAATATTTCACAAAAAAATTAATTTTTCTCGAAATCCGCAAAAAAAATTCCTTGTAAAAAAAATTCTGGAAGAGGAATTTACTTGAAAATTCACACAGTTAATCTCTGACATATATTTAATAAAACTCTAAAGTGCGAGATCCATTTTTGGAAATTTTGTTTAACCCATTTAAGCCCAAACCAAAACCACCGGGAAAAAAATTAAATTTTTTTCATTTTATTATTAAACTAGATGTAACCCGGTGTGCTTCGCTACACTCTCCCCCTTCCGAATCGTTAGGAAAGGGCTCACGCAAAGTCCCAAGGCTCTCACTAATACAGTAATTCAGATATATCACATTTAATCACGCCCATTTTTTTGTTCGACTAATCATACAAAGAACCTATGGGCTCACGCAAAACCACAAAGCTCTCTCTTTTAAAGTACTCCAGATATATTACCTTAAATAGTTACTTTGCATGGGGAGTGCCACGCCCATTGGTGTGAACCCGCCAATTTTTTGTCCGACTACACATACTAAGATCTGATGGTGTCGTGCAAAGCGTCAAAGCTTCTGTTTTTTAGTACACCAGTTATATGATATCACATATTTACTTTGTACGTGCGGTGCCACGCCCACTGCTCCGATCACGCCCATTTTGTGCAACTAATCGCATGCATAACTTATGGGCTCACACAAAGTCCCAAGACTCTCACTATAACAGTACTCCAGATATATGACATTTTATATTTAATTTGTATGGTAGGTGCCACGCCTATTGGTCCGATACTACCCATTTTTTGTCCGACTACTCACATTAATAATAGGTGACACCAGACAAATTTGAAAAGCTCTCTCTATCACACTACTCGAGATATATAATATTGAATAATTACTTATATGGGAGGTACCACGCCCACTTCTCCGATCCCGCCCATTTTCGGCCTAACTACTAATATTAACAATAGGTGACATCACACAAATTTGCAAAGCTCTCCCTATCATTATACTCAATATATGTATATGATATTAAAAATTTACTTTGTGTGGGAGGTGCCACGCCCACTAAAAATATTAAAAAGGTTATAGCCTATAGCACTTCCCATATCCGCAGTAAGACTCTATGAAAATTTCAGGAAGATTAGATGGGTAGTTACGGAGATTACCTCCTACAAACAAACAAACAAACAAACACACATTACCTCTTTATAATATTAGTATAGATTCATTACATATAAACAAAAAAATAAGAAAAAAATAAGAAATATATATTTTTTTGGAAATTAAAGGGGTGTACCCAAATTGGCACAATGGTCACTTATGTGTGAAAATTTTTAAAACAAAATTTTTCAATGCAAAGTGTTTTCTTGCATTTTTTGCAGCTCCAACGAATTCTGTTGTGACAAACAACACACCGCACACGATTTGGCAGTTTCTCTGGTACGTGATCAATTCCATCTAGTCGTAAACCACTAATGCTTGATGACGATGGGCGGGCGGAGTATTTTTGGGGCAATTGGCTAAGATAGAATCTAGCTATATTTCTTCGGAATAATAATTGATCCATGGCATTTTCTCTAGATGCTACATGTAACCGCCATGCATTTGATATGGCCATATCAATCATATATGTAAATAAAACCCACCACCATTTTTTGCCATGTATACCAATTCTATACACTGAAATAGACTGGTCCATCTCATCAACTCCTCCCATGCCCTTATTATATTTTTGGAACACATATGGAATTTTCATGTCAGTCTTTTGTTTTTTTTTCTGAGTTCCATCTTCTGATGGTTCCTACCGGATCAAATGAGTCGTAATTTGTTGCCATTGTACAAATACTGTTGTCCTTCCAGCGGACCAACAGTATCTCATTATTTTTATCGAACCTGAAATCAAACTCACTTCTGGACTTCTTCATCATCTCTTTTACTGTTGGAAGTGGGCATTTTTTTTGTACGATTTTCACGTATGGTTCCCGTGGCACGATATCCCAAATCACATAATCTCGAAGAAGATCACAACTAGTGAAAAAATTATCAAAAAATATTTTATGGTTGGCAGGATTTGTGTCCAATTTGTTTAGCAGCATTTTGACAACTTTGGTACCCAATGGTTCATTAGAATTAACACTCGATTTGCCACAATATATGTCAAAGGCATAGCAATATCCACAGGAACTTGCTGCAACCCAATTCTTGTAGCCAAAGCGTAACAGTTTGCCCCGAATTGCTTTGCTGAGTGATGACCGAAGTACTTCACCATGGATTCATCGACAGAAATGTCTTCATGAAAAACGTTCCACTGGTTGAATTTTTTTTGAAGAAGATCTGAAAGCTTTCTAACTTTAAACATTTTATCCGTGGTGGTCTCGGCATCATTGTTGTCAACAAGATGTAAATTTCGTTTTATTTCTTCGAACCTATTTCTGGACATTGCTTTTGACACTACTTCAACTCCAATATCTTCATCTAGTGACCAATACATTCTTTCTCTTGGTAATTTGTGGTAAGCTGAAAAAATTAGTATCCCACAAAAAACCTTTAGCTCTGCTACAGTGAGAGTAAAATTGTGTCGATTATTTTGACTTGCATACACCTGCCTAAAATTGACGATCATAATCATTACTTCTTCGTCAAAAAATTTCTCAAATAGTTGATAAGGGGTCAAGTCTTTTACATCTTCTTTCATACGGTTCTTATTCTGCAATCGGTTGTCAGATTCCGTATAAGTTTTTGAATAAATTGGGTCACATTTTCGCCAAGACGGAACATTTAAAGCTGGACGTTTATGTGCATTACTAATGCTTTCAGATTGCGGAGTATTCGTTCTTAGTCGAATTCTTTTAGCTGCTAATGTTTCATCATCACTGCTGTATTCAGAGTCCGAAATATTACTTCATTTGGTAAGCCTTCAACTTTATTTTCATCGAGATCCTCTTCTTCATCAGATACAACACTAGGTTGTGGTGGAATTATAGCTAAATCGTACTCTAAATCATGGTTACTGTTTTCTATTATGGCATTTACGGCTTCCTCCAAACCATGAAATTTTTTTCTGCCGCTAAAATATTCTTTGTGGTTCATTTTTCTTTTCTATAAAAATTATACATATTTGTAAAAATTTGCATTGATACGTTTATGTCTGTAACTCACATCAAGGTAAACACTCAAAACAAGAAATAAAAAAAATTAAATGAAACTTTAAAAATGCTTATAAGTGCTTCAACGTTTGACAAATTCTCACGTGCTTCAACGTTTGACAAATTCTCACTACTGTTTTCTTTTTTGATGATTTACTACTCCAGATCTAAAATAATTCGTTGTTTTTTTTTTTATTACCGTTATTTTTTCTCATATCAAAAACACTTAACAACAAGCTGTTGACAACGCATTTGCATTGCTACATAGATGCATCGAATTCTAAAATTATTCAATATGTTTTTGTTGTTTTTGTCCGTTTGCAGATTTCTAAGATTTAGTACACTTGTGCCCGTTGTACCCAAATTGGTACATCAATATTTCAAGTGCTATAAAATCATATAAAGTTAAGTTATTACATTGAAGAGACTTGTAAATATTTTATTATATACTGAATTTTATAAAAAATATAAAATTATGACGATTTTCAGTTTGCATAAAAAATAATATTCAAAAAAACATACCCACCTCCACAGGTGCCTTTATTGTGAAACTTAAACGATTTTTGCCACAAAATTACCTAATGCAATACAATTTTTTGATATTATACTTAATGTCTGAACTTACACTTGAGCCATAATGCAAATATTTATTGAATAATGTCAAAAACTTTCTCGTATGCCGCCAATAATGAAGTGTTCCCAAATTGGCACAGCGAGCGTAAATGGGTTAAGGAAATTTTTTAAAACTTAAAAAAGGAATTTTCAAAATTTTATCAAAAAAATTTTCCATCTTTGTTCTCATTGCGCAATGGGTTAAAAATGTGTTAATAAAAAAAAACTTCATGTCTGAGTTTTCATGGGTATAGAGAGCAAAAAAAAATAATGGCTTTAATTAATTTCTTAACGTTGCCAAAATTTCCATCAAATTTCACGACCTAGTTTTTTTTTGGCACAAAAGTGGGCTGGGGCATTTGTCATTTCTTGGCGAGTTTTTATTCGATTTTGAAGTTATATAGCTTTTTAGAAAGATAATTTAGTACTGATATCGACCCATATAACAACTTGTCGAAAGTTTTAAAGTGTAGAACGAAATTTTCGAAATATCTGAAAAAAGTCATATATTCCCCATATAAACACACATAAAATTTTCAGTTGCGTTTTTTTGCTATTCTCATATTTCTAAGTGATGAAACTTTAATTTCGTACACTTTTTTTTCCCCTCCATACAAGGAAGGGCCGCCCTAATTTACTACATATGTATACAAAAATGAATTATTTTCTTTTACGTTTTCGATTTTTATAAAACTCAATAAAATGATCTGAAACCTCAATTTTTTTTTAATATAAAATTGACATAGTATTACACTTTTTCAAATTTTTGGGCGGTGCTTTTTAGCCATTTTTTGTTAAATTTTTACTCTTTTTTACTCTTTTTTTTGCAAAGCTTTTCTTCGTTCAAGAATTGGCAACACTGTTTGCGATTGTCTAGTGTAAAACTTTTCGTTAGTCAATCACAATAGGATGATGTTGCGTATACACAATATTTGATTCAGTTAAATATTCATCATACGCCTTTTTCGACTACATATAGTAACATTATTCTACTATATAAAATGTGAGCCTTCTTTTCATTATGTTATCTAACAAAGGCTTTCAGCTCTTGTATTTTAATTCGTTATATAGTTAATTATTGGTTAAATGGCGTCCAGTTATAAAAATATACAGTTTTGTGATATGCAATAAGGTCACCTACTGTTCAAAATTTTCAGCGTTTTTTTAAATTACTTGCGCTGTGTCTCATGTCAACAATTGCTGTAATTTATTGATATATTCTACTCGTATCATAAATATAATCCCATTATTTTCAATACAATTTCAGCGTTATTGTTCTTTCAGTCCTTGTTATTGTATCGATGGTTATGCAAATAAGTGCGCAATAAAAGAGAGTCAATTAAAAAAAATATATTTACACGCAAAAAACAAATTTGATTTTAAATTTTTAAACACAAGGCAAATTTTGTTTATTTTTATTAATATTCTAAAAAAAAAAACTAAGTAATTATTATTTATACTCAATAATGGCCAGAGTTAAGCATTGCAGTCATGAGCGCCGGGAAATAGTTTTATTTTTTGTAAAGAAGGTGAGAAAAGGGGAAAAAATCAAAAATTACGGATGAAATTTTTTGAAAACCCTCCAAAACTCTAGGCAGCTTATTTCTCATGCCACTGACGCCCCAGAGAAGTTTTCAACGTGGCGCAAGCGATTGATTCATTAAAGCTTTTGTATTATACAAAAACCATTGAGAGGAGCGTATCTAGGCACTGGCGTAGGTACCAATTTTTGATGTACATTCCCAAACTAATTTAATTTAATTCCAGCAAGGCGTCAATTTTTGAAGCGTTTACAATGGATTACAGATTTATTTTATTTTTATTTTTTATTTATTTATTAATATCAATACAAAGAAACCCTTCATGGCCAATTATTTATGTATTGAAGATAACCTACTATGTACAGTAAATTTATACTTAAAAATAACTTAAAATTTACATATACAGTAAAGAAACAAAATGTTACAGTTCCAGTTTGTAAGTGGCTCTCCAGCCATATGAATATTGGAGTAAAAAAGGAAGAAAAAAAACGTTCATAAAAAGAACTTATGGCAAGAGACACAAAGAAGGAGAAAAAAACATTAAAAAATACAGTTGAAGTAATCAAGTAGTTTACGTTTATATGTTAATGAGGAATATGAAAATAGTTTAAGACAGTTTGGCAGATAATTCCAGATTTGATAGAAACGTACAACGAAAGTGCGATCATATATTGAAAGATTTCTAATAGGCACATTAATCTGAGCGTTCCGAGTTGAATTTATAAAAGAAAAGTTGTTAAATGAAGTAAAGTACGTAATTTCAAATAATCATCAAAGCTACATTTTAAAAATAAGGGAACAAGATCTCTGACACGATCATGATAATGGATTCTTACACTGAACACATAGCGAACCACTTTTCTGATAATTCTATTAAGAATATCCAAATTATACTGCCAAGAACCAGAGAAAACCTCCAGGCCATAATTTAACTGGCACATAATCAGGGAATGAGCTAAGCGTTATCTTACAATCCTAGGAGTGTATGATCTTAGAGAGTACAATCTCCTTAACGTGAAACAAATTTTATTTGAAAGAGAATTTATATGGTTATCAAAATTAAGCTTCGAATCCAAAATAACCCCGAGGCATCTAAGAGAGTCCACATAGTCAATCAACTGTCCGTTTAAAAAAATCGTAGGAAGAAACAAATTTTGGTTCCGAGAATGAAACGTGATCGCCTTAGTCTTAGTAGAATTAATCTCAAGACAGTTAACAGACATCCAATTAGATAAAGAATCCAGATGGTTGCTTAAACAGGTATCAAAACAGTCAACAAGTTGAGAGTCGGCAGTATAGAGAAGGAAAATATCATCAGCAAAAACAAATGACTTGCAGAAATTGTTGTTCATAAGAGAGAAATATAGATTAATAGATATATATTAATTAATTAAATATTTATATATTAATAAATATCTATTAATCCTACTAGTTATGAACCTCAATTCAAAAACATGTAAAATTCGAAAAAAATTCAAAAAAAAATTAATGATTTATGTCCTAATTAAATAAAAAAAATAAAATAATTAAAATTAATATAAATAATTAAAATAAGTGTAATTAAAAATATACTTTATTTACACAGTTAATCTTCATTTATATGTATATATATCTATTTATTAAAAAAAAAAAAAATTATTATAAATAATTAAAATAAATATAGTTAAATGTATGTTTTAATTTAAGTAATTACTTTTTGTATATATATATATATATATATATATATATATATATTTATATAATTATATTTATTTAATTATATATAAATAATTTATATATTAATATATAAATATTACAATGGAATATAAATAATATATATATATTAATGTGAAAAAATATACAAAATAATTATAAAAATCTAAATATATTAAAAATTTAATTTAGTGATATTCTTAATTGAATTGATTTTTTTTTTAAATATAGATTAATAGATATATATTAATTAATTAAATATTTATTAATAATATCTATTAATCCTACTAGTTATAAACCTCAATTCAAAAACATGTAAAATTCGAAAAAAATTCAAAAAAGAAACAGAATAGGATCAAGTAAAGAACCCTGAGGAACACCTGAGGTTACTGCACCAATGGTAGAATTAAACCCACGGAGAGAAACAAATTGAAATTAGTCAAAAAGGTAAGAATTAATCAACTTACAAGCAGTCTTGGAGAAACTGAAATTCTCCTGAAGTTTTTTCACAAAGAGATTATGGTTGATTCGATCAAACGCTTTAGAAAGTTCTAGAGAAACCATAATACAGTGATGATGATTATCGAGCTGCCTCCTAATATTATCCGTAAGAGAAAGCAACAACGATGTTGAATTATGATTACGCCTAAATGCATATTGACTGGGATGAAACAATGAGAAATTTTCGCAATGGGATAATATTTGTGTTTTCATTAAATATTCAACAATTTTAGACATTGCAGGTAAAATAGTTATCGATCTCAAGTTGTCATTATTTGCATGACCACTTTTAAAGATTGGAACAACTCGACCCAGCTTCCATGCGGTGGGAAATTTTGACGTTGTAAATATAGAATTTAAAAGATGAAGAAGTAGTCCTTTAATAATAGGGAAAATCAGTTTTAAGAATTTAATGGGCACTTTATCATAACCAGAAGCATTAGCTTTAATGGAATTAACAGCAAGCAAAAGTTCAGATTCAGTGGTAGGAAAAAAAAAGAAAATGAATTTGAGGTGTCAATAAAATTATCAAAGTTAATTTGCAAAGGGAGGTTGGGAATAAGATTATGTAAGAAACCAGCGGCATTCGATTCAATATTCGATGCATCAAGTTCAGATTCCTCACGGCCGACACATCCTAGTCTGCGAATTCTCTTCCACATTCTAGTATTATAAACATCGGTAAAAAGATTAACTCCATAAAGCCTACGAGCCTTTCTAATAGCAGATTTGGTTTTGTTTCTCAATCTGCAATAGGCTCTCCAATTAGCATCAGTACGATCTCTAAGGTAAGCCCCATATGCACGATCCCTAAATGACCTAGCTTCAACAATATTCCTGGATTTAAGCCAGGTAGAATCATTCGAACTTAATCTAACCCTAGAAGCAGGAACAAGGTTGTGGAGACTATCCACTAAATCATTTAATGAGGACAGTTGTACATCAACGTCGTTTGACCCAAAAATAGGTGATACATCAAAGGAATTAGAATGTCGATAAAAATCATCATAATCAATCCTTCTAAATCCTTATATTCAACATAATCATTGCGTGTTTGAGATGAAAATTTGATTGAAATAAAAATAAAGCTGTGGTGAGAAGAAAAAAATGGGTATTGAAGTTGGCTATTAAAATCCACAATAGAAGGTTGACTTAAAAGAAAGTAATCAATCAAGGAGGTAGTATTAGTCGGCAGATGAAGGTGTGTTGGCAAACAGTTGTGACTAACGGAAAGACCACATCTTGATAGTAAGGAACGAAAATTGTTTGATTTAGCAGTATCAAAGAGATTATAATTGAAGTCTCCCATAATAATAATATTAGAGTAACAATCATATAGATCACCATGAAGGTTTTCAAACGCTTCAACATCACCATTAGGCAAATATACCACACCAACTACCACCGAAATATCATTACCAAAAATTTCAACAAACAGAGATTCACATACTCCATACCTTTTGCCATAAAAAATAATCCTAAAAGGCAATTTATCCGATATGTACAGGGATACACCCCCGGCTCTACCAGGATGTAGACTATCAATACCATTATTCAACCTAGGACGATCATTTCTGACAATTTCGTAACCAGATAGGCTCAGTCGAAGCAGTTCCTTGTAATCTTTTCTTGGTTGCATTTCCTCAAGCTGCGCTTTTATAAATTTTTTGAATCTTAGCATATATATAATGTTTTCAACAAGTTTGAGGTTGAAAACTTTTCTGGGGCGTCAGTGGTACCTATGCCTTAGGGATTTTTATGTATGCGTATCGACACCAAAACTTTGCGTTCAAAAACTACACGCACCAATTAACAGCAAAGAATTAGTTAAAGCAGAATTATTCGAAATATGTTTAAAACAAACAAATTCAAGATTTAATATCCAAAGCCAGCCCAGCCATTTTTGAAGCCTGCAACATTTCTTTTGACCTCTTACAGATCCGAAACAATTGCATAACAACAAATCCTTTAGTGAATCAAAGAATAAAGTTCAGCAATTGCTCATTGTAAAAGATGTCGCAGAACGCGGCGTGGCCTTGGCTAATACTTACATTAATGTAACAACTTCTGAAACAGAATTTATTGCAGAGCATGGAGCTCTAATAAATAATTGCAAAGCTAAAAAATTAATTTTTAATTTTTTTTTTTTTTTGAGTACGAGGGTTTGGAGGGTTTCCAAAAAATTTTAACATCAACCATATTGGCTGTCATTGCTGAAATCTGCACAAAAAATCACTCATATTTAATATTTTAAAAGAAAAAACAAAAACTAAACGCGAAAAATCTCATATTTCTAACATTAAAACAAATCCGATGCATAACTGGCAAATTCGTTAGAATATTTTCAAATTTCACAAAATTGGTACAAAATTTCAAAAATGATACAACTTTGGAACAATAAAAGCAAATTCAATATTTTTTTTAAATGACTCAGAATTTTTCTTTTATAATATTGACTTAGTAACAAAGAAAATCGTTGCTATGGGCCAAGTACTAATTAAAACTCAAAAAATGTCCGGAAACCCTTATTTGTTGGATAAAATTCGTCTTTAGCGACATCTAACCTCTTCAGAAAAATCTTAGAAAAATCTCAAAAATACTTCACATTTTAAGCTTTTTTTTTGACACACTAATGTACATATTAGTTATTGTTTGTGTAATATGTAGTATGTAATTAATTACTTTTAGTAAAAATTTAATAAATTTATATGAAATTAATTTCTATAAAATTTTTCAAAAAAAAATTATAACTTGTATGTACATTAGGGTGACCCTTCATTATATGGAGGGGAAAAAAGTGTTCAAATATAAATTCTCACCCCCTAGAAATATGCGAATAGCAAAAAAAAATACTGAGAAATACAAAATTTTGGGTCTACCAAAAAAAAATTAAGAGGTGCCTGAACGGGACTGAAAATTTCATGTGTTTATATGGGTAAAATATGACTTTTTTCTCAGATTTTACGAAAATTTCATTCTATAGTTTAATTTTTTCGACAAGTTGTTATATGAATCGATATCAGTACTAAATTATCTTATATTATCCAACAGCTATACAACTTCAAAATCGAGTAAAAACTCGCCAAGAAATAACAAATGCCTCAGACCAATTTTCTGAACAAAAAAACTCTAGACCATGAAATGTGATCAAAATTTTTTCAACTTGATTAAAGCCATAATTTTTTTGGTCTCTATATCTATAAGTACTCAGTACCAAAGATGAAAAATTTTTTGATAAAATTTTGAAAACTGCTTTTCTAAGTTTTAAAAAATTGTTTTGTTGATAAAAAATTTCGAAAAATAATCTGGCGCTCTAAAGAATTATTAAATTTATATTAGAGATTAATTGTAAGAAATTTTAAGTAAATGTCCTCTGCCAGAATTTTTTTAAAGGAATTTTTTTTTGCGGATTTCGAGAAAAATGAGTTTTTTGTGAAATATTCAGTAAATGTTTTCTTTCTAAATACTTTGTATCAAAAATTTATCAGTTTTCTACTTTTAAATATGTTTTATCTTAATCAACCAGGGTTTCGGAAAAAAAATTTATGGCCTCATTAACCCTTTTGTGCTTGGGGTCGCATATGACCCCAAGCTAATGAAAGACATTTTATTTTAAAAAATCAAATATTTTGTAAGTGCTGGTAAATTTTTTGATGTGACGCTTAAAATATAATAACAAAATGTTCAAGTCTTCCATACCAAAAATTTGGAATAAATAGAACAACGTTAACCCATTCCTTGCCGAGGCCAAACTATGAATTTTGGCATATTAAAAAAAATTACTTGTTCTACTGAGCTAGTTGAAACCCCTAAAGGATAATGGGGTCATATAATTTTTTTTTTTCGAAACCCTAGGCTTTTAATATAAAATATAATATTTAAAAGAAGAAAACTGATAAATTTTTAAAACAAGGTATTTAGAAAGAGTAAATTTACTGAATATTTTACAAAAAACCCATTTTTCTCGAAATCCGCAAAAAATTCTCTATAAAAATAATTCTTTCAGAGGAATTTACTTAAAAATTCACACAGTTAATCTATAACATATATTCAACAAAACTTTAAAGTGCCAGATACAGTTTTTGAAATTTTGTTTAAGAAAATTTTGTAAAACTTAAAAAAGTAGTTTTCAAAATTTTACTAAAAAAATTTTCCATCTTTGGTCTCATTTCGCAATAGGTTAACAACGCGTTAATAAAACAATACTTCATATCTGATTACTTATAGGTATAGAAACCAAAAAAAAAATTATGGCTTGAATCAATTTGTTATAGTTGAAAAAATGTTCATCACATTTCTTGACCTAGGGGTTTTTGGCACAAAAGTGGTCGGGGGCATTTGTTATATCTTGGCGAGTTTTTATTTGATGTTAAAGTTATATAGCTTTTTGAAAAGATAATTTAGTACTGATATCGATTCATATAAAACAACTTATCGAAATAATCAAACTATAGAACGAAATTTTCGTAAAATTCTGAAAATAAAAAAGTCATATTTTCCTCATATAAACACACTTGAAATTTTCAGTCTAAAAATTTTTTTGATTGACCCAAAACTTTGTATTTCTCAGTTTTTTTGATATTCGCATATTTCTAGGGGGGTGAGACTTAAAATTCGAACACATTTCTTCCCCTCCATATAATGAAGGGCCACCTTAGTGTACATATATGTATGTATATTATATTTTGTTTCTTTTCTTTTAAACAAAACCGCAATTTTATTTGAAATTTTCTCCTTTCTTATAAACACATGTTGCAATTTTAAGCTTCTACTATTCTACGGACTATTGCTGCAGTTATTAAGATAGTAAACTATTTTGAACAAAAAAATGTTTGATTTAATTTTAAATAGAATTTTTTTTGGCATTTTCTTTAATGAATGACAAATAAAACATAATACTTTCATATATGTAAAAAATTTTGGGGCAATACCTATCATATCATATCACTGCCATTAAATTGTGATTTTTTTAATAATTGATTTTGCGAAATAATAAGCAATGCTGTTTCGGTCTCTATGACATTTACTCTGTCAATCCTATTTGGCTTTCAAAAAAAAATGGTTTGTTGTCTAGTAACACTTTTTGGTATTAAAAGTAATCTTCAAGGGGAACTAAAAGACATTTTAAGACTCCAATTTGTTACAAATATGCTGAAGAAAGACAAATATTAGGTACCTATTAAAGCACACTACACAAATACATATCTTGCATATATCTGTTACATATTTACATACATATAATTTAAAATTATTTAGTTAAATTCAAAACCTAGGAAAATTTATATATCTAGCATGCTAGAAGAGGGGGTATATGCCAATTAGTATTTGGGTTAGAAGTTAATATTTTTTTCTTTAAATAAAAATAAGCTTTTGAAAAATGTTTGTATTTGTTTTTTAATCTTCATCTTATTGTTGTTAGTTGCAAATATTTTTCAAATGTTAAAATGAAATACAATATCTTACAGAAAATAATGTGTATGAACTTGGCAGAGAAAAGAAGCTGTCGCAGGCTTAAATTTAGAACGTTTGACCATGTTTGGCATGAACTGGTTGTAAGTTATAATAAAAGGTTATGTACTATATTAATAACACACCTCATCCTAAAAATACTGACAAAAAACATTTTTAAGTTATTGTGTTATTTGGCTAATATCCTTTTGTTTGTTTTATTTGAAAATAAGCTAATACGGCCTAAGATTTTTAATGTAAATAAAACTGCATTTAAATTACATTTCTTTCCGACGTTTCGTCAATTCTTTGTTGACTTTTTCAAGGAAATTAGTAACATGAGTATTATTTATCACATTTAAAAATTAATTTAATTTACATCCAACATAAACAATAAAAATTACATTGAACATATATTAATAACAAGTACTCAGCTTAAAATAATATCACAGTAAAGTTATTGTATTGCAACCCTTTTTAAGTTTATTTTTATTTTTAGAGATAGAGATTTTTATATGTGTGTCTCCCACGTTTTATTCAGCTCTATAAAGTCCACTCGGATACATGGAGTTTTCAAATATATAAAAAATAATTATATTAAAGTTGTACTGAACTCTCTAAAGGGCACATGTAAAGATCAAAATTATTTTTTTTATACCCTCCACTCCAGTGTGCAGAGGGTATATATAAGTTTGTCATTCCGTTTGTAATAATTAGAAAAAAAATTTTGGACCCCATAAAATATATATATATGTGATCCTTATAACAACCGGAGTTGATATAGCGATGACCGTCTGTCCGTCTGTCCGTCTGTGGAAATCACGATGACGGCATCAATCGGGCAGCTAGGGTGCTCATTGATATAAAAAATGATTCACTAACATCCTGAGAAGTTTGCTATTTGAAATCGTCGAAATCGGTCAATTAGGGCCCGAGATTTGAATAAAGAACTAAAAAAAAGTCTTGAAGAAATATAATTTTCTATGTTGTTCTTGTCACGATCACGCCCCCAATAGGATAGCTAAGGCGATCATTTTTAGTGAGAATGATTCAACAAATTCATGGGAAGATTTCTATTTCAAAAGTCATTAAAATCGGTGGAACAGGTCCAGGGAAATCTCTGATAAAGTAAAAAAAAATTAAAAATATGATGTTTCTATATTGTTCTTGTTGTTATTCTAAATGTTGTATTGTTGTCATAGCTGGACTTGTTGTTTTTGTGGTCGTTGTGGTAATAGTATAATAAAAACTAACCCTTTGTACACTTTTTTATCAACTCTGGTAGAAAAATTAAGTTTCCATTGTTTTGGCATCACTTAAAAAAATTTACTAGATAATTTCTGTCATTGCCACGAGCCTGCCTGCAAAGTTTCAGATCGATTGGGTTACGGGAAAGGGGTTAAAATCGATCCAAATTTTTTTCGACAAGCAGACACTACGAGTTAATATAAAGGGAGTAAAAATTCACCAGCATCTAAAGCAAATAATGCTAAAATATGTACCTAGTTGTTAATAAAAAAAAAAATCATGTGAGTCCGATCACAGGGAAGATATGTAAACATCTAGTAATTAAAGGATTTTTTATGTCATTTTTTAAAATCAAATAGAAAGCGGCACATATGTATCACTTATAGCAAAAACTGTTTCAGCTAATTCAACAACCCTTTGCTGTAAAACGTTAAAAATATCCCAATATAAACGTATATAAGTGATACATAGATGACGCTTTTAAATAAGTGGAATAAAAAAAAAATGTTATATCATAATTTTTTCACCAATACAATCATAAGTTACACAGCGTTATGTTTCAGCTCTCACCTATTACGTTTACACTGTTTTTGTGATTGTATTGTGAAATAGAAATTTAGCCCCCTGCGCGTATAGATGTTTACACATCAAAAACAATGTAAATTTGGCAAAAAAAAATTTTATATATTAATTTATTTAAAGAGAAAAACACAAAAATAACGTTTGACGTTGTATTTTTTGTGTGTAATAATTACATATACATACATATGTATGTACATACACATATTAAATATTACAAATAATATACATATATTCTATATATGTATATCCATAATAACTGCATGTTAGAAATAAATCGGTATATTGTTTTATTTACATAAATTTCTGCAATATTTTGTTGTGGGGAAAATACATTTCTTTTGCATTAACAGAGTGTCACTTCATTTTGCTCAGCGTGACTATGCCACAGTAGATGGCGCCACAATTTTTGTTCTAATTAGCTTTGCAATACATAGTTATTTCTATTTTAACATGAATATCAATATTTTCAATTAGATATTATACATAACAATGTTAAGAGTATAGACGGGCTGGTCTTTTATTTCATAAGTTTTTTCATTATTCTTTTACAAATATGAACATAAGTTTGGCATATTAACTTTTTGTTGTCTTTACAAAATAGATTTACCGAGTTATCAAAGAGTTTTTTGCTTTCAAAAAAGTTCTACATAGTTATATAGAATTATTATTCTGCTTTACCTACAAAATATCTAATTGCGATTACATCTAATTTTTAAAAATTGTTTATAATTACTAAAGCAGTATTATTCACATAAATACAAATTTGCACTTTTTATATTTTCCATTCAAATTTTAGAAAATATCAATTCTAAAAGCTGGAATTAAAATTTCCAATTATAAATTATAAAATAAATATTAATTGAACTTCAGAAAAACATATGAAAACTTCGGAAATAATAATTTTAAATTTAGAAGACATCAATTGCATCAAATTCCAAAAAAATAACCAAATATGTTTACATTTAAAAAATGTTTACATTAAAAAAAATATTGGCATTCAGGAGAAACTAATAGATTTTCAGTAACTTCTTTTAACGATAGTCGAATCGTAAAAAAAAAAAATCATGTGAGTCCGATCACAGGGAAGATGTGTAAACATCTAGTAATTAAAAATTTTTTTATGTCATTTTATAAAATCAAACAGAAAGCGTCATCTATTTATCGCTTATAGCAAAAACTGTTTCAGCTAATTCAACAACCCTTTGCTGTAAAACGTTAAAAATATCCCAATATAAACGTATATAAGTGATACATAGATGACGCTTTTAAAAAAGTGGCTTTAAAAAAAAAAATGTTATATCATAATTTTTTCACCAATACAATCATAAGTCACACAGCGTTATCTGCTTCAGCTCACACCGATATGAGTTACGCTGTTTTTGTGATTGTATTGTGAAATACAAATTTACCCCCCTGCGCGTATAGATGTTTACACATCAAAAGAAAAGCAAAATTATCAGTAAAATATTTAAACGATATTCGCTATTGTTAAAGTCAGCTGTTGTTGTTATCTAAACGACAACCATTTTTGTGTTGTTTATTCAATCGATAAAACTTAAATTTTTAGGTTGAAATGTCGTCATACATAAATAAAAATCATAAAATAGTGAAAATATTTTGCTTCTATTAAAAAACTTTTTTATATAAATAAAAAAATTAAATAGCATATTCAAGTCATTATTTCATTTTCAAATAAATAAACAGAAATATTAGTAAAAAAAAAATAGAGATATTAAACATAAACATAAAATCATCCTGTCAAACACGAAGTAATTTGTTTTTTTTCTATTCTTCTTTGTGTTTTTCACTTATTTTAACGGAGATGCCACTCGTTTACAATTTAAATAAATAGAAAAATAGATTTGTCGACTGTCGTTAAGATGTATGTACTTAGTGAATCACTTAATCCTTAAGGTGCTATTACATGATGTGTTTTTTACATATGTACTGTCAAATTTTCCCACAACACAAGTTGTACACATCGTGTGATACATATGAAACATTGTTTATGTACAATACATGAGGAAAGTCACATGTACATTTTTCAATCAGAACAGGTTCTATTTTTGCATGACAAACATATGAAAATACAACACTGCTTGTGGCGAAAGAAAAACAGAGTAAATTATAAAGATTAATATTGAAAGAAAAATAAATTGTTTAATATTAATTAACAATTAATAAATATATAATTTTTTTTAACACTAAATTTTTGTAAATTCACAAATTAAATCAGCTGTTGTTTACATTTAGAGGTTATGTCATACGGAAATACATATGCACGTGTGATAGCAAAAATTATGAATCGTATGTAAAAGACAATTCATATGTATAAAAAAAGTGACAGTACATATGTAAAAAACACATCGTGTAATAGCACCTTTAGTGCAAACAACAATACCTGTCGATATATTTTGCCATTGTCGGATCGTTAAAATTTACAGAATCGGACTACAGAAAACTAATTTAAATTCAATGAATTTTATAAAACCTCAAATGATATTTAAGAATTGCGAACATAAAAATTGTTACATAAATAAACGCAATTTGATGAGAATGTTATTTATATATAAATTTTCATAATTTTTTTTAGATGAAAATTTGAAGTTTTTCAGAAAATAAAGATAACAAATTATTTTATTTAAAATTTTTTCGATATTTGGTTTTTTGCGTTTGGCATCCCTAATTTAATTATTTATTATTATAAATTTATTCTCTATGTTTTCCAAATATGGCAATATTTTTTTGAAAAAAAAAGTTGAGAGAGCTTTTTTCGGTTATTATTTTGTTACTCCATCCGACCTTTATGGCCGCAATGAAGAAATATTTGGCCAGTTAAAAGCCAAAAAAGCACGATTTAATGCATATAGCCACCCTATACAACCATTACCTTTGCAATGGAGGTTAGGGCGAGCTATTTAATTAGCAAAAACTAAATTAAACGAGAAGTTATGTCATATAACCGGAAACGCATGCATATAGGAAATGCATGCATATTTTTCTAACATTTTGTTTACATTTATCATCAATACTCAAACCGGGGTGGAGGGTATCAAAGATTCGGCACAGCCGAATTTAACACTCTTACTTGTTTACTTTGCATTCAGCTGTTCAAAACACACAACCTCGTGTTTTTTTTTTTTACTTCTTAATGGGAAAAAGGTGAATTTTGAGTGCTCGTTAAACATTATTTTCTGCGAAAAAAAACCGTCAATCAAACCAAGGAAAAGCTTGGTAAATACTATGGGGACTCTTTACTCAATGGTAAAAAAAGGTGGTTGAAAAATCATATTTTTTTTGCAAAAAAAAATGTGCTTCATTCTAAAAGTCACAAACTTATTGATCCGCCCTCGTAGATTTTTGAAACATGTTATTCTTGTCATAATGCTATTACAAATAAATAAATAAAAATCGTAACAAAATACAAAAGTTCATAAAAAAAAAGTTGGCTTTAAGAACGCCAATTCCGCCTGACTTTGAATTTCTCACCCGCTAAAATGGCTGTTCAACTGTGTAATGAAACAATAATTTGTACTCGTGTATATAATGAAAGAATTTTTGCCCTTAACAACGACTTTCAGAATGGTTTTAGCTTTTTTATATTCACTTATCCATTCACAGCAATAAAATTTTTTGTTGTGCTTTTCTTCTTAATTCCAGGTGACACTACATTCAAACATGCAAAAAGTGTTTGAGTTGTCCCAAAGTGTTGTTGTAGATAAGTCGTTTATGGAGAAATACGATGAAAAATATCGAAGCAGCAGTTGCATCACGGATTTTTATCAACATGCCGACATTTTAGCCAACGAATCACCGCCTCATACATCTAAAACAAAGTCCTCAATACAAGAAGAAGAATACGATGAAGTACAACAAATAATGACGTCAACTTGTAGAACCACAAAAAGCATATCAATGTCGACATTTGAAATAAAACGTTTACAACCGAACATGAGACAGGATACAATTATTACCAATATCAGCAATTGTAGTAGTCCAACGACGTCATGTAGCAGTACACAAAGTACAATAATGCGTCAACAATGTCAAGAAGAAGAACAGCAACAGCAGCAACATCAGCAACAGACAACAATATCATCGTCATTACCAACAGAGAAAAGCCATTTAACAAATGATGCATCATGTAGCGACAATTATGCCAATATTAATGATGACAACCCCAACGACATTCACAACAATGATAGTAAAGATGACGATAATGATAACGATGATGATGATGATGATGATGGTGATGGTGATGGTGATGATAATAACGAAGCTGATTGCATTTATAATAGTGTTTTGGACAAAGTAACAACAAATTTATATCAAAGTGAAACTGTTGATTGCCAGGATCAATTTAAAATGCCCAGCCAGAAAATGTCGCTAACTTTAAATACAACTAAATCCTATGAAAAACAGCAGACAAATGGTATGACAAATAACGCATTTGTTCTGATGGAAAGTGAAATGGCAGCAGCAACCACAAGCACGGATCCGTGTAGCGATAATCTGACGTTGTACGAAGAACAACAGCAACGTTCGCCCACACGAGACGCTACACCAACGCCTACAGCTTCTGAAACAAAAACATTTAACATTCCTGTACAAAAACCATTGAAAAGTCAAACTGAAAAGGACTGTATCGTGCCATATAATATCATCAATAACTATTTCTCTGTGGGAGTGGTAAGTCAAAAGTTCTACTATTTGTTCTATATTTCTTTTTTAAGTAAATCTAATAAAAATAACTATTTTATTTGGTATATAAAAAAACGGCATAAAAGTCTTACAATATGAAGTAGAAATTAAAAATTAAATAGAATTCGTGAAATACACGTACAACATATATATAGCCGAAGTACGTATTGCATATTTTTATCGTTAATAAACTGTTTTAGCTGTGTTTTTCTTGGAATATAATAAATTTTTAGCAATTTAGCAATTTAACAATTTTTAACAATTTTTTTTTTTAAATTTGTGTGAAAAATAACACTGGTCTACAAATTTAAAAAAAAAAGTTGACTGCAGAAACGAAGCATGTTTTTAACTGATCTGGGTGCGCTGACTTCGAATCTGGCATAAAAATTGGGCTATCACGCCCAATTCATTTTTTATCGCATGCTGCCAATACTGTCAATACTGCCACTACAATTTCACAATTATTAATTTGACAGAAGCCCACATTCATTCTAAATCTTCATAATAGTAGCGTTTAAGCATGTCAGGGAGATCGTGTGTTACTGATTCAAATTATTTTTGCTTTGTGTGTGGTGAATATTTGGTTGGGAAAAATGAATATGCAATATCAGAATCATTGAAATATGCATATTTAACTTATTTTGGTTTTGCTGTCAGAAACTTGGACAAACCGTGGACACCGAAAATGTTTTGAAATAGTTGCAGAACTGTTTTATGACAAAAAGATCTATTTCGATTTTTCAATTCCAGTACTTTGGAGAGAGTCAAGTAACCACCAAACTGATTGTTATTTCTGTTTAACAAAAGTTGTTACCAAATCAGTTCAACGTCCACCAAATGATCCATTACCACTAATTCCCAGTGCTACGAGCAGTGAGTCCGAAACATCTTTCACCAGCAGTGGTAGTTTGTATGAGGCTGATGATGAACGCCATTTAGTGAATCAAGCTGAGCTGAATGATCTAATTCAGAATTTACATTTAACGAAGTAAGACGCAGAAACATCCTGCTGTTGGGACAAAAGTAACAATCGATAGAGATAAAAGCTTGAAATTGGCTGCATATTTTGAAAAGAAACACTCTTTTCTATACTGTACTGATGTTGATGGTTTATTTCAAAAAATTAACCAGCCATATAACAAAACTGAATGGAGATTATTTATTGATGGCTCTAAGTACAGTTTAAAGGCTCTTCTTTTGTATAATGGGAATGAAAAACCATCCATACCAATTGCTCACTCATGCCATTAAAACCAAGGAAAATTATGAATCAATGTCTGAAATTTTGACATTAGTCAAATACAACGATCATAAAAAGTTAAAGATCTGTGGTGACCTTGAGGTATGTGATTTAAATTTCTTTGTATATATAGTGTAAACCATCGTAAATAACTGTAAATTAATCTGTTTCAGGTCATTGGTTTATTGACTGGTATGCAAAGAGGTATCACAAAATATTATTGTTTCCTTTGTCAATGGGATAGTCGCATTACGTCAGAACAGAGTTGCCAAAAAGAACTGAGTATTCACCAAGAAAACAAAAGATTTCAAATAAACCATTAATTGATCCAAATGGCGTTCTTCTTCCGCCGCTGTACAAAAAATTGGGCCTTTTTTGAACTTCGTCAAGGCTCTGGACAAATATGGTGCAGCATTTAAATATTTGTTAGCGGTTTTCCCTAAAATTTCATATGATAATATCAAAGAACGCATATTTGTTGACCTTCAGATCAGGAAGCTATTGTATGATAACAATTTTTCACAATGTTTATTGGAGAAAGAATATGCAGCCTGGAAATCTTTCAAGAGCATCGTGGACTTTTTTCTCGGAAATAAGAGGAGTGAAAACTACAGACAAATTGTTGCTGAATTATTGAAAAATTATCACGAATTAGGTGCACAAATGTCACTCTAAATTTATTCTCTTCATTCGCATTTAGATTTTTTTTCCACAAAACCTAGGTGCGGTGAGCGAAGAACAAGGGGAGTGTGCTCACCAAGATTTAATGAAAATTGAAAGAAATTGTCAAGGAATTTGGGACAAAAGCATGCTGGGAGACTATTGCTGGACTCTAATATGCGAAACCGAACCAACAAAATACAAACGACATTCAACTAACGCCATTCACTTTTGAAAATTCATTGATTTTTAAATAAACTAATGATTTTTATGTAAAAATCGAAAACCTGACGTGATAGAGAAAAAACAATTACAGATTCGAATTCAGCCCACAAAATTACCAAAACCTTGTGGCTAGTGTAATAGAGGAGATAATAACTTTGCTATATAAGAGAAATGTGGAAAAAAAATTATGTGAGTCCGGTCGCAGGGAGATGTGTAAACATCCAGTAATTAAAGACTTTTTAGCACTTCTTAAAATCAAACAGAAAGCATATCACTTATAGCAATCAACTGTGGGGGCTTTGTTAATATAAAAATATTTATTATTATTTATTATTTTAACCGGTTAATTTTTCGTTTATTTTTTATTTTTAATTTTTCGTTTTTCATTTTTCATATTTCATTTTTATTTTTTTTTTTTAATTTTTCAGTTTTTATTTTTCATTTTTTAATTTTAATTTTTCACTTTTTATTTTTCATTTTTAATTTTTTCTTAATTTTTCATTTTCCAATTTTTATTTTTCTCTTTTGATTTTTCACTTTTATTTTTAATTTTTTATTTTTCAATTTTCATTTTTTATTTTTCATTTTTCATTTTTTATATTCAATTTTTTATTTTTAATTTTTTATTTTTCATTTTTCATTTTTCATTTTTTATTTTTCATTATTCATTTTTAATTTTAGTTTTTCATTTCTTATTTTTCACGTTTCATTTTTTATTTTTCATTTTTTATTTTTAATTTTTTAGTTTTAATTTTTTATTATTAATTTTTTATTTTTCATTTTTTATTTTTCATTTTTCCTTTTTATTTTTTTTTTAATTTTTTATTTTTAATTTTTCATTTATTACTTTTCATTTTTTATTTTTTATTTTTCATTTTTCATTTTTCATTTTTCATTTTTCATTTTTCATTTTCCATTATTCATTTCTAATTTTTCATTTTTCATTTTTAATTTAATTTTCATTTTTAATTTTTGTTTTTCATTTTTTATTTTTAATTTTTTATATTTCATTTTTCATTATTCATTTTTAATATTTCGTTTTTAATTTTTTATTTTTCATTTTTTATTTTCATTTTTAATTTTTGTTTTTAATTTTTTATTTTTAATTTTTTTTATTTTTAATTTTCATTTTTCATTTTTTATTTTTCATTTTTAATTTTTCGTTTTTCATTTTTTATTTTTCATTTTTTATTTTTCATTTTTTATTTTCCATTTTTCATTTTTCATTTTTCATTTTTTATTTTTCATTTTTAATTTTTCATTTTTTATTTTTCATTTTTTTTTCATTTTTTATTTTTCGTTTTTCATTTTTTATTTTTCATTTTTTATTTTTCATTTTTTATTTTCCATTTTTCATTTTTAATTTTTTAATTTTTCATTTTTTATTTTTCATTTTTAATTTTTAATTTTTTATTTTTCATTTTTTTTTTCATTTTTAATTTTTCGTGTTTCATTTTTTATTTTTCATTTTTTATTTTCCATTTTTCATTTTTAATTTTTCATTTTTTATTTTTCATTTTTTATTTTTCATGTTTTATTTTTCATTTTTAATTTTTAATTTTTTATTTTTCATTTTTTTTTTTAAATTTTTTATTTTTCGTTTTTAATTTTCAAACAGGTTATCATAATATCATAATTTTTTCACCAATACAATCACATTTTGTCTTACGACTCACATGTTACGCTCACAATTTACGCTCACATGTTACGCTTACATGTTACGCTGTTTTTTAAATTTACCCCCCTGCGCGTATAGATGTTTACACATCAAAAATTTGAAGGCATCGCTAGATGTAGTAGCCAATTTCGAACAAAACGACTTGTTCATCTATTACTACAACTCATGCTTAAAAACTATGCTTGGTCATTAGTTGAAGTAATAGACAGAAGGATGTGCACTTATTGCACTACTTATAACAAATTTATACAAAATATTCGAAAAAGTAAACAATTTGGTAAACTTAATACTAAATTATAACGACAAACACACTAAATTTGTAGGATTTTTTGGGGGTGTGTTCATATTTTAGGTCATATCTTGGCAAAATAATACCCGATTTACCCAATTTTAAAACCCAAACTGCACGACATAATTACAAACCATATTATCCAAAGTTTACCCAGGTAAATAGTATATTTTTTGAATGAGCGTAAAATCAAGAGGCAGTCAGACAGACGGACGGACAGACGGACGGATCAAGAAAATTTTAAATAAATCGTTCAAACCAAATAAACGGGCTTTTTCCAAACTGGCTTTGTCTCTCTTGGCTTATCAGTATTTCTTATAAAAAATTGTCATTTTTAAACTTGATTTCAAAAAACCGATTACTCGATTAATCGTAAATTTTTATAAGATGTTTCAGCAGTAAAAAAATAATATAAAAATATTTATTTCGAATGCGCTCTTTTTCGGTGATTATCAGAAAATTTTTGCAAAATAATTAAAACAAGCGTTTATTTGAAAACCCTGGTTTGTCAGTTAACCGAAAATTTTTATAAATTGGAAAAAAAAAAGAAAGAAAATACTTTCAATGCGCTCGTTCATTTTCGGTGATTCTCATAAAACTTTTCCAAAATAAGTTAAATTATTATATTAATTTGTTTTCAATATATAAACTTAGTTGTATAAATTTGAGTGAAAAATTTTTGATTAAATCATTTTTTTTTTTTAAATGTATATTTATATTAATTTAGTTGCATTATTAGAACAATAAGAATATAATTCTTTTATACATAGTTCAAAAGTTATTACATAAAGTCATAATTAGTAAATTTTTAAAAAATAATAATAAATAATAATTAAAACATTAAAACAAATTTAGCAATATAAATTTAATATTACAAATTTAACAATACAAATGGGGAGTTGATTATCAAGGTCAAGGATTAAAATGAAATATAAGTAAATAAGACAGCAAAATAGAAAGTTAAAGTTAAGAAAATAAGTAGTTAGAAAGGGAAATATTTAATTGTTTCTAGTAATGTACTCGAAAAGTGATTGCTTAAAGCTATTTTTCCTTGCAATTAGCTTTAGTTTGTAGGTAAGGTGTTCCAAAGTTTAATGGCATTAACGAAAAAGAATCTGCTGGTGTTTAGGTGGCTGTATCGTGGAATAATCAGTGTCATACATCTTGTAGACCTACCGAAATCAATTTTCTCATACAGATACGCGGTTGTTTTCTGGTGAAGTAATTTATGTAGGAATAAGAAGTTTCTCATTCGAAGAAAGTCCACTTAGTCACAACCAAGTATCATTTTTCTCCACCCTGATATGCTACTAAACCACCGCTTTCTATAGACATATCTTGTAGCATTATTAAAAGAGACATGCAGCTTATGTAAATAGTGGGAGTCAAGTTTGCTATAAACTTCAGCGGAATATGAAATTAGTGGGACTATCAACTAAGTTATGAGTTTTCTCTAAATTTCAATCGGTGTAAAGTTGGAGGACAACCTAAGGTTACGAAAGGTACGATACACATTACGTACTATATTATTAATATGATCACCACATGACAGGGTGAAGTTAATATAAAAGCCCAAGTAATTTATCTTTTCCACATACTTCCCGGAAAAATTTCTGGAAGTAAATCAAAATTATGTTTGTATCTACTAATTGTTAAACAGTTGATTTATTTATTTAATTCACATCTACCCACTTCCCTATTGCGTCTAAGTTTTTGTTAACTTTGCAGCATGTTACGTCGATAAAATCAGTTCAGCATATGCATGAACTCGGACATATTTGCAAACACTACAAACATCATTTAGAAAAATACTGAATAAAAGGGGTCCAAGAACAGATCCCTGTGGTATCCCAGATGCAACCATCTTGGGTAAAACCAAAGCGATGTGTTAATTTACGACAAAGTATCATATGATTTACGCTATCAAAAGCCTTCGCAAAGTCCAACAAGCACAAAAATGACAAATTTCCAGAATCATATTCTGGTCTAATGTCATCAATAACTTTCAAAACTGCTGTAGTACAGCTATGAAAAGCACGAAATCCTGATTGAGCCGGAAGGAGAAGTTCACTAGCATTAAGGTATTCGGTAATTTGCTTTAACATAAGTCACGATAGTCACTTGGACAGGTGGCAGAAGTAACCTTTGCCAGAGGAATTACCCCACCAATTTTCCACAATTTTGGGAAAATCGATGTAGCTAGACAATAATTGAAAGGGTAATGTCATCCATTCATTCAAGCCAAATAAACGGGCTCTCGCCAAACCGAGTTCTCTATATTGACTTATATATAAAAAAGTGACTGAAAAAAAAGGTTTCTCCGTAAATCGAACATTTTTATACATTGATTTAGTAATAAAAAATAATATTAAAACGAAATATTCTTAATGCGCTCATCGAAAGATGATTCTCATAAAATTTTCAAAAATAAAAAAAAAATCGAAAATAAATTTTTTTAATAACTACGCTTAAATAAATTTGTGTAAAAAAATTTTGATTAAATCATTCAAGCCAAGTAACGGGGTTTTTATACCCTATACCACTATGTGGTTTGGGTATAATGACTTTGTGCTGCTGTTTGTAACTACCAAAAATATTTGACCTAGACCCATCTTTTATTATACCGATCGGATCAGAATCACTTACTGAGTCGTTTTAGCGATGTCCGTCCGTCCGTCCGTCTGTCTGTCCATGTAAACCTTTTAATCAAACTACAGGTCGCAAATATGAATATATTTTGATGAAATTTGGTATATAAGCTTATAAGCCATAGAATGAACGCTGTTGAAATTGGTGAAAATCGGTCCATGTTCAGACCTAGTCCCCAAACAAATGACCCCTATGAAATCGACATAAATTGCCATAAGATCCAAATTATCATATAGATCTTAGTAAAATTGGGTTTGTATGTGTTTATTGTATACATTAATCAGTAGTCCAAAAATAATACCTATTGGACAATTCTTAGTCATAGACCCTATATAGCGCTGCTTCCCGATCTTCACTTAAATCTATCAAAAAACAAAATTATTGCACAGATTTTTCTCAAATTTGGTTTGTGTATATTTTTTCAAAATATAAGTGACTTTACCAAATATGGTCAGGATCGTTTCATTTTTTGACGTAGTCCCCATATCAATATAGCACCCGATATGAACTTTTTCATATCTGCAGCCAAAAAAATTAATAAAAATTCCACTCAAATTTGCTTTATGCCTTTTTTCTATATCCAATTAGTTGGACCGAGGAGATAGGGTCTCTAAGCCATGGTAGAGGGTATCGTAGGGTTTGCAGAACTTTTAATAAAAACAAATTGTCTTATAAAAACTTAATTTGGAAAAACTGATTTTTCGTTTAACCGAAAATTTTTAAAAAAGTGTTTTGGTAGTGAAAGAAGTGGTAAAAGAAAAAATATTTTAATTTTCGGTACTTATCGCAAAATTTGTAACAAAATAAGTTTAAAAAAATTAATATCCGAGTTTTCTACAAACCGGTTGCTTTCTTTGGCTTTCCGGTTTTTTATATAAAAAAAATATTGTCATATAAAAACTTAATTGAACCCGGTTTTTGGTTAACCGAGTTTTAAGAGTTTTAAGAATGACATCAACAGATTTTATGTTAAATTACACCGTTCTTCCAAGAATTCGAAATTTGAGAATTTCAGTCTGATTCATATCCAACAAGTAAGAAAATTATAGTCGGTCTAGACCGACTGTACAATACCCTATACCATGCGTTTACAGACCGTATCTCTTAGGTCCAAATAATTAGATATAGAAAATAAGCATAAACCAAATCTGAGTGGCATACCATATTTGGTAAGGTCACTTATTTGATGCAAAAACATAAGCAAACCAAATTTGAGAGAAATCTGTGAAATATTTTTGTTTTTTGATAGATATTAGAGAAGATCGGGAATCACCTTCATATACAGGCTCTGACTAAGAATTACCCCATATGGTTTATTTTTGGACTACTGATAAACGGAAGTAATAAACATCATTGTATGGGGACTACGGCTGAACATGCACCGATTACAGATGTTACTGATAAACTGAGTTACTAGAGCTTCAATTTCGCAATCTATAGTTTTTCCCTTCTTTTTGTTTGGGAGTGTGAAAATCTCATGCTCAGCAACCAATTTTTTGACAATTCTTGCTTTTCGTTGAGACGTTCCAAACTTAGTCATTATTTTTGCGCAACTTAATTTCGATGAAGCAGGCGTGAGAAGTTGAATTCTTTCAGCTCTTGAAAAATTGTGTCTAAACTACTATCCAATAGGACTAACATTTGTGCTAATTTCATCCCGATCGGAAGACATCGGTTTCAAAAGTTGGGTCACTTGACGTGAAACCCCCATATATTATTATTACTCGTATTAATTATTTAAATTGTAATTATCAATAACTATTCAGTTCACTTTGTGCCATTTACACAAAAGTTAAATCAAAACTAAGCCAATAATTCCTTAAATAATTTAAAATAAAATTAACATTTACTAAGTTATAAGGATTAAAATATGTCCTTAATATGTTTTATTATTTACCATACAATATACTCGTAATGCATGCTCTCGAAAACACAACACATAAATATTGTTTTCTTATGTATTTACGGATTAAGACTTGCTACAACATAAAACAAAAACTCAAACTCAAACTTAATAGAAAAAAACCTAAGCCAAAGCTTCTTAAATATACGAGTATAAATATGTCATGAGTTATAAACACAAAATACTTGTATTTAATATTAAATCTACTAAACAAACAAAAAGTAGCACACAATAAAACTACATAAATTGTTTTTTTTTTTTTTTTTTTTTTTTTGATGTGTAAACATCTATACGCGCAGGGGGGTAAATTTCTATTTCACAATACAATCACAAAAACAGCGTAACTTATATCGGTGTGAGCTGAAGGAGATAACGCTGTGTGACTTATGATTGTATTGGTGAAAAAATATTTTCAGGAGAAACTGTTCATGGGCAATTACCCAATGCATTCGAAATTGGAATTGTGGTAGGAGAGACAAACCTAAGTAACTCGTGTTTTTAACACTTTTTTTTATTGTTTGTAACATTCTATTTTAATAAATTTCACTTTTATTATTTATATATTTAATTAATAAACACAATAACTATCGCTTGCTACCACTCAAAAAATCTCACAAATCTCACAAAATCATACAAATTTATACAAACATCTGATTTCGAGTTGCCAACTTCAAAAAATACAACAGATGTTAACTTTGTAGCCAGATTGTTAAACCAGGGATACCAGAGCTTTCAAATGAAGTGAACTGCTGAAAATAGTATAGAACAATTCGTAAATTTAAATTAAATTTTTTTTATAATATTTTAGATTCTGGTTAATGTTTGCAAAAATTAATTATGCCTATATGATTATATTGTGTTTTATTTAAAAACTATTTTTTCTTCATATAGAAAATTGAATAGGTTAGATTTCTTCTAATAATTTAAACAAGCAGATTCCTGCCCTCGAAATTCGAATGCAAATTCTAGGAAATTTTATTTTTTCATTAAATGAAGACCCTAAAGGTATGCTAATCAATTAAAGCCAATTCACAAATCAACACAAAAAAAAAAACAAACTCATTTTTATTACAAACACATTAACAAATTTAATAAACACACACATAGCATTGTATAATTTTATGTATGTGTTAGTAGCAAATATAAATGCAATTTACTCAAAATAAAGGAAAAAATTTAAAAATCTGTAAATCTGCAAAACGGCTAAAAAGAAATACCTTTCAAATAATATAGTTTGATCAAAATCGGGCTAAAACGGTGGAAGAAAACATCGGTCACAAGAAATCGCCTAGCCTATTAATATTATAGATGAGTTCATCATTTAATAAGAATTCTAGCCTTTGAATATTTTTGATGTGTAAACATCTATACGCGCAGGGGGGTAAATTTGTATTTCACAATACAATCGCAAAAACAGCGTAACACATCGGTGTGAGCTGAAGTGTAAATCGGTGTGACTTTATCTGATTATATTTGTGAAAAAATTATGATATGTTCTTTTCTAAACATTTTCCAATTGTCTTTCAAAAAACATCAATTGTATTTCAGAAAACATCAATTGTATTTCAGAAACCATCAATATAATTTCAGAAAACATCAATTGAATTTCAGAAAACATCAATAGAATTTCAGAAAACATCACTTGAATTTCAGAAAACATAAAGAGAATTTCAGAAAACATCAATATAATTTCAGAAAACATCATTTGAGTTTCAGAAAACAGCAATTGAATTTCAGAAAACATCAATAGAATTTCAGAAAACATCAATTGTATTTCAGAAACCATCAATATAATTTCAGAAAACATCATTTGAATTTCAAAAAACATAAATAGAATTTCAGAAAACATCAATATAATTTCAGAAAACATCAATCGAGTTTCAGAAAACATCAATTGAATTTCAGAAAGCATCAATAGAATTTCAGAAAACATCAATTGTATTTCAGAAACCATCAATATAATTTCAGAAAACATCATTTGAATTTCAGAAAACATAAATTGAATTTCAGAAAACATCAATATAATTTCAGAAAAGATCATTCGATCAATTGTATTTCAGAAACCATCAATATAATTTCAGAAAACATCATTTGAATGCAGAAAACATAAATAGAATTTCAGTAAACATCTATAAAATTTCAGAAAACATCAATTGAATTTCAGAAAACATAAATATAATTTCAGAAAACATCATTTCAGAAAACATAAATAGAATTTCAGAAAACATCAATATAATTTCAGAAAACATCATTCGAGTTTCAGAAAACATCAATTGAATTTCAGAAAACATCAATAGAATTTCAGAAAACATAAATAGAATTTCTGAAAACATCATTCGAGTTTCAGAAAACATAATTTGAATTTCAGAAAACATAAATAGAATTTCAGAAAACATCAATATAATTTCAAAAAACATCAATTAAATTTCAGAAAACATCAATAGAATTTCAGAAAACATCAATTGTATTTCAGAAAACAGCAATTGTATTTCAGAAAACATCATTTGAATTTCAGAAAACATAAATAGAATTTCAGAAAACATCAATTGAATTTCAAAAAGCATTATTTGAATTGCTGAGAACATTAATTGTATTTCAGAAAACGTCAATAGAATTTCAAAAAGCATCATTTGAATTGCTGAAAACATTAATTGTGTATCAGAAAACATCAATTGAATTTCAGAAAACATCGATTGCATTTCAGAAAACATCAATTGAATTTCAGAAAACAGCATAATCGACTTATTTTTTATGCACTGGAAAATATGATGTTGATGTTTTCTTTAATTATTAGATGTTTACACATCTCCCTTGTGATCGGACTCACATGATTTTTTTTTTTGTTGTACTTAAAAAACAGTAGTATTAACTTATAAAACCGTTCATTTTAATAGAACCGGCAATGTCCTTCTCGACATCTGTTTGTGTAAACTAAAGAACCCAAATATGTTCCAAAAATAGTTTTCTACACTCCCCTCGCATAGGGTGCACAGTGTTGTGTCTTCGAAAGGCCTCAGTTTCTTTCTTCGGTTGATATTCAACTCGCTTATATGTGCAAAAGGGCAAAAAAAGGTTTTTTACCTGTAACTCTAAACTTTGCAAGTACAAAGTCTTGTTGTACTCGACAAGATCTACCAGAAAAAAAGTATCGTATTGCAGGTATATCTGTTTCATTCTTCTTTGTTTCACTGTTAAATGACTAAAATATAAATCGGCTATATCTTTGATATATATTTCTGCTCCACTTGACATAACTCTTAAAATATAAGAAAAATTTTAATTAAATTAATATTAACTTCTGTTATTTGAGATGACCATTCTAAATATTTCTAACCACTTTCTACTTTGTCTATTATGAGACCCTTTTCCTTTTTAAAATCTATACTACTATGTGGTCAGGGTATAATGAGTTTGTGGTGAGGTTTGTTACTACCAAAAATATTTGACCTGGACCCATCTTTTGTTATAGCGATAGTCGCAGATTTAGCTCCGTACGTTTGTTTGTCCATGTAAAGCTTGAAATCAAACTACAGGTCGCAAATATGAATATGTTTTAATAAAATTTGCCATATCTACTTTTGTCGGCCTTAGGATGAAATTGGTGAAAATCGGTGCATCTCTACACCTAGTCCCCATACAAAGGCCAGCGACTTTAATTGCCATAAGATCGAAATTATCATAAAGATCTCGGTCAATTTTAGTTTATGTATGTTAATTACATCTATCGATGAGCAGTTTAAAAATAAATCCTATAGGACAATTCTTAGTTACATATAAAGCTGCTTGCCGATCTTCACCTAAAGCTACCAAAAACAAAAAAATACCACATATTTTTCTCAAACTTCGCTTGTATATGTTTTCGTAAAAAGGAAGTGACCTTATCAAATATGGTCACGATCGCTGCATTTCTCTACCCAGTCCCCATATACATAAATATAGCATGAAATTTTTCATATCTACAGGCAAATGAATTAATAAGATGCCACTCAAATTTGGTAAATGCTTATTTTCTATATCCAATTGGTTCGACCTAAGACCTTCTCTTCAAGGGCATGGGTACCGTATAGTCGGTCTAGACCGACTCAATTTTTTTTTAATGTTTAATTTACCATTGATTAATTTTTTTTATATGCTCTCAAGATAATTGCATGAATTTAAAATTTGTTTCATGTTTTCCGTTCTGTTTCTGTTCTTAACCCATTTTAGTCGACTGGGTATTTAAATACCCA
The DNA here is from genome assembly GCA_963682025.1 of Cordilura impudica. Taxonomy (NCBI): domain Eukaryota; kingdom Metazoa; phylum Arthropoda; class Insecta; order Diptera; family Scathophagidae; genus Cordilura; species Cordilura impudica. The sequence goes on along the minus strand of OY821521.1, from coordinate 43,159,536 downwards.
AAAAAGTTAAAGTAGTAAAAAAAAAATCCTGCGTTGGCCTGATAAGAGATAATGACTGCAAGTTACTTTTTGATGTGTAAACATCTATACGCGCAGGGGGGTAAATTTCAAAAACAGCGTAACATGTAAGCGTAACATTTGAGCGTAAGATGTGAGCGTAACATGTGAGTCGTAAGACAAAATGTGATTGTATTGGTGAAAAAACTATGATATTATAATAACCTGTTTGAAAATTAAAAATGAAAAATAATAAATGAAAAAAAAAAGAAAAATAAAAAATTAAAGATGAAAAATTAAAAAAAAATTAAAAATAAAAAAAAAATGAAAAACGAAAAACTAAAAATGAAAAATAAAAAATTAAAAATGAAAAATAAAAAATTAAAATGAAAAATAAAAAACTAAAAATGAAAAATTAAAAATGAAAAATGAAAAATACAAAATGAATAATAAAATATGAAAAATAAAAAATTAAACATGAAAAATAAAAAATTAAAAATAAAAAATGACAAATGACAAATGAAAAACGAAAAATTAACAATGAATAATGAAAAATGAAAAATAAAAAATGAAAAATAAAAAAATTAAAAATATAATATGAAAAATGAAAAATAAAAAATGAAAAATGAAAAATAAAAAATTAAAAATAAAAAATGAAAGATGAAAAATGAAAAATAAAAAATGAAAAATAAATAACGAAAAATAAAAAAAACATTAAAAATGAAAAATAAAATATTAAGAATAAAAATGAAAAATAAAAAATGAAAAATGAAAAATGAAAAATAAAAAATAAAAAATTAAAAATAAAAAATTAAAAATAAAATATTAAAAAAAAATAAACAGGAAAAAGGAAAAATGAAAAATAAAAAATTAATAATAAAAAATTAAAACTAAAAAATTAAAAATAAAAATGAAACATGAAAAATAAAAAATTAAATATAAAAAATGAAAAATAAAAAATGAATAATAAAATATGAAAAATAAAAAATGAAACATGAAAAATAAAAAATTAAAAATAAAAAATGACAAATGAAAAACGAAAAATTATCAAGGAATAATGAAAAATAAAAAATTAAAAATAAAAAAATTAAAAATAAAATATGAAAAATTAAAAATAAAAAATTAAAAATGAAAAATCAAAAATGAAAAATGAAAAATGAAAAATAAAAAATGAAAAATGAAAAATGAAAAATGAAAAATAAAAAATTAAAAATAAAAAATTAAAAATAAAAAATGAAAGATGAAAAATGAAAAATGAAAAATTAAAAATAAAAAATGAAAAATAAAAAATGAAAAATGAAAAACGAAAAATAAAAAAACATTAAAAATGAAGAATAAAATATTAAGAATAAAAATGAAAATTAAAAAATGAAAATTAAAAAATGAAAAATGAAAAATTAAAAATTAAAAATAAAAAATAAAAAATTAAAAATAAAAAATTAAAAAAAAAATAAAAAAGAAAAATGAAAAATAAAAAATGAATAATAAAAAATTAAAACTAAAAAATTTAAAATAAAAAAATTAAACATGAAAAATAAAAAATAAAAAATTAAATATAAAAAATTAAATATAAAAAATTAAAAATAAAAAATAAAAACTTAAAATTGAAAAATTAAAATTGAAATTGAAAAATAAAACATGAACAATGCAAAAAGAAAAATAAAAATTGGAAAATGAAATGAAAAATTAAGAAAAAAATTAAAAATGAAAAAAAAAAAAATGAAAAATAAAAAATGAAAAATAAAAAATGAAAAATTAAAATTAAAAAAAAAATAAAAAATAAAAAATAAAAAACAGAAAATTAAAAATTAACCGGTTAAAATAATAAATAATAATAATTATTTTTATATTAACAGAGCCCATGCAGTTGATTGCTATAAGTGATACGCTTTCTGTTTGATTTTAAGAAAGTGCTATAAAAAAATCTTTAATTACTAGATGTTTACACATCTCCCCTGCGATCGGACTCACATAATTTTTTTATTTAACACTAGAGATTGATTAATGTGGGAAAAATTTAAAAAAAAATTTATTTAATTTTTAAGTTTTGAGAATTGGAAAAATTGCGTTTTTTTTTTTTGTTTGTCAAAAAATGATCAGAAAAAGGATTGTCAAATAAAGGATAGTTGCGAAAAATGAAAAACGCCTGCATATTCTAAATAGCCTTAGGTTGCCGCATTTGTAATGTAAAAAAAATAAGAGTGATTTGTCAACACATTTGGCCGTCACACGCTAAAAAGTGAAAATGGGTATTTAAATAAACAACCGTCCATAATGAGTTCTAAAATTAACTATTTTCTCTATATTGAAATAATTCTTTTTGGCGTAAATAAAAGGTGAATTTAAAATTTTTTTAATTTATTTTAAAAAAATCAGAGGTTACTTAGACTTTGCAATTTTAGATTTATCTGGTGTGACACTTCTATGGTAATCCAGGAAGCATGGTGCTGGGTGCAAATTCGCCTGACACTTCAAACATCCGTACTCTGTTTTGCCACTGCACTGCCGGCAGCGACGACGTGCTGGGAGTTTTCCGATTAAATGATCTAACTTCCATTTGTGCTCCGGAAATCATTATCTTACCGGCATTTTGCCGATTAACCTTCATCATTACCATCTCGCATACTTCCACTCTAAAATCAAATTGCGACATTTAGGGTTTTTTTTCATATTTGCGACAAAGGCAATGCAGTTTCCATGCATTCATCATAGCCGCATCGAAAGCCTTTATAAATAATGGCCAATACCACTTTTTGCCCCGAACTCGAATGCGATAATTGTTCATGGCGTTATCGAAAAGGTCCACACCTCCCATGTACTTATTATATTGGTTCACTAAATAGGGTTGTTCAATGCAACCATTTTTCGTTGTTTTCGATCATGTCGCCTTGCGCGAATCATTGGTGTATGACTTAAATAATTCGATAATAATGTTACGGCCTAAAAAAATAATAACGAAAGCAAACTAATTGTTTAATTACGTAAAATATTTCGGTGAATAACGCACCGAATTATCGTTCCAACGTACAGCAATTATAGAATTGTCCACATCAAAACAAAAGTCAGAAGTCCCACGGGGCTGTTTACGCATTTTCTTGACGTCCATCAGTGGAGCATGATTAGTCTGATATTCACGAACAGTTAACAAGGCGAAAAATCCATAACCCGATAAACGTGTTAATAGGTTATGGCTAGTAAAAAAATTTTCAAACGTTACGGTATGCTTCGCGGGGACATCAAGATGAGAAAGAAGGGAAAATACCACCCTTTCTCCTAATTGTAACTGCGAGTTATCCTGTTTCGTTGCGCCTGCGTATGGCATAAACTGATACAAGTAGCCTTCGTCAGAAGCCAAACACTCATCAGTAGAAAGATTATGGGAAAATACTAAAAACTGGAGAAACTTTTTGTGCATCAGGCTATTTAATGGCGACACTTTAGAAAATTTGCCGTTAGGATCTAGTGCCGCATTATCGCAGACATGAAAAAATTGCTTGATTCATTTGAATCTATCTCTTGGCATACACTCTTTTATCATCACACACCCTAGTGATTCTCGGTTTGACCAGTAAGAATTTACTTGTGGTAACGTGTGGTAACCTGTTATATATAAGACGCCCAAAAACGTTTTGATTTCCGTAGGTATTGTTACAAATGATGGACAATTGTTTGCTGCAGCATAGTTGTTGGTGGAATTCACTATAAGGTCCAACACCTCCTCATCAAGAAACAATTCCCAAAGTTGCTGGGGACTCATTTCACCAATTTGTTCATATAGAGCTTTGTGTGATGTCTCCGTATCATCCAAAGGCTCCTTCTCAAACTTGTAATTATGGTTTCGGAACCATTTTGGTTTCATTTCCTTATCAATTTTACGTCTCTTCTTACCAATCTTACTGGAGGTCACTGGCAAATCATCATTCTCGTTTTCAGCAGATAGTACATCATCATTCCATCTACTGAAGAAACGTTCTATTTCGTAAGTTCCAGCAATCCCGTGAGGCAGATTTTGGTCGTCGTTCAACACTTGTAAATTGTTATCCAACTCCTCCGTATCACTTATCTTGTCAACGTCATCGGGTGGTTATATAACAACATCAGTTGTAACTGATTCTCTTTCAAAATCTTCTTCCCCATCGGACCAGCTATCGAGAATTTCTTCTAGTTCGGCAGTAGTACAAATTTTCTGACGACGAAATCGACGACGGAATTCCCCTTTTAAAAACAAACTACTAAGCTATAGAGTTCAAAGTTGGATTTACTTTTAATGGCGTAATTTTAAATATTTGTAACGCTCTTCGAAGTAACCCTGTACATTTTAAATGGCACAGTGGGGTGTACCGGAACTTTGAGTGGTCAAAAAAATTAATAATTTTGTAAACAAATAAATTGCTTTTTATTTATACTGAAATAAGAAAAACAAAATTGTTCAAAAATATTTAAAAAAGTATATCGTTAAAGACGGTTGGTTATTTAAATACCCATGTCCTATCTCAGGAATGGGGGGAGGTAAAAATTTTTTTTTACACCAAGCAACTTCTAAGGACCTCCAGGTAAAATTCTGAAAGTTTCGTCAAAATCGTACGAGCGGTCTATGAGCCGTCTTTAATGGGTTAAACAGACCGTGGAATATGGAAAGGAATTTGCAATTAGCTGAAAAATTCATTACATTTAATGTTGATGTTTTAGCTTCAATATCAGTCTGCTTCATTAGAATTTAAAAAAAAAATTATATACAGCTGGCTCCCCTCAGAAACATTATTAAATTTTTTTATGCTTCTTACGTAAAAGCAAACATTTAAAAAAAAAACTCTTTTTTGTAATCAAAATGAGTTATAGAGTCCGGTACAAACATGTTTTATAATATTCTCTTAATTATTTGTCATTTTTTTGAGGAGTACATCAACACTTAACTTAACTATGTGGCACATCGGAAAATATAATAAGTTGTAGTATGTTGTTTTATCACTCTGTGACCTCTAAAATAAATAAAATATACCAAGTCATACAGTATTTCACATACATACTCGTCCATATAGATATGTATTTATATAAAGCATATAACCAAACATATCGAGCCCTTAGCAAAAGCAAATGGAAATCCCATGTTTGCACTTAATGTCAAGTTGTGACATTAAATGCTACGACTCTTAAAATGGTGTAGTACGAAAACGAATGAATATAACTATGTGGAATTTAGCCAACAAAAAAAAGAAAAAAAGACAAGAACAAATACAGGAATGACTCTTTCATATGTGCTTGGGAATCTCATCTGAACATAAAACAATACATACATACATGCATCATCGTGTAAGGATATTGTAAGTGTGCGAGGCACAAACTAAAAACCCACATAACTTAATGCAAGACTAAATTCTTACGCCAAATAATAATGTAAAAAATACCACAAAAAAAACTTCTCGTAAAGCATGATACTCCCACAAATAATATTTATAGATATCTCGATTTATGTACTCGTGTCAAGTAAATATGTATGTTGTTGTACTACATACTCGTGCAGGATGTATTTTAATATTTTCTTAAAATAAGAATTATGAGCTCTTCAGTTGGCAATAAGAAAAACTACTTTAATATAATCAAGTTAGAAGAACAAGCTAAGTAAATATTATGTAGACCAATAGAAAATAGTAAATAGATATCAAGTGTATTTGGGGGTAATTCGACACAAGTAGTATAACAGCAGAAAAAGAAGACGCAAAGAATCTTTAAATAGCTCTAAAGACGTAATTCAATTCCTTGGTACTGGTGAATTGTGAGATATTTAAAGTTAATGAAATTTTTGTTATATACACTAAGCCCATAAAGTCACATTTGTATGAGTGATATAAAAACACAACAGAAATATCGTCTTGCCAGTGCAATACTGTAACAATTCAAAATATATAATTTTCAGATATGTATTACGGCTTAAAGTTTTATCGTTCAGTACAATTATTTCTGTGTAGTGTAAGAATATGTTCCTTTGATTCTTTGAGTCTGTTCTAGGCCAATAGAGCAGTTTTCGGAAAATAGTAACATTTTGAGATGTTACAGTATTGTACTGGCAAGATCGAATTAATTTTATTTTCATCAGGGCTGTGAAGTTGACAAAAAAAGTTCCAACTCCGACTCCATTCGTTGATATTTTTAAGGTACGACTCCGACTCCAAATCTGACTCCGATGTACATACATATGTAGACATATTTATAAAAACAGTGATAATTATGTTTTGTTTGTTATTAACCAATACTCAGGGGATGCCCCTACATAGCAGTGCATTGTGTTGATCTCAGGCAAATAGGTTAGGGGAAGGAAGAGAGAAAGAGTAGTGTTTGTGGATATTTGACTTAAATTTTATTAGATTATAACTGTCAGGAAAGACCTCTGCGGGGAGCTTATTTCACAAACGGCTAGTTCGATTGATAAACGAATTCTCTCTGTAATGCGTTGTCCAGTCAACTGGACAAAAGACTACAAACGGATGTGATCTACTAGAGAAACGGGTAGCGCGAAGTGAAACTCGGGCACTTGGAATAAGTTCGCAAATCTCAGAAGAACATTTCCCATGGTAGGATCTATAGAACAGTGCTACACAACTCACATTCCGACGATGTTTAATGAGTGAATAGAGTTGGATACCCTGCTGTCATTGATGAGCGCCAATGCCCTCCTTTGCACATGGTCCAGTAGCTCTGAAATAGACTTTGAAGCTTAAAAAAAAAAAAGAGTATATGGAGTTAAAAGTTTGACGAATAAAGTCTAAGTCTTAGATGAGACCCTATCAATAACAATACGTATTGTTTGGTCTCTGAGAAACTCGATGTAAATCGAGAGAAGTCATTACCAGCCCCAAATGCAATAAACTTTGATATCAGTGCACCGTGCCATACACGATCGATTGCCTTGGAAATATCCAGAGCAACCAATTTACTTTCGCCAAAATTGCGAATGGATCGACTCCAGCGCTCAGAAAGTAGAGCTAGCTGGTCACCCGTGAAACGATTTCTACGGAAGCCATACTGTCGATCATTAAGAAGTGAGTTCGCCTCTAGGTAGTTCACAAGATGGAAATTGATCATGCTCTCCGTCACCTTTAAGAGCGCTGAGCAGATTGCAATTGGACGGTAATTTTCAGGGTTATTAGCCGCACCCTTTTTGGGGATTGGATGGACATTAGAAACCTTCCAGCAAGAGGGAAAGACCCCCGCACGGTACGAAAGGCTGAAAAGGTTGGCCAATGGACTGGCTAGCATCGAAGAGCACTGTTTCAGCACCAGAGCTGGTAAACCATCCGGTCCCGAAGACTTATTAATGTTGAGATTGTATTGTATTGTATTGTATTGTATAAAAGAGGTGACGAAAGTACTGCGACCAAATGATCTATTGTACTGCCCTCTGCTAATAGTTGTTCCTATAAAATCTCACCCAATCCTGAAGCCCTCAGAAATTCGAGGATGTGGGTTGGTTCCAGTGATTTTACTTCGCTCCCTGGTATTTGCAAAGAACCCAGGTACTTTTTCCTCTTATGCATTAAAGCTCCACAATCCCCCAGTATGTGCTCCGCTGATTCTGCCTTCTCATCGCAAAATCTGCACATGGGGTTCGCTTCAATTCCTAACCTGCTCAGATGCTCCCTGAGCCTACAGTGACCGGTTAGAATCCCGGTTAATATTCTCAGTCCGTTCTTCGATAGTCCGATACATGACTCAAATCTCTTACCGTTGTAGTTACCTAGCAGTAGTTTTGATTGCCTTAAGCCCAAGTGGCTCGAGAAAAACTCCTGTCTGATATGATTCTCACATTCTTTGAGTACGCCTTCCCATACTCCTTTTCCTATTCCACAAAACGGTTCCGGCCCCATTAACTTTGTGGTAGCTCCCTTTCTGGCAAGCTCATCCGCTTGCACATTTCCCCGAATCCCAATATGTCCTGGGACCCAACAGAGGCTGACCTTATTGTGTCTGCCTAGCTCTACATAGGCTACTACATAGGAGCCTAGTGCTCGAATAGCAGCTTGACTATCTGATAATATGGTTATGTCCTGTCTTTTGTACTTTCTATTTAAGTTAATCTGTGCACATCTATCGATGGCATAAATTTCCGCCTGGAAAATATTCGTGTGCATTCCCATTGATTCGTAGTATTTGGTTCTAGGCCCAAAGACTCCCGCCCCTGTTCCATTTCCGGTCTTTGACCCGTCCGTGTACCATTTGATCGTATTCTCCTTAAGAGAATATGCTGTGCTCAAACTACTTCATTCCTTTTTGTTACTAAGTTTTGTAACAAAGTTTTTCCTGAAATCGTATTTCTTCTCCATCCTGCCCATTGGACAATCTAGGAGGGAGTAATCTTTAACCTGACTTATTTGGTTCCATTTATTTTCACGCCAATATCTGAATGCTTCCTCTCTGGATCTGACTGCATCTCTGCAAGTCTGGTTAAACCATAATTTTTGATTAGGTTTAGGCGAAATGTGCAACCACTATTATTTTTTCCACCATTTTCGCAGCAGCATCAACATTTTTATCCAGGAAACAAAGTATCCAGTTGAAATGCTTGAAAAAATCATTGAGCTCGGCCCAACGAGCCATTTCGTAAATAAAAACTAAGCACTTCATAGCTGGTGCTGAAACACTTTGAAGTACAGAGTACGAAAAGGATGCGGAAATGGTGGTGCAAATACTTTCACTTCATACTTATCAGGGTGTGTAGTGAGAAAAAGCTCGAGAGTATTTTGCCGTTGCCCTTTAATGCACGGAATGTGCGTTGGTTGATTCACTAGAAAAGCTCAACGTAACAGCCTTCAGGAGTTGTTTGACTCGAATGGTGAAGCCAAGAAGAGTTGTGAATATCAAAATTGTCGGCAACTACGATTTCGCTATTCGGGCAACTCTTTGAGATTCCTGTTATGGATTCAGTAAGGGCATTGAAGCCATTATAGGTATGCTCCTTTTCTATATCTGGGCTTCTAGTTTTCTATAAGGACCTAAGAGCCTTTCTCTAAAATCAAGGTGTATGGTATCGTATATTCTTAATTGCTTTTAATTACTCATTTTGGGCCTTTATATTTTTCCATAGCCTCGTTTAATCTCTGGAACAGAAACATGTTAGTTTTCCTCTAAATTCAAATCTGCTATGTCAATTTAATTCGATATCAAGGAATCGCCTGCCTATATCCATATTTTTTTGTAGAGCGTGAAATAACACAAAGACTTTATTTTGAGAAATATATTTAATTTTTTTTTATATCTGGTTTTCCTCTAACAAAATCCCGTAATTGAGATTTGTCTACCCCGACATATCCCGGGATTTTGGAAATCGATATTTCTTTTTTGGCACCTTTAATTGGAACTTCTGTTGCTACAACCAAATTTTTATGGCCACAAACGAATTATTTAGTTTCGGCAAACTAACAATTTGTATAGAAATAATACGATTCTGACTATCGAATTTATTCTCTATTAGCTTTAATGTCACAATAAATTTTTCTTTTGTCTTGTTTTCATTTTATATTACTAACATATATTTTTCTAAGTATAAAATAACTTGGCCACCCACTGTTCATACCTATTTATCAAAATATTTACCTTGATTTCATCTCTGTGAATAGCGTTGACAAGACATTTTTTTGGTTTTATTTTTATTAACGTATTTTTTTTTTTTTTTTTTTATTGTCATATCTACATACCTTTTTCAATTTTTTTTTTCTTTGTTGTAAGGCATTAGCCTTAATGTACTACGAAAAAGTATGTGTGTGTGTATGCATTGTTATGGGCTTATTTGATATTCCCTGATATTTGCCATTGTTGCCTTAAGAACCGTTTTGTTTTATCCTTCATAAACCAGACGATAAAATATTTTTGTTGCTTCGTAACGATTTTATTCAAAATGAGATTGCTTATATACGTAATACAAAAACATTTTAGCGTGATTTAACATTTTATATCTTTTTGTTTATCGCGGTTTTGTTATAATCCAAAAGTTGTATACAAAAGATTTTTGTTTGTTCTTTTTTTATATTTGTTTAATTGCCATATAATAAGTCAATTATTTATACCATAGTGTAAAAGTTTCGAAAACTTTGGAATAAAAAAGTTTGTTTTTATTTGTAAATATAAAAACACTCTCTCGAATGTAACAGCTTATCATCAATGTGGTTTTAAACTTTGATGAAAATACACAGCGGAAACAGTCGATTGGACTATGATTTATAATTCAGCAGGTATATTGAGGGGACATATTACTAAAGTTTTAATTTAAAATTAAAATTTCATATACTTTTATACTTAAAATGTGTGTCCTTACCCAGTTAGACATGAAACGTCAAAAAATCACATTAATATTTTTTTCATACGAACGATAAAAGAACTGATTTTAGCAGAATCGGTCTATTGGAGCAAACATTAAAACCAAAATCGTGACCAGATCCAGCCAAAGAAAATAGAAAGAAAGAAGTAAAAAAATTATAGTCGGTATAGACCTACAATGCGTTTAGAGAATTGATCTTAGGTCCATCTAATTGGGTATAGAAAATTAGCACAAACCACATCTGTGTGGAATTTTTATTAATATTCTTGCCTGCAGATCTGAAAAACTTCATATCGAGTGTTATATTTATATGATACTAGCTGAGTCCGGTCCGCTTTGCTGGCCCGAAGAAAACATCTGGATTTTATATTGCATCTAAATTTTAATACCGAATGTCGGGCAAAAGTAAAGCACGATTTAATAATATTATGAATATGACTGAAAAAAAATATACGTTTTCTTGAATATTTTAACACCAGCGCCACCTACAGGTGAAAAACTTTGTCAGCAACTTTAGTTTTATGTACATAATATATGTTGCGAATTTGAGCTAAATTGGACCGTAAATAAATTTTTTGGGAAAATCTCGACCCCAGCGCCACCTATCAGGTACAAAAAAAAGTTATGCAAATCGGAGAACCAAATGAACATATGGTATGAATACGAAGTCGCTAGCATTAGTGGTTCAACAGTTATTAGAGTACCAACATACGCACCAACGTTTTTATATATTAAGATGATTTATATGATATGATTCTGACCATATTTGTTAAAGTCATATATTTTTTTGCAAAAACGTATACCAATGGTGCCCAAGCCCTATGCACTCAATGCACTTTTGTTTTTGGAAAAACACTTAGGGATAGGCAGTGTATTCTAATACACACACACAGCACTCAGCACCCAGCAACACAAAATACACGAACAATTTAATTTTTTATGTTATTGTTGTTTTTTTCTTGGTTACGCTAAAGCGCTTTGTTGGTACACATTAACGACCGAGATATTCAATGTAGATTTTGTTGTTGTCCAACGTATGATTCAGTTTAAAAACTAGTTTGCAGTAGTGAATTAAAAAGCACTTGGAAAAATCTTGAGTTTAAAATTCAAATTATTACTTTACAAAACGAGCTACGTGTATTCAGGCGAGAAGTGGGAAAGTGATTTTTTTCACTCATAACTTTAAGGCTGAAGCAGAATGTTTGATATGCTTTCAAATTAATACAAAATATCATATTGGAAAGAAATTTAAGACATTTAATTTCAGATAAAATTTTTTCTTTTATTTTCAGTGTATATGTAAGGAATAAAAATATAAAAAATAAATTTTTTTTCTTTATATGTATTAGTATGCTTTTTTATGAGAAACCACTGGGCATGCCTGACATATACAAACCAAATTTGAGAAAAATTTGTTCAATTTTATATTTTTCATTTTATTTTCAGTGTATATGTAACGAATAAAAATATTTTAAAAAAAATAGTTTTCTTTGCACTTTCATAAGAAACCACTGGGCATGCCTGACCTATACAAACCAAATTTGAGAAAAATTTGTTCAATATTTTTGTTTTTTGATAGATTTAAATGAAGATCGGGAATCAGCTTACTTATTAATAGATACACTAAACACACACAGACCCAATTTGACCGATATCTATATATATATGATAATTTGGATCTTAAGGCAATTTAAGTCGATCTCATAGGGGTCATTTGTATGCGGACTAGGCCAATTTCAACAGCGTTTGTCCGATATAAGCTTACACACCATTTTTCATCAAAACAGATTCATATTTGCGACCTGTAGTTTGATCATATATTTTTGGTAGCTACAAACATCAGCACAAAATCTGACCACATATTGGTATAGACTATAAATATTTTCAGATGGTTTTGTTAAAAGTATAAACATATACAAAGCTTAACTTAACCTTTCGTCTTTCTAGAACCGTTCAAAAATAAAAAATCGCTTCAAAACTGATTTAGTTCAAAATATTTTAATCGATGAAGTGTTGAGAAAATGTTTTTTCTCGATTGCTTTAGATTTTGAGAGTGCAATAAAAATGCTGAAAATTAAAGGTGATTTACTCAACCTGGGCTACACCTACTCTAGGTTATTTTAAAAGTGTATTAAAATTTTTCTGTTTTGTATCATCGGGGTAGCCATATTAATCAGATTCTGACAGAATTTCTAGGTCGTTTTCATATTTGATAACTAAATCTATAATATTAATAGCCTAGGCGATTTCTTGTGACCGATGTTTTGCTCTACCATTTTATCCCGATTTTGATCAGACGCATATTATTTGATATTTCTTCCTAGCTGTTCACCAGATTTACAGTTTTTTAAATTTTTTATTTTATTTCGAGTAAATTGCTTTTAAAGTTGCTACTAATGCATACATTAAATTATACATATGCTATGTATGTATTTATTAAATTTGTTAATGTGTTTGTTAATGAGTTTGTTTTCTTCATTCACAATGATAATAAACCAAAAAAGTGTTGGTTTGTGAATTGGCTAAGTTGAAAAGTAATGTTGCCTAGAAATTGCACTCGAATTTTGAGCGCTGGAATATGCTATTATTTATAAATATCAGTATAAGTATTTATCACTAGCATATTTTGTATCAGGAAATACAAGAAACTTTGCAAACGGATCCTTGTTTAAAATTGAGAGAAGATCAAAAAATGGAAAACTGAGTGCTTTGTTTTACTATATATGATCGCTTCTTTAATGTTTATATGCTCTATATGTTTAAGTCCAATAGAAAAATGTAATATTGTAAAAAAAAAAATCGTATGGGAAAAATTAAAATTTTACTTTGAAAAATATTGTAACTTTAACAATTTTTAACCGATTTATCTACGATAAAAACAGATTTCTGATTGATTATTGTATAATAATATAATTATACAAAATAGCATCTATTTGTAAATTAATGTTTGAATAAATTAATTTATACCAGCAGATTCCAGCCCTCGAAATTCGAGTGCAAATTCTAGGAAATTTTATTTTTTCATGAAATAAAGACCCTAAAGGTATGCTAATTAATTATATCCAATTCGCAAATCAACGCAAAAAATCAAACTCATTTTTATTACAAACACATTAAGAAATTTAATAAACACACACATAGCATTGTATAAAAAATTAAAAATCTGTAAATCTGCAAATCGGATAAAAAGAAACACCTTTCAAATAATATTCGTTTGGTCAAAATCGGGATAAAACGGTAGAAAAGAACATCGGTCACAAGAAATCGCCTAGCCTATAATATTATAGATGTATGTAAATATATTATTAATATGGGAGCTTTTTTCTCGTAAATAAAGCAACTTTCTTTAAATTAAAAAAAAACTAGAAATATTTCTTTTCGACCAGAGTTCAGAAAAAAACACACACTGAATAAAAAACTCGTACATATTTATTTTCATATGAATTATGTGTGTTTTTAAATTTTGTACGGTGCCGAACACAATCATGACTGTGTTTCATTTTAGTATTTCGTTATCTACACGAACATTTTTCTATCACGTATTTTTTGTTTCGAACAGACATAAACCACACAGAGTCGAATGTAGCTTCTTGCACGTGTACTGCTAAAAAAACAACATATTCTTCACGCGTACATTAGCGCGTCCGGATTTCGTTTTTTTCGAATTTGAAAATGTTTGCCCCCCAAAAGATGGGGATTTAGGAGCCTTTTACAGGAAAAATAGCAAAAAATTTTTGAACAGAAAACCAGATGGCTACCGAATCCTAAAGATTGCAATCCTAGTGCATTTTGAAAAAAAAGAATATTTTTGATTTTCAAAAAATTAACTGCAAAAAAGTTGCGCAATACAGAGTACATTCCGGGAAAAATATTAATAAAATTTCCGTAGAGCAATTTTAGTGCAGCGTTGCATCTTAAATATGGAAAGTAAGAATATATTTTTTTTCTTTCTTTCAAGCTAAATTAGTCTCAAAAGCTGTGCGCTGGACCAGAAAAGCTCTATCACATTTTTTGAAATAGTTTTAGCTAATATCCTCTAGTTTGCGTAGCTTCTGAGACTAATTTAGCTTGAAAGAAAGAAAGAAAAAAAAATATATACTCACTTTCCATCTTTAAGATGGAACGCTGGACCAAAATTGCTCTACGGAAATTTTATTAATATTTTTCCCGGAATGTACTCGGTATTACGCTACTTTTGGCGTCAATTTTTTGTAAATCAAAAATATTTTTTTTTTTTTTTCAAATTGCACTAGGATTGCAAACTTTAGGATCCGGTAGCCATCTGGTTTTTGTTCAAAAATGTTTTGCTATTTTTCCCGTAAAAGGGTCCTAAATCCCCATCATTTGGGGGGCAAGCTAAAAAAAAAAATAATTCGGGACACGCTAGCGTACATCTAAAAATTTAAATATTATCCACTCGCGATCGGAAATATCTGAAATACCCCTATAATAACGACAACAATTGTTTCAACCAAATTTATTAAAAAAAATCTAAAATAATTCATTAGCAGTTATCAAAAAATAAAAATAAAAAGATGATAATAAAAAAATAAAACGATAGTAATAAAATAGAAAACAGAGAAATTTTATATGTTGTTTGTGTGTATTTTCTGAACCTTGTTTTTTACATATAATTGACAAACGAATCATTAAATTTAAAAATTATATGAAATATAAAAAATTCAGGAATTTTTTATTCCTTTTTCGGCCATACTATAAAAAAAAAACTGATAAATATGATTTTATATTGGAAATTAGCATATTTAAATTCATAAAAAGTGAGATGGAAAAAAATTTGCATACGTTTTTCCTCTTAACTTTTTGCGCAAGCATTTTTGAATTTTTATACCCTATACCACTATGTGGAACGAATATTGAAATCATTTTTCATAAAAACCTACTTCTGCTGCATAATGAAACGTATAATAATAAATAAATTAATTAATAATAATAGTATGTACATATGTACTGGCAGATTTTTCGCAGTTTCCGGGTCAAAATTTGCCCAAGGAAATGTCGAAGATAAATTTAGGACCCGAAAGCAGAAGAAATAAAAAAGTTCCTGGTATGGCAAACCATAAGCGCCAAAAGAAGCAATTCATTTGGTACAACGGGCTTAATTAAAACATAAATTTATATTAAGGAGTCTCTACAAAAAAGACTCCTTCCATTCATAAGCCAACACAAAGGAGGAAAATCCTCCAAACTGTCCGGAGGTTAGTCCAGTGGAGATATATATTGGGCTCTTGTTAAAAGGGAGTAGAGCACCAAAAAAAATGTCTCCAAAAATGCAAGATTTTAAACGTGGCAGAAACCTCTATAAAATCCCCAATGGAAGTCTTTACGGAGAAGTTCCATAAGTTCATAAGTAGTGATTAGAACTATAAAAATTATCTTTTTTTATCATATAGATCTCGGTCAAATTGGGTTTGTGTATGTTTATGACATCCATGAATCAGTAGTTCAAAAATAAACCCTATTGGACAAATCTTAGTCATAGCCCCATATGATTCCCGATATTCACTTAAATCTATCAAAACACAAAAACATTGAACAGATTTTTTTAAATTAGGTTTGTATATGTTTTCGCAAAAAATAAGTGACCTTACCAAATATGGTCAGGATCGGTCCATTTTTCGACCTAGTCCCCATATAAATATAGCATCCGATATGAACTTTTTCAGATCTGCAGGCAAAAAAATTAATAATAATAAAATTTGGTTTAGACCTATTTCCTCAAGCCAATTAGTTGGACCTAAGACCAAATCTCTTAATGCATGGTATAGGGTATCGGTCTAGACCGACTATAATTTTCTTACTTATTTATATAAGAAAATGTGCTTTCAAATGAAAATTTATCAGTTGAAAAGTACCAGTTTTCCCCTTATTGGCTGTTTTTACCTTCAAAGGGCTCGAATTAAAAACACTTTATTCTTGGCCGATTCTACATATCAAATTTCATATTCCTAAATTACTTTGTAAAGAAGATAGAAAAAGATATACATTAACACGTACGAGTCGAATTTCCAAAAGTTTTCCTCTCATCTGATGTTTCTATCTCTAGCGGAATCCACAAACTATACTTTATATTCGTTTGTTTAGAAGATACCAAATGTATACTTTTTCCCTTTTTGGCCGTTTTTCCTCCCCTAGACATAAGAATTAGCAATAAATACATTATTGACTGATGCCCACGTATACGGTGGAGTCTATATACCAAGATTCATATATATAGATTAATATGATAAGAATATGCAAAAAGGTACCATTCTTACGCTTTTTGGCCGTTTTTACCCCCCTTAACATCCGAGTTTCATATTCCTAGATTCGTTTTTTTAGAAGAAAAGAAAAGTAAATTTTATTAAAAAAATTACTTTTTTTTTGAAAAGTACCTTTTATTGAAAAAAGTACCTTTCATTAAAGAAAAGTACTTTTATTTAAAAAAAAATACATTTTATTAAAAAGAATTTTTTATTTAGAAGTACCTTTTATTAAAAAAGTAATTTTTTTTAAATTTCTTTTCTTAAAAAATACCTTTTTTAAAAAATTCCTCTTTAAAATTTTCCCTTTTAAAAAAGCTCCTTTTATTAAAAAAAGCACCTTTCATTAAAAAAAAGTTCCCTTTGTCCAAAAAATTTAACTAATTACAAAAAGCATAATTTTTTAAAAATGTAACTTCTATTAAAAATAAACTAGCAGATTCCAGTGGTCGAAATTCGAGTGCAATTTCTAGGCAACTTTATTTTTCAACTTAGCCAAATCACAAACCAACACTTTTTTGGTTTATTATTATTGTGAATGAAGATAGCAAACTCATTAAAGAAAACATTAACAAATTTAATAAATACACACATAGCACATGTATAATTTTATGTATGTGTTAGTAGCAAGTTTAAATGCAATTCACTCAAAATAAAGGAAAAAATTTTAAAATCTGTAAATCTGGTGAACAGCTAAAAAGAAATACCTTTAAAATAATATACGTTTGGTCAAAATAGGGATAAAATAGTAGAACAAAACATCGGTAACAAAAAATTGCCTAGCCTATTAATATTGTAGATACTTTTATTAAAGAAAAATGTCTTTTATAAAAAAAGTGTATTTTATTTAACAAAAAGTTCCTTTTGTTAAAATAAAATAAAGATAAAAAAAATAAAAATGTGTGTTTTATTAAAAATGTATCTTTTCTAGAAAAGTACCTTTTATTTCAAAGGTACTTTTTTAAAAATATTTGTTTTAAAAGGAGTAGGGGAAGAGGTTGGGTTGTGGCCATGGTTCGGTTGTGGCCACCCCAGCGTATCTTTTGACCTAAAGCATATGTGTTTTTCTTGCAAAAGTCATTTGTGTGTCATGGCAATATGTTCTTTTTGTACCGAGTACCGAAACGGGCAGACGCGTCTGCTTTGTGCTGGGAACAAATTTATTTTTCTGTGCTTGAAAAAGACCAATAATACAAATAGAGTTAGAAATCGAAGTGAATCAATCAAAAATGTGAGTGCAATGCATTTTTATTCAGTAAATTTATTATACTTTGTGAGTAAATATCGATTGCAACCAATATGTTGGCACCAAAAAAAAATTTCACTACATCTCAAGATGGCTGCAAAATTGGGTTGTGGCTACTAAAATTGGTTGGGTTGTGGCCACCCTTTTTTTTTAATGGTGAAATATCGTCGTAGATGTCACAATAACTAGCCAGTAAGCAATATAACACATATAAGCAATAACTCGGTGTGTAGGGCAGATGTGAGTGCGATAGTCGACTAAAGTTTATCAAACTTGCTTACTGTGTATTTTAATGGTGTTTTTATGTGAGTCGGAAGACGAATAATGCCATTTATTTATCATTATTATTTTTTATTTAGTTTTAAGTTTTTCTCAATAATAATAATAAAATAAATAAACTTTAAGTTTTTCTATATTCGAAGTGGTTTTTCTTCATATTTTCCTATTTTTACCAGATTTTCCTAGGGTGGCCACAACCCAACCCAAAAAAAAATTCCCCCAAAAATGGCCACTTCACATAATTTAGAAAAAAAATTTCCATTTGACGAAATTAATTTAGTTCCTTCACCAGCAGTTAGCCAAGGTCTCTAGCTTTCCATAGATACCCAGTTTTCCGAATAATTTGCACTTGGTGAAAAGTTATAAGCCGAAAAGCTAACTATGGCCACAACCCAACCTCTTCCCCTACCTTTTCTCAAAAACCCTACCTTTTCTCAAAAAAACTACCTTTTATTGAAAAAAGTTCCATTTAACCAAAAAAAATGGCCAATTTTTTAGGAAAAAAGTACCTTTTATTGAAAAAAAATACCATTTATTAAAGAAAAGTGCCTTTTAGCAAAAAAATTGCTTTTATTAAAAGGTGCATTTTATTAAAACAAAAAAACATGTTTATTTAAAAAAGTATTTATTTTAAAAGGTACTTTCAAAAAATATCTTTTTTAAAAAGTGTACTTTTTTAAAAAAATTATACCTTTTATTAAAAAAAAACACCTTTTATTAAAAAAAAAAACACCTTTTATTAAAAAAAAACACCTTTTATTAAAAAAAGTTCCTTTTATTCAAAAAATTATTATTGAAAAACTACCTTTTATTTAAAAACTTCATTTTTAAACAAGTACCTTTTTTTAAAAAAAAGTACATTTTATTGAAAAAAGTACATTTTGTTGAAAAAAGTACATTTTATTAAGAAACAGCACGTTTTATTAATAAAAGACCTTTTATTAAATAGACAAATACCTTTTATAAAAACAAGCAAATTTTATTAAAAAAGTAAGTTTTATAAAAAAAAAAGTACTTTCTATTTAAAAAGAGTACCTCTTATTAAAAAAGTACCATTTACTTAAAAAAAAGTACATTTAAAAAAAAACTTTTATTCAAAAAGTAGCCTTTTATTTAAAAAATACCTTTTATTGGAAAAAGTACATTTTATTAAAAACAACATTTATTATTAATAAAACTACCTTTTATTAAAAAAAAACTGCTCTTTACTAAAAAAAAAAGTACCTTTAATTAAAAATCTCTTCAAATTAATAAAGGTATCTTTTATTCAAAAAAGGTACCTTGTGTTAAAAAGTACATCCGAATTTCTAAAAATTTTCCTCTCATCTGATGTTTCTATTGGAATCCAAGTACTATACTTCATATTCCTAGATTCGTTTGTTTAGAAGATACCAAATGTACACATTTTCCCCTTTTTGACCGTTTTTCCCCCCTAAATGTTAGAATTAGTAACAAGTTTGTTCTTGACTAATGCTCACTTGTTCGGTGGAGTCTGTATACCAAAATTCATATATCTATAATGTTAATAGGCTAGGCGATTTCTTGTGACCGATGTTTGGTTCTATCGTTTTATCCCGATTTTGGCCAAACGCATATTATTTGAAAGGTATTTCTTTTTAGCCGCTTTGCAGATATACAGATTTTTAAATTTTTTCCTTTGTTTTGAGTAAATTGCATTTAAAGTTGCTACTAACACATACATAAAATTATACAATGCTATGTGTGTGCTTATTAAATGTTCAAATGAGTTTGTAATAAAAATGAGTTTGTTTTTGTGTTGATTTGCGAATTGGCTATAATTAATTAGCATACCTTTAGGGTCTTTATTTAATGACAAAATAAAATTTCCTAGAATTTGCACTCTAGTTTCGAGGGCTGGAACCTGCTAGTATAGATTAATATGAAAAAGAAAAAAGATGCAAAAGGTACCATTTTTACCCTTTTTTATCCTGAGCCAATGTTTGTTTCTCGGATGGAGTGTAAACATCAAATTTCATATTCCTAGATTCATTTGTTACCATTTTCCCCTTTTTGGCCGTTTTTACCCCCTTAATGTACGAATTTCTAAAAATCCCTTCTTAATGGATCTTTACGCCGAGAAGGGAACCAAATTCCAAGTTTCTGGGTCGAAGGGTTTGGGCTGGGCAATGATGATCATTTTTTTATATATATAGACATATAAATCAGGATATATTATGGTTTGTGTTTAAATGAATTATACTCTATTCTGTTGATTTGATATTCCTTGTAGTAGATAAAATGAATAAATCATACATTTTGCAAACAAATATTTATATAACAATAGATGGCAAACCAGACCATTGCTTATAAATATTAGATAATATCTGTTTGCATCTATAAAGCCATTTTAAGCAATATTTACATTTTAAATATATTCTCTATGATTGTTGCTAATAAATTAGTATTTTAGTTTTGTTTTCTTACTAAGCATACTTAATTATATTTTAACACTCGATATTTATGGTCATGATAAAGCATACTTTTGTGGCTGCTAAAATTATTTTCAATTTTATTTATCAACTAGTAACTAACTACTGATACAACTTTGCCAATTTATTTATTTTAAATTTTCGCTTATATTTTATCTCTTTCGTTGCCTTTTTCTTATAGGATGCCGCAATTTGCGTTAAATTTCATTTGGAACGTGAAAAGAATCCGCATAAATTTAATAGTCGCATGAAAAACAAACTTTGGTATTTTGAATATGCAACATCGGAAACTTTTGCCGCATCTTGCAAGAATCTACACGAACATATCGAAATTGTTGTAAGTATAAAAACGTGTCAAATCATTAAAATTTATATTTTAGAAGTGCTGAGTTTTTCGTGCTGCTACAAATTTTGGATGGTTGTTTGGTGAATTAAATTAGAGTGTAAGAGTGTATTATGGAACCTTTTTTTTTATTTATACACAAACAGAATAATGAGGAATGAATTCTTTCTCGTAGTTATTTAGTTTATTTTAAAAACCAAAAAACTGTAGAAATTCTCTGTGAATTTTGCTTTAATTCAAATCGTAGTTTTAGGTAATTCCGGTTTATACAACTTACACAAACTGGATCAGATATAATGAGTTCAATCTAAATTTGTTTTAATTTTATTCTGAATCGATAAAACGATTTTCGTCAATTATTTTCCGCTAATATCGATAGCCATCGTTCTTGATCGTTCATTTACCAAAAAAAAAACAATCTCGGCCTATAATTTGATTATAGGATTTACACACAAACAGACAAAACACTCAAACCTGTTTTTGTGAGTTCTCTCTTTGTGCGATTTCTTATTTGTGCGCTTAAAAAATGCACAAAAAAAATCGCACAAATAAGAAAAACATATTTGCGTGTAAACTTTATTGATAATAATCACTATTACAACTTAAATGGTATAAATTCTTTCCAAGCTCTGGACAACACTTAAATAGCCATGCTTCTGCATAATTGTTATAATAATCAAAACACTCAAACTTAATTGTACTTTAGTCGAGTTATTAACACTAGCAGAAAACAGCCTTCGAAATTCGAGAGCAAATTCTAGGAAATTTTATTTGTGACTTTTTTAATAAAATTCATTAAATTTCATTATAAATATTTGAATATTATTATATATAATAATATAATAAAGACCTTAAAGATGTGCAATTAATTTTAGGCAATTAACAATTCAACACTGTTAAAACAATTACAAACACATTAACAAATAGCATAATTTTTTGTATGTGTTAGTAGCAACTTTAAATGCAATTTACTCAAAATAAGGGCAAAAATTTAAAAATCTGTAAGTCTGGTGAACAGCTAAAAAGAAATACCTTTCAAAAAATTTACATTTTGTCAAAATTTGGATAAAACTTAAGCTTTGACATCGGTCACAAGAAATCGCCTAGCCTACTGATATTATAGATTTTAGTTTTGACATAATAACACGGGCATTTCATTAATTAAATTAAATTTTTATTTAATATTTTGAAAAATCTAGTGTGATGGTGTTTCCTTAGATTTAGCTAATGGTCCTCATTTACAAGGTGTGGCTCTTCTGAACATTCCCTATACTCATGGTGGTTCCAATTTATGGGGTGAACATTTATCACAGAAACGCATACGCAAAAGTGCTGGTCCTTTTCGCAAGGGTAAAAAACTGAAAGAATCTGATAAAGAATTATCGGCCACCAGTTTCAATTCGGTAGATCTCTCAGTTGCCACACAAGGTAATTAATTAGAACTGTAAAAATATGATTAATATTCTTTTTTTAACCGCTTTATTTATTTTTTTCAGATTTTGGTGATCGTTTAATCGAAGTTATAGGTTTGGAAAATTGTTTACATATGGGGCAAGTACGTACAGGACTGCGAGCTTCTGGCCGTAGATTGGCCCAGTGCAGTGAAGTGACTATTAAGACACGTAAAACGTTTCCTATGCAAATTGATGGTGAGCCCTGGATGCAACAACCCTGCACGGTAAGTGATCAAATTAAAAAAAAAATAATCTATAAAATTAAAAAATATTTTTTTTAAGAGAAGAAATGTGTACCAACAATATCTTCTTCTATTATTATATATATAAAAATGCATGTATGTATGTGTGTATGTTTCGTAGGGACAATAAATTGGCTGGGCCGACCTTGATGAATGTCATCAATATAATGTCACTAATGTCATCTATATATATAAAAATGGATGGACCGATTTAAATGAAATACTCATAGAGTCTCCAGAATAGCCTGACACTGTGAAGTCTGATATTTGATTTTTGGATTGTGTGCGGAGGGGAGTGGCACTGCACCTATAGATATCTGCTAAAACTTTCAGGAGATTTCGTGCTTTACTTATGTCCGACACTATGTATTAAAATTTAGATGCCATATAAAAACCAGATGTTTTCTTAGGGCCAGCAATGCGGACGGGGCCCAGCTAATGACTGACTGACTGAATCTATAACGCTAAAAGATTAATATTTTATTTCATCATATTATCACTTATACGTCAAGTGTTTTTATAATAGATATCAAGGCATTCATTTTACTTGTACACATGGACCTTTTCTTTAAAAAGTACATTTTATTAAAGAATTCCCTTTTATTACAGAAAAGTATCTTGTATTATATTTTATATTTTAATAAAAAGTATCCTTCATCAAGGAAAAGTAACTTTTATTATAAAAAGTACCTTTCTTTAAAGAAAAGTACCTTTTATTGAATAAAAGTATCTTTTATTAAAGAAAAGTACCTTTCATTAAAGAAAAATACCTTTCATTAATGAAAAGTACCTTTTATTAAAGAAAAGTACCTTTTATTACAAAAATATTTTTTATTAAAAAACTACTTTTTATTATAAAAAGTACCTTTCATTAATGAAAAGTACCTCTTATTAAAGAAAAGTAACTTTTATTAAAAAAAAGTACATATTATTAAAAAATTATTTTTTATTAAAAAACTAATTTTTATTATAAAAGGTACCTTTCATTAATGAAAAGTACCTTTTATTAAAGAAAAGTACCTTTTAATCAAAAAAATTATATATTATTAAAACATTAATTTTATTAAAAAACTACTTTTTATTATAAAAAGTATCTTTCATTAAAGAAAAGTACCTTTCATTAAAGAAAAGTACCTCTTATTAAAGAAAAGTACCTTTCATTAAAGAAAAGTACCTTTTATTAAAGAAAAGTACCTTTTATTAAAAAAAGTATATTTTATTAAAAAATTTATTTTTATTAAAAAACTACTTTTTACTATAAAAAGTATCTTTCATTAAAGAAAAGTAATTTTCATTAAAGAAAAGTACCTTTTATTAAAAAAAGTACATTTTATTAAAAAAAAAACAATTTTCATTAAAACACTACTTTTTATTATAAAAAGTACCTTTCATTAAAGAAAAGTACCTTTCATTAAAGAAAAGCACTTTTTATTAAAGAAAAGTACCTTTTATTAAAAAATTAATTTGTATTAAAAAACTACTTTTTATTGTGAAAAGTACCTGTCATTAAAGAAAAGTACCTTTTATTAAAGAAAAGAACCTTTTACTAAAAAAAGTACATTTTATAAAAAAAAACAATTTTTATTATAAAACTACTTTTTATTGTAAAAAGTACCTTTATTAAAGAAGAGTAATTTTCATTAAAGAAAAGTACCTTTTATTAAAAAAAGTACATTTTATAAAAAAAAAAACAATTTTCATTAAAACACTACTTTTTATTATAAAAAGTACCTTTCATTAAAGAAAAGTACCTCTCATTAAAGAAAAGTACCTTTTATTAAAGAAAAGAACCTTTTATTAAAAAAAGTACATTTTATAAAAAAAAAAACAATTTTCATTAAAAAACTACTTTTTATTATAAAAAGTACCTTTCATTAAAGAAAAGTACCTTTCATTAAAGAAAAGTACCTCTTATTAAAGAAAAGTACCTTTCATTAAAGAAAAGTACCTCTTATTAAAGAAAAGTACCTTTTATTAAAGAAAAGTACCTTTTATTAAAAAAAAGTATATTTTATTAAAAAATTAATTTTTATTAAAAAACTACTTTTTATTATAAAAAGTACCTTTCATTAAAGAAAAGTAATTTTCATTAAAGAAAAGTACCTTTTATTAAAAAAAGTACATTTTATAAAAAAAAAAAACAATTTTCATTAAAACACTACTTTTTATTATAAAAAGTACCTTTCATTAAAGAAAAGTACCTCTCATTAAAGAAAAGTACCTTTTATTAAAGAAAAGAACCTTTTATTAAAAAAAGTACATTTTATAAAAAAAAACAATTTTCATTAAAAAACTACTTTTTATTATAAAAAGTACCTTTCATTAAAGAAAAGTACCTTTCATTAAAG
Source organism: Cordilura impudica (assembly GCA_963682025.1). Lineage (NCBI taxonomy): Eukaryota > Metazoa > Arthropoda > Insecta > Diptera > Scathophagidae > Cordilura > Cordilura impudica. The sequence goes on along the minus strand of OY821521.1, from coordinate 43,134,608 downwards.
AAAAGTACCTCTTATTAAAGAAAAGTACCTTTCATTAAAGAAAAGTACCTTTTATTAAAGAAAAGTACCTTTTATTAAAAAAAGTATATTTTATTAAAAAATTAATTTTTATTAAAAAACTACTTTTTATTATAAAAAGTACCTTTCATTAAAGAAAAGTAATTTTCATTAAAGAAAAGTACCTTTTATTAAAAAAAAGTACATTTTATAAAAAAAAAACAATTTTCATTAAAACACTACTTTTTATTATAAAAAGTACCTTTCATTAAAGAAAAGTACCTCTCATTAAAGAAAAGTACCTTTTATTAAAGAAAAGAACCTTTTATTAAAAAAAGTACATTTTATTAAAAAATTTGTTTTTATTAAAAAACTACTTTTTACTATAAAAAGTATCTTTCATTAAAGAAAAGTACCTTTCATTAAAGAAAAGTACCTTTCATTAAAGAAAAGTACCTTTTATTAAAGAAAAGTAACTTTCATTAAAGAAAAGTACCTTTTATTAAAGAAAAGTACCTTTTTTAAAAAAGTACATTTTATTAAAAAATTAATTTTTATTAAAAAACTACTTTTTATTATAAAAAGTACTTTTCATTAAAGAAAAGTACCATTCATTAAAGAAAAGTACCTTTTATTAAAGAAAAATACTTTTTATTAAAAAATTTATTTTTATTAAAAAACTACTTTTTATTATATAAGTGCATTTCATTAATGAAAATACCTTTTATTAAAGAAAAGTACCTTTTATTAAAAAAAGTGCATATTATTAAAAAATTATTTTTTATTAAAAAACTACTTTTTATTATAAAAAGTACCGTTCATTAAAAAGAAGCACATTTCATTAAAGAAAAGTAGTAAAAAGTATATTTTATTAAAAAAAAGTGCGTTTTATTAAAAAAGAAATATCTTTTTTAGAGAAGTACCTTTTATTTAAAAAGTGTTTTTTTTTTAATATCTTTTTTAAAAAGAGTACCTTTTCTCAAAAATACTACCTTTTATTTAAAAAAATACCTTTTATTAAAAAAATTTTTTTTAAACCAAAAAAAAAGAAAAATTTTTTCAGAACAAAAGTACCTTTTATTGAAAAAAAAAAAATACCTTATATAAAGAAATACCCTTTATTAAAGAAAAGTGTCATTTACAAAAAAATTGCTTTTATTAAAAAGTACATTTTATTAAAAAATTGCGTTTTATTAAAAAATCATCTTTGTCTGGAAAAGTACCTTTTATTTATAAAAATACCTTTTTTAAAAGGTACTTTAAAAAAATATCTTTTTTAAGAAGTGTACTTTTTTAAAAAAAAACCTACCTTTTATTAAAAAAAACTATCTTATTTAAAAAAAAGTTCCCTTTACTCAAAGAAGTACCTTTTATTTAACAAAAATATACCCTTTATTAAAAAAAGTACCGTTTATTCAAAAAAAGTATATATTATTGAAACAGTACCTTTCATTGAAAAAGTACCTTTTTTGAAAAAGTACCTTAGATCAAAAAAGTAAATTTTATTGAAAAACAGCACGTTTAATTAATAAAAGACCTTATTATTAAAAAAAGAAGTACCTTAAAAAAAGCAAATTTTATTAAAAAGTAAGTTTTATTAAAAATAAGGTACTTTATATTTAAAAAGAGTACCTTTTATTAAAAAAGTACCCTTTATTAAAAAAGTTCCTTTTTTAAAAAAAAATCCTTTTATTGAAAAAGTACATTTTATTTAAAAAAAATACCTTTTATTGAAAAAAGTAAATTTTTATTAAAAACAACACTTATCATTATTACCTTTTATTTAAGAAAATCCTTTTTACTAAAAAAAAGTACCTTTGATTAAAAAACACTTCTTGTTAATAAAGGTACCTTTTATTCAAAAAGGTTATCTTGTGTTAAAAAGCACTTTTATAAAACAAGAACGTTTTTTAACAAAAACTTCAGTCAATTGAAAGAGAGTGACTTTTGTTATAAAAAAACCTTTTATTAAAAAAAGTACCTTTTTTAAAAAGGTTCCGTTTTAACAAAAGTACTTTTTATTAAGAAAATTAATTTTATTAAAGAAAAAATATGAAAGGTACTTTTTTAATAAAAAGCACTTTCTTTTATAAAGCTAATTTTTTAAGAAAGTGTATTTTTGAAAATCCCTTCACGACTTTAAGTTTTCAGCTAGAATAATAATCCCAAAAATTTTGGAGTGGTTTTTGGAGAAAATAATCCATATATTAAAATAAAACTCACTATTTTCTGATTGCCATTTTCTTGAAAATCGGGGAACATGCGTAGCTTATCCCATTAGGGCTGATGCTTGTGCTGTTACAATTCCGAGATTTGTCAGAAAATCAATTAGTTATGAATAAACATTTTTACTTAAATTCCTAAACCTTCCCGTTTTCTTTTCAAAAAGCTTATATTTGACTTTTAACTCTCAGAACTGGGGCAAACTTAGTCGAATTTTAATAATTTTTAATTTGTTCGTCTTCGCCCCGAATATCAGATAACTATGTATTAAAATGTCAGAAAAATTCACGGAACAAAATAAGTGGATGCGTGGCCTCCCCTACAACGGTAAAATTTAATATCACTTTGATTAATTTATTAGGAGAAGTTGCTTAGGTTTTAAACAATACTGTATATAAATATTGTCATCAAATTTTAACTTTTTTTACATTTTTTTTTTAATTTTCATTAATTTCAGATGAAAGTTACACACAAAAATCAAGTTCCTATGTTGATGGCACCACGTTCCGAAAAAGGTAAAGGTTTCTTTAACATGCTGTGCAGCTGATTTAGGCGTAGTGTTTCCACTTCATCCATAATGCGGCGAGATCACTTTACCTCAACGCTAACCTCTTTAACAACAACTAAAACAACACATCCAACAGAAACCACCGTCCAAAACACAGAATAGCTTTAAAACACAAATAAAAACAAACAACCAAAACTATTTATGGTGAATACAAAAAAAAAAAATATTTATGTATGTAGATTTTTACATACAAAGGAATCTGAAGAATTTTTTTTATCTAGTCTTTAACAAACAAACAAATATTTACACAAACATAACATAACATAAAGTAAAACAAATTTAATTTATAGAAATTATATATACTAGTCGTTGATATTATTAAGATATTTAATTTAATTTAATTTAATTAAATAAATTATAATAGAAAAATAATATTTTTATTTAGTAACAATTTAAAAGTAATTCCAAAACAAAAATTAACATACAAAAAATTAAATTAAGGAAAACTAAACTGCAAATAGAATTTACTCATAATAAAAGTGGCCAAAAAAAAAATATATATATATATATTATATAATATATTGGTATTTATATAATATTTTTCTGGAAAATTTTAAAAAGCAAATCGAGATCTTCAAAGTAAATTTTTACCGAAAATTATACAATTTGACTAGGAATTACTCTATATAGTAAGATTCTTTCTCAGTAATAGAGCTTTTTTATTAAAAACTTATCTTGCTTATTAACAAATTTTTTTTTATATATATATATGTGTGTCCAATAACAAAATGTAACTAAAAAGAGACCAACAAAACCCCCCAGAAAAAAATATAAAATTATTTAAAATAATTTTTAAGTAGACCTATCTATACCAATATTTAAGACAGAGAAGAAGTTAACATATTAAATTATTTACAGGATGTACTTATCAAATAAGTATGTGTACCAAAACCAAGTTTAATTAATAATAAAAACAAGGCAGACGTTAAAAATGATTCATTGTTATATTCTTCATAGTTTTTTTTTGTCTTTATTGTTGTTTTGTTATTGTTTTATTGGTAATACTACGGTTAAAGTTAAACATGCGTTTACATTAGATGTTATAATTGCTTATTGCCGACAAAAGTATAATACTCCACTCGATATTTTCAAAGTGCTAATTTGAATTGTAAATCTGTTTAACTATTCTAAGTCTGATGATAAATATCGGATGTTAAATAGAGTAAGACTGTATTTACAGTTTTTCATTTCGTAATATTGTTTCTTTTTTTAAAGGACTTCAAAGTTGCAAAGGTTTGGATTATTTAAAAACATATTTAAATACCTAAACTCATCCAACAATGCCGCTATTGGAGTCAAGTAAAAAAGAAGAATCTTGGCAATTTTATTTTATTTCTTTTTAAATTTTTAGAATTTTTAGATTTTTTTAATTTTTTTGTTTGTTACAATTTTTACTAACATTCAAAATTCAAAATTCAAAATTCAAAATTCAAAATTCAAAATTCAAAATTAAAAATGAAAAATGAAAAATAAAAAACGAAAAATTAAAAATTAACCGGTTGAAATAATAAATAATAATAAATATTTTTATATTAGCAGAGCCCCTGAAGTTGATTGATATAAGTGATACATAGATGACGCTTTCTGTTTGATTTTAAAAAAGTGATCCATTTCACATGATTTTTTTAATCATGTTGCCTTTGCCAACTGTATACAAATCCTCACGTCAAGTTTGTAAATCAGTGTACTCATTTTGGCTTCAAATATTTTTTTTTTTATTTTTTTTTTTTATTTTATTTTATTCATTTTATTTTTGTCTATGGAATAAATCCTTACAGACATTAAAATCATAAAATATAATATAAAAAATTTTACCATATGAAATAACTAATTTGTAAATTTAATGGTTTAAATACAGAATAATGTTACGTTTTACAATATTAATGGTTAGAGAATAATCAACAAATTGATACAAATCATTAAAGTCAGTACATAATCTTCTTAACGGATCGGCGTTGGCATAGTTGGAACGGAAAACTGGAATTGAAAGTGGATGAAAGTAACATGTAGGTCGCTGAGGAACATTAAATGAAATATTGCGTAACAAGAATTCTGACGATACATCATCATTAATCAGATTTAGCAAAAACGACACATTCAGCATGGTTCTACGGCTCTTAAGCGTTGGCAATTTAATTAACGCTAATCTACTGGCAGAAGATGGCAAATTTGTCGTCGGATTCCAGCAAAAACACCGCAAACAACAGAAGAAATTGTTTTTGAATAGATTCAATATGATCTGTGTGGATGTTGTATATAGGATCCCAGATAATTCAGTGATATACGGACAGTAAATTCCTTGACCCATCGCTTAATAAAAGCTAGTACACCTCTAGTTTTATTGACCGTCATATTGATGTGTGAAATGATACTCAGTTTTGCATCAAACAAAATCCCCAGATCCAGAAAGGTATGAACTGCTACGAACGGTTGTCCATCCAAGGAGTTAAAATGAGTTGTGAAATAAAAATACGTGGAAAAAATATTAGATTGATTGAAGAAAATCCAAACTGGACTTTCAAAAAAATGGCTAGAATATCCAAAATTTCGAGAAATACCGTTTCGCGTCTCAATAAAAACTAAGCGTTTAACTATTGAAAAAAGGCAGTGTTAAAAAAAAGGTTTTAATAACCCAAATGCTTTCAAGAATGTAGTCGCTCCTTTTAAGAAAAATCCCATTATATCGGATAGAAAAGTAGCCGAAAAGAATAATGCTCTGAGGCTTTTGTCACAAAAAAAGTTATACAAAGTCCTGAAAGTTCCTGGCAGATATTCCAAAAAGAATAGTGATGCAAAAAATAGAGCCAAAGTACTTTACAAAGATTTCTTTAAGAAATTTGATTGGTGCGTTATGGACGATTAGACTTATATATGTTCTTGGTGACTTTTTGCAGCTTCAAGGTGCTGGCTTTTATGTTGCAGATCTTTTCCCTACGAAAAAGAGTTGAAGTCAGAAAAAAAGTCAAAAAATCTCTAAGAAATTTTTGGTATGACAGCTGCGCAGATGAAACAGTTCGTTTATTAAAACTGGGCTAATTAACACCGATTTATATATAAATGAGTGCTTGCGGAAACGACTTTTACCATTCATAAGACAGCATGAGGTCTTTGATAAACTTTATATATAATTATACATGCTAGCAGAATCCAGCACTCGAAATTCGAGTGCAATTTCTAGGCAACTTTATTTTTAAACTTAGCCAATTCACAAACCAACACTTTTTTGGTATATTATTATTGCGAATGAAGATAAACACATTAACAAATTTAATAAACACACACATATCATATGTATAACGTTATGTATGTGTTAGTAGCAACTTTAAATGCAATTTAATCAAAATAAAGGACAAAATTTAAAAATCTGGAAATTTGGAAAACAGCTAAAAGGAAATACCTTTCAAATAATATACGTTAGGCCAAAATCTGGATAAAACGGTAGAACAAAACATCGGTCACAAGAAATCGCCTAGCCTATTAATATTGTAGATATACTAAACATATTTCTTCCTGAAATAAACAAAATCAAATAAAAAACAAACAAACTCTGCATTTTTTTTTTTTTTTTTGCCTGATTTGGCTTCGCGTCATTACACCAAATCGGCAATTGAATGGTATGATAATAATAATATTGTAATGGTACCCCCATATGCAAATCCACCTAAGTGCCAGGAGCTAAGATCAATTGAATAATATTGGGCTCTGGTAAAAAGGATCATGAAGGGCTCAAAACAGGTTGCTGAGAACGCTTCAAGCAAAAAAAGTCATGAAGGTACTATAAAAAATTTAATGGGTGGTATTGTAGAACAAATTAAAATTTTCATTAAAAGTCATTAATGTATGATATTTTATTTACTAAATGTAAACATAAATATGATTTCTGTTCATAAAATATATTTTGCTATATTTTTAATTAGTTCAAAGTTATTTGAAGTTATTCGTGCACTAATTTTATCGTACACAAGCCTTCTTAATGTCTATTTGCCCTAACATTAAAAATAAAAAAATTAATAAAATTGCCAAAATCATATTCTTTCAGTAGACATCAATATCAAGTATAAGGGCCGTATGCAAAAAAACTAAAGTGTAGTTCAAGTAGACTTTATTGTATTTTTTTCATATAAAATTTGTTGATAAAATCTACTTGAAGTTCACTTTAATTTTTTTGCATACGGCCTTAAGTATTTAAATGTATTTTTTGAAAAATGCAATCCTTGAAAACTGAACTGAACTGAAATCTAAAACTGAAGTCGTTTTGAAAAGAAACACGTTTACGAAATACAGTTTTACTCTAATTGATATCTAGCTTTAGAGGGGTGTAATATATCCTGGTAAAATAATTAAATCAATTTTATAAAAATTTGCTTTCAAGCTCACAAAAAACTTTACCTATAACGTAAGTCAATAAAATCAATCTTGTTAAAATTAATAAGAAAACTTAAATTTATCGAACTTGAGTCTTTGTTAACTGAGTTTTGGAACATTCAGTTACACTGTTCAACATTTTTGGGGTCATTTTCTGGGGGTTGAGAAATACCAGGGTTTGGTGTTCTCAGCCCGCCCCAATTTTTTTGTTATGACCTTTATATTTTTTGCCTTATCTTGTTTGTTTTCTTAGTCTTTTAACTATAACTCAAAAATCATTGATGAATTCTTATATCGTTCTTGAGCAAAATTGTAGCCCAGGTCTAAATAATTTTTATTAAAATCTTCATTAGGGTAACAGCCATTTTTTTTTTTTTTTTGAATTTCAAGACTCGGATTATTGTAACACCGGATCTAAAACTTAGTGCGTAAAATTTGAGCCAAATCGGACAACGCTTTCTGCATTTATATGTAAAAATTATCAAAAAAAAATAATTTTTCACAAAAATTTTGATATTAATAATTGCGTTTCAATTAAATTAATTAATGAACCATAATCTAGAGTAAATTATCTTTCTAATAAAACAACAAAATCTATTATCGGTTGAAAAACAGCCAAGTTATAGCAAGTTCCCCGGGCAATAAATAAGCCGCAGACCACTTGATTAAGAAAATAGAGCTCACATTTTTAAGGATGTTGAAATAATTTACAACAACAACTTTTTTGCATTCTCCTGATCCCAAAATGATCTTATGTATAGTATTTTGCATCTTGTCTATTTTTATGTCGTTCTTAATTAATGACAAAACGGTACGTTTTTTTTAGCGCTATTTCAAAATCTCCAATTTTACTTTTTCAAAAATTGTGTTCAAGAAATTTACCGAAATCAACGATTGGTTTTTAAGATATTATTAACAAGATATATGTGATTAAAAATGACAAATATTGTAGCTATCCTTTTCTTAATTTGGCGAGGGCCGCATTTTGATTTCAGCGGATTTGAAGAAAAATGTGATTTTTCATACTTTTTCAACTTTTAGGCTACATCTTTTTACTGTTTTCATATTTGAAATATCTTTTGTCAAAATATTATACTACTTGATATAGGCTCCCAATCTTGGAAATTAAGGTTAAATTTAAACACTATAAACTGTACCTCTTTAAGGTCAAAGGTCAAATTTAATGAGATTTTAATTTTTTTAAAACAAAATATTGATATAATATATATTTGTGGTAGGATTTCGATAAAACTTGTTGATGATATTTTAATAATTTTAAAAAATAATATTCTGAACTTATTTTCTGAAATTAACCCATGGGGTACTCTTGATCTCCAATTGACTCTTTATGAAAATCTATAAATATTTTCTTCATCAGAATTTTTTAACCTCACGGGTTCATTTCAGAAAATTTATGTAGAATATTATTTTTTAGAATTATTAAAATATTATTAACAAAATAGAATAAAAACAATTAAGAAAATTATAGTCGGTCTAGACCAGTGGTCGGCATTTCATAGCACAATTGTGCAGAGACCACATCACACATATACTTATGCTCTTTCATTTAGTCGTCGTTGAGACAGCGATGTATGCACATGCGGCGGATGCATTTTTATTTTTTTCAGCAATACTTCCCCAACAAACATTTCAAATTGATAAATAATTACGAAAAATAAATTTGGATAAATTCGCATTTCCCGAACAAAGAAAAAATTATTTAAAATGTTTATCGTTTTTTCCTTATATTTACCTCTGTGAACAAATTTTTTCAGACTTAAAATCCATTTCTTCCAAGCAACGCTATAAGTTAAGTTCGTCAAATTTAGAACACATTTTATTAATAAGAAATTGTCATAACAGTATAAATACAGAGAATTTGTATGTGTAAATAAATCAGCTTGGTAGTATTAAAAGTTCCGTTTGTATATCAATCTCGTTGTTAATTTCTTTTCTATATTGGTAATGGTAACTTAAAACGCTCGATTTCGTGTTTGCTGGGTAGTTCGCTCACACACACAACCTCATTTTACGCTTTACCGACCTATGGTCTAGACCTATACGTATACATCTCTTCTACTCTACTAATAAATAATAATTATACGCCCTGAATTTGTTATGTCATTCAAAAAATTGATTTTTAAAGTGAGTGACTACGCGTGACTACCCCAAAATTAATCTATCGTCACAACAAGACTATGGGCCAAGTTACAGACCAATCGGATGAGGGGGAATGGGGTCGCCCCATGACAGACAGACAGACAGAGAGTATAAGTTAAAAGAAAGAGTTTAAAAATTAAAAAATTAAAATTTTTTTTAAAACTTCATTCAACAAAATTAGTCCAACTTGATTAATTTGTTGAAGAATGAAATGAGAAATCATCAATGGTTTTTGAGTTATAGCTGAAAACCTAAGTAAACAAACAGCAAGATAAGGAAAAATATAAGAGGTTTAAAAAAGTTTAGCCTGAAAACTTCAAACCCTTTGGAGGTTTTACTATAACGGCCTTGGAGGTTCTCACCAACCAAATTTGTTTATAAAACATGATATTAATTTCAATACATTTTTATTAATAATTACCTTACAAAATTTGTGTTTTTTTTTTCATTTCTGAGTAGAGAAAAGAAACGATTTCAAAATAAAAAAATCTTAGAAATTCAGAAAACTACTTGAAGTAACAATTTACAAACAACAATTTACGAGTGCAAATCTGAGTATATACTTAGGATATAGAGGAAAGAAGAAATTTTTTTTGTGAATATTGTTATGCTGACCACACAAGGTTATTCTGTTTTGGCAATCCCATTTTTCACTAATACATCTTCCTTAAGTAAAAAAAAAATCGAACTTAAAAACGAATTAACAGTACAAGTAAGTCTGTGCCCTTCACAATTTCTCACTCCTCTCTCTCTCTCTCTCCTCTCTTTTCTCACTTTCTTCTCTTTCCTATAAATTGCATTATTCTACTTTAAAAAAAAATCATGTGAGTCCGATCGCAGGGGAGGGGAGATCTAGAAATTAAAGATTTTTTATAGCACTTAAAATCAAACAGAAAGCATATCACTTATAGCAATCAACTGCAGGGGCTCTGTTAATATACAAATATTTATTATTATTTATTATTTTAACCGGTTAATTTTTAATTTTCTGTTTTTTTTTTTTTAATTTTTTATTTTTTATTTTTAATTTTTTTTTAATTTTTCATTTTTGATTTTTAGTTTTTCATTTTTCATTTTTTAATTTTAATTTTTTATTTTTCATTTTTTATTTTTTATTTTTCGTTTTTAATTTTTTTCTTTATTTTTCATTTTTCATTTTTTAATTTTTATTTTTCTTTTTTCATTTTTCATTTTTTATTATTCATTTTCATTTTTTATTTTTCATTATTCATTTTTAATTTTAGTTTTTCACTTTTTATTTCTTATTTTTCATGTTTCATTTTTTATTTTTAATTTTTTAGTTTTAATTCATTTTTTATTTTTTATTTTTCATTTTTCCTTTTTATTTTTTTTTTTTTAATTTTTTACTTTTAATTTTTCATTTTTTATTTTTTATTTTTAATTTTTTATTTTTCATTTTTATTCTTAATTTTTTATTTTTCATTTTTAATTTTTTTTTTCATTTTTCATTTTTCATTTTTTATTTTTCATTTTTCATTTTTTATTTTTCATTTTTCGTTTTTAATTTTTTATTTTTCATTTTTCGTTTTTCATTTTTTATTTTTAATTTTTCATTTTTTATTTTCATTTTTTATTTTTCATTTTTCATTTTTTATTTTTCATTTTTCATTTTTAATTTTTTATTACTCATTTTTTATTTTTCATTTTTATTCTTAATTTTTTATTATTAATTTTTCATTTTTTTTTTTTCATTTTTCATTTTTCGTTTTTCATTTTTCATTTTTCATTTTTCATTTTTCATTTTTTATTTTTCATTTTTCATTTATCATTTTTCGTTTTTCATTTTTCATTTTTTATTTTTCGTTTTTCATTTTTCATTTCTTATTTTTCGTTTTTCATTTTTTATTTTTAATTTTTCATTTTTCATTTTTTATTTTCATTTTTTATTTTTCATTTTTTATTTTTCATTTTTTTTTTTCATTTTTCATTTTTCATTTTTCATTTTTCATTTTTAATTTTTTATTTTTCATTTTTTATTTTTCATTTTATTATTTTTCATTTTTAATTTTTCGTTTTTCATTTTTTATTTTACATCTTTTATTTTTTATTTTTCATTTTTCATTTTTCATTTTTTGTTTTTAATTTTTAATTTTTGTTTTTCATTTTTCAATTTTCATTTTTCATTTTTCATTTTATTTTTTATTTTTCCTCTTTCATTTTTTATTTTCATATTATTTCCATTTTTTATTTTTCATTTTTAATTTTCAAACAGGTTATCATAATATCATAATTTTTTCACCAATACAATCACATTTTGTCTTACGACTCACATGTTACGCTTACATGTTACGCTGTTTTTAAATTTACCCCCTGCGCATATAGAGGTTTACAAATCAAAAATATTGATGTAACCAGAAATTGCCTAAACACAATTGCCGTGTGTGGATGCAAGGATACACCAAAAAAAATAAAATTTGAAAAAGTGGGCCGTAACTCCTAGAAATATTCGTTTAAGTGATAAAGCAGACAACCGTGCCTCATCGTACTTCATGTTTGGTAACGGCATTACTAGGGAAAAATATCTTCTTATTAATTTTAACAAAAATTTTTTATTCAAAATTTTGTTGTGGACACTGTAAATAAATATTGCAGAAAATTTTTCAATTGGGACAAAATATCGAGTATCATATACTAACCGATTTTGCCAGCGCAAAAGCAACAGACGCTTCGCATTCCATCCAATATCTGTCTTGTTTCTTTAATAATATTCTTATAAAAAAAAATACTCCATTATTTTTAGAATAAACATTGAAAGTCATTATGTCTACACTTTAAAAAAAATAGTGGTAGTTTAATTTAGAGAAAATATATAAAAAAAATCTCAAAAATATATATAAAATATTTATATCACAAAACAAGGAAAATGGTGCAGCTTTAACAAATTAAATATAGATTTTTAAAAAATATATATATGTATATGTATAATGTAAATAAAATATAAATATGTATGTATGTATGAATATTTAAGTTAAGCAACAAAAAAAAGTAGATTTAGCAAAAATACACTATCATTTTATTTATGCAATTTATGCAATTTCAAAATCGCAAAAAAGTAATTAAAATTTACAAAAAAAAATATGTATGTATACGCAACGATGCCCATAGATAAAAGGAGCATATGTAGTCTTGCGTGAAAAATGTATTTAAAAATTACTCTTACGACAACTCAGCCAGCCAGCCATCTTAAAAAAACTCATCAACAGCCAAAATTTCACAATTGCTATATTTGGAATATGGCGGCTTAGATATTAACCTTTAGCCGATTTTTTATATTCCTTGTTTAGTTTTTCGGAACTGGCCATGAAAATCATGAAACTTTTAAAAATCTACACAAAATACTCTTTCGTTTGAGTATAATCATGTCGTACAGTGTAACGAGCCCAAACATTTCTTGGCCAAAAATAGAAACAGTGCTTGAAATTTGGTATGGACACCTATTTCGTCGTAATTAAATAATTTTGGAAAAGGCGTAAAAATCTGCCCACTGCCACGCCCATCTCCCATATACAGACAAATTCTAAAATCCACAGTTTTAGACCTAGAGTAATGAAATTTGGCACACAACTTATCAGGCACCCCAAAAGTAAGAAAAATTGAAAATGAGTAAGTTGCCACCCTTACTTTTTCCGCTACGCCCACTCAAATTTGCACAATAAATTAGTTTTGTACCCCTATGCAAATTTTGATGATATAGGTACTTATAAAAAATTTAAAATTTTGTATTAGATGCGATACAAAACTATATATATCAATAAAAAAAAAATTTTTAAAAAATTGTTCCCGCTAAAATAAATCAAAGCTCAAAAAACTACAAAAAAAATCATTAAAAAATCCATGTACATTAGGGTCTCCCAAAAAAAAACCTTTTTTCGATTTTCATGGGTGCCCAAGCATATTTTGAAAGCTTATAGGGTAAACTATTTTGGTGATTTTTTTCAGATTTTTCGAAAGAGGTTTAGAGGTCGCTATAGTCGAATTTTTTCTAAATGACTCAGCCTTTATCCACATTTTAAACTGCGTCATTAGTTTTTTTTAACTTTGATAGAAATTTTAAAAGTTACAAAGCATTACTTTCAAAATTTATGCAAAATTTTCGAAAAAATGTAATTAAGGGGACCCAAATGAGCAAACAAAATTACCGAAACTTACGATTTCTACACAGAAAAGTAAAGCTTGAACATTCTTCTTTTAAAATATTGACTTTGTAACAAAGAAAATCGTGGTTATGGGCCAAGTAATAAGTAAAACTCAAAAAATGTCCGGGAATCCCGATTTTGCGGTAAAATTCGACTTTAGCGACTTCTACGTTTATAGTGAGTAAAACAAGACCTCGTTTCTTAGATTCGATTAACAATTGTTAAAGTTATATTTTCTTTATAATTAAAAAAAAAATATGAAATCATTACATCCAAAACGCTGGCAACATAAACGATTCCCCCAACTGAGACTTTTTAAAATAGTCAATCAATCGATATTAATGCTTTAACCATATATTGTTTTCATTTTAAAAGAATTTAAATATTTTTTTGAATTAGATTTTGGAAAAAAAATTAATTTTAAAGTATATTGTCTAATTGTTGCATATTTATCCTTTTAAATAGTTAAAATCTGAGACTTTTTAAAATATTCAATCAATCGATATTAATGCTTTAACCATATATTGTTTTCATTTTAAAAGAATTTAAATATTTTTTTGAAGTAGATTTTGGAAAAAAAAATAAATTTTAAAGTATTTTGTCTAATTGTTGCATATTTATCCTTTTAAATAGTTAAAATCTATATTTTTTAAACACAAAAACAACAAAAACCAATTTGTAAAATTTATATTTCATGGTCAACTTTAAAATTACCATGAAGTAGTAAAAACCACAGTAGGAGTTAACACTAATTATAATTAAACACTTAAGTAAATTTTAGAAGGAAACCACTTAAAGCAAAGAATCTCTGCAAAGTCAAAGAAAATACTAGTCAAGTAGAAAGAATGAATTACTAAAATTAAAATAAATTTAGAAAAACTAATATTAGACAAATTTAGCCATATCTTAAGTTATTGCAAGCAAAAACTACTAAAAATATAAATAAATATATATGTATATATATATATATTAATATTAATTTAGCAGTCTTTAGAAAAATTAATTAAAAATTATAGAAATATGATGTATATAAAAAATGTTGAAATAAATCTCTAATACTTATCAACAACATATTTATTTCTGTGTAATAAATTCATTCTGTGTTTTATTGTTTTATTGTTCATCCTTGTACACTAAACCATAATGATTATCTAAATTCAATTGCAAGTAAGGACCCATTATGCTGATAAAAGTTAAAACACGATTGCGGCTTTTCGGTGTGGCTGCTAAAATCTCGGAAGTACGACAAGGATGTAAGCATAGATACGGTTTAAAGTACATCGGGTGATCCATTTGTGTAAGTATCGATAACATATCTTCTCTGGTATATTTTCGTTCATTATCTTGTTGAAATATGGACCAAACACCTTCCAAGGACATAAGCTTACCATCTGACAAAGCAAAAATATATTTAATTTTAATTTTTTTTTTCCTATTTAATTTAATATTTAAGTTTTACTTACCACTTTTATAGGCTTGGAAATAAAGAACGGGTACTTGATAGGATATTGAATAGACAATATGGTATTCAATTTGAATTAGTTCCTGACTGGAAGGATCAGTGAGTTTTTGACAATACTTTAAAAAGGCTTGGCCCTCATCGGAGTTCTGTAATAGATGAAACAAATGATAAGTTAAAACTATTTTTTAGCAAATTTTTCGAAAAATTTGTATAATTAGATAATTTTTTTAATTTTTTGTTAAGCTTTAGAATCAGGCGGAATTCTCTATATTGTTAACGATAAAAACCGGGAAGATAAATTCTAAACTTTTTATAGAAAATTGACAATTTTACCCAAACAAAAAAAATTTTTTTGTGTCGAATTTTTGATACCCTCCTGAAACATTAAATCTGAATACTAATTAAATTTAAAGTTAATTGGTTTTCTTGTTGGCCAATTTCTATTATAAAAAACAATGATCATAAAAAAGAATTAATTACTTTTTGAAAAATTTCATTATTTTTCTTTTACTAGAGAGAAAACCCCTAAGTAATTCACAGAACACCAATGAAATTCATTATTTACTGCAGCCGGCATCAAAATAATACCCAAAGTTTGATCCCTATGAACCTGGGGGCAAATCGTCGCATTCGATATTGAGTAAAATCAATCGAAATTCCATATTTTGGTTTATTATTTAAAGAAGATGGACAATACTCAGACCAAGTTTCCCTTTTAGTATTAGCTATGGATCATAAATCTTTAGCTGTGACAGAGTAAAATTAGTATTTTATTTTGGAAAATAAAAAAAACTTTCGATCGAAAAATTTCGATAACGAATGCGACGATTCACCCCTGTTTTGAGACCTTAGAAGTCATACTATAATTAAAAAAAAAAAAGAATCGAATGACTACCAATTTTAAAATATTTTACTTAAACAAAAAAAAACAGGTAAGAAATAAAGAATGAAACTAAAATTTTTAATTTTCCATTTTTCAATTTTCATTTTCCATTTTTAATTTTTAATTTTTAATTTTTAATTTTTAATTTTTAATTTTTAATTTTTAATTTTTAATTTTTAATTTTTAATTTTTAATTTTTAATTTTTAATTTTTA
This sequence comes from Cordilura impudica, assembly GCA_963682025.1. NCBI lineage: Eukaryota > Metazoa > Arthropoda > Insecta > Diptera > Scathophagidae > Cordilura > Cordilura impudica. The sequence continues at coordinate 43,118,579 of OY821521.1, read as the reverse complement.
ATTTTTAATTTTTAATTTTTAATTTTTAATTCTTAATTTTTAATTTTTAATTTTTATTTTTTATTTTTTAATTTTTAATTTTTAATTTATAATTTTTAATTTTTAATTTTTAATTTTTAATTTTTAATTTTTAATTTTTAATTTTTAATTTTTAATTTTTAATTTTTAATTTTTAATTTTTATTTTTTAATTTTTAATTTATAATTTTTAATTTTTAATTTTTAATTTTTAATTTTTAATTTTTAATTTTTAATTTTTAATTTTTAATTTTTAATTTTTAATTTTTAATTTTTAATTTTTAATTTTTAATTTTTAATTTTTAATTTTTAATTTTTAATTTTTGATTTTTAATTTTTAATTTTTAATTTTTAATTTTTAATTTTTAATTTTTAATTTTTAATTTTTAATTTTTAATTTTTAATTTTTAATTTTTAATTTTTAATTTTTAATTTTTAATTTTTAATTTTAAATTTTTAATTTTTAGTTTTTAATTTTTAATTTTTAATTTTTAATTTTAACGGTAAAAAGAATATATGGTAATACTTGCTTAGGCCAATGTGACGCGTGCAGTATTAATATACACACAACTGCAATGACTTCTACAATAAGAATTACAACATATCTTAAGAAAAACAACAATCACACTGAAAAATTTTATTTTTCAAGACTTTAAAGTTTGATTCATAACTCGAGACACCTTTTTGATTAAATAGCAACTCCTTTGGGATGTTAATAAACGAACGGTCTAGCTTAGATATTGACGGCGTGATCGTGATTTCCACAGACAGACGGACAGGTTGACAGATGGACAGACGGTCATCGCTAAATCAACTTCTATTGTTCTAATGATCTAGAAAATATATTGTTTTTGGGGTCTCCGCAATTTTTTTCGATCCGTTACAAACGGAATGACAAACCTATATATACCCTCTGCCACTGAGGTGTGGAGGGTATAAAAATTAAAAATAAAAATCAAATATTAAAAATAAAAAATTAAAAGTTAAAAATTAAAAAAAATTAAAAAATAAAATACGAAAAATAAAAAATGAAAAACGAAAACTAAATAATGAAAAATAAAAAATAAAAAACGAAAAAAATTAAAAATTAACCGGAAGAAATAATAAATAATAATAAATATTTTTATATTAGCAGAGCCCCTTCAGTTGATTGATATAAGCGATACATATGTAGATGACTGTTTGATTTTAAGAGTGCCATAAAAAAATCTTTCATTACTAGGGGTTTACACATCTCCCCTGTGATCGGACTCACATGATTTTTTTTTTCTATTAAAGTAGAAATCTATCTTGAGCCGATCAAGTCTGAAGTAGCGAATTTCTTTTAAATATCGTAATATTTTCGCACACATACAAAAAAAGCTAAATTGAAGATGGACTCAACGTGATCGCTATCGTGATCGTGATCGATCGGTATAATTAAAGGTGGATCAAACTCAAACAACGACGCCAACTGATTTTACCCTTGCTATATAGTGGTGCATAGATTAACGTTATGAAGAGCCAAGATAACAATTCTGCCACCTGAATAAAAGGATGTTAAAGTATCATAAGATCGCTGGCACAATTTTCCTGTCTGTTGAGATTTTTTTAACCGAGAGCTTTGAAAAATATGTCATAGTCGTGGACCCCAACGCTATATAAATATGTATTTTGTATTTTCAATTAAAGATAAGAAAAATAATTAACATACCTTAACTTCCCAGCTCCAAGTATCATTTAGACGTTTTGATATATCCAAAAACTCCAACGATTCTTTCGAAAACTCTGACCAAGTTAATGTATCGTTAGCTGGCATTGCAATGTACAGTTTTTAATATAATTCAAATTTAAAAATATAAATATATTTAGAAAAACTTGCTAGAAAAAATATAAACAATTAACAATAAATATTTAAGGTAATAGAAGATATATTAAAAAAATATTCTCCTATAGCCTTTATTTATTTCATCGATCTTTTAGTCGCCTCATACGACAAGCAGATCATACTGTGAGCATATTCTTGTTTCGAAATTTAGTCCCTGCTCACTGGGACACTTAATAACATTATTGTGTCGAAACGTAGCGCAACACAAATAAAAACAAAAACAAATTGTTTTAATTTTTTAATAAAGGTGACCAGCAAGCTTACACCAAAAATCAAAAAATAGAATACACCACTGGTCTGTAGGATAAATAATAAATTTTTGTTTTATTTGTATATTATTTATCCATATTTTATTTAAGCATATATTTATTTTTTTTTTAAATAAACAAAAACAAAATGCACAACACAAATTTTTTTTAAACTTAAATATTTTTCACTTTATACATAAATTTATAATTTAATTTAACAGCAAAATTATATTTAAAATTTTTTTAATTATATTTTAAGCGTAACTGCAATGTGGTTTATTTAGTAGCTAAAAAGAACCTGTATAACAAACATCACATTCTTTAATTTTGCTGATTTCCAAATACACAAAACTTGAACTATTATTCATTGCCTTCACCACATGAATGGGGTGATAACATCTCCTTGCTGACATCATGTAAATGTTCAGTGGGTCGTATTTGTAAAACAGTCACCAATGAGTTTTTGTCATCAAATTTACAGGTTACTGTAACTTCACTCAATTGAAATGTAAAGATTTGTGAATTGTATTTTGTACGTAAATATACTGAACGAGGATCGGCCTCGAGTATATCAATAATGCATTGTCTTTGTACATCTAATGTTTGTAATTGTGCTTCAGCCCTTTCATTGAATGTTACAGTTAAACGATTTGGAGCTTGCACCCAAGAGGGCACCTTAACAGCTTGTGGGGGAGGGGTATAGTAGGTGGTTAAGTTGACAGGAGTTTGAGCTAAAGAAGTGGCGCCCAATAATTCCAATTCTGATTCTTCACCATCCGGTTCTTGGCGAAAGTTATAGAAATCAGAAGGAGGTTCACAGGGCACGGCAGAAACTCTACCTAAAAAATAAGAATAAAAGTAAAAATTTTATTTATTTTTTATTTTTTGTATCTACAAAAATAAAAATTATAAATATTAGGAATTGGATTGTTAAAACTGCATTTTTATCAGTAATAGTCAATAACAATCTAATCTTTTGTAGTAATATTCCGGTATTTTTTTAATGCATAATACAAAAAAAAATTAAACATTGTTTAGACAAAAGTTTTCTTAAAATATTCATTAATATTTACCCGTATCCATAGTTGGTGAATCATAAAACGGTATATATGGCTTTATATCTAAGACCGGTGTACCATCGACCATATCAGTGCCATAAAAACTTATGAAAGCTGATTCAATTTTTTCAATCTCCACTAATGACAATCCTATTGGACATGGGCGATGTGGTGAGCGTGTAGCGAAAACACCCACACGTTCGCCACCCAAACGGGGTGGTGCCACTTTAGCCTTTGGATGTGACGTATTCTTGTGAAAATGATAAATTACCCACATATGTGAATATTCCTCTAAACCCTCCAGAGCATGTTCGGGATTTGTAAATAAATCCGAATTTAATTCGATGACACCACGTAAACGTCCGCCCACACTTGATTGCCGCGGTACTGCACGTTTTTCCGGGAAACACGTCCGTATAATACCGATGGGACGAAGAGTATCCTGCGGATAATTTAAATAAAACAACGAAAGGTTATGTCATTAATAATATAAAGGACTAGAGTAAGCAAAGGGAATGAAATTCTAAAAATAAATGTGCGCGCATCTGTTTCTTGTTTAATGTTTTGTTGGCATTTATTATACATACTTTATGCGGGGTTTGCTCTGTCGCTGCTGCTACTATTGTTGTTGACTGTGGTGTCGTTGATTTTACATTCTCCGTGTCTACTGGATTTCTGATGGTCAAGGTCGTGGATGTGGTGGTATCATTTTGATTATGATTATTTTCCAACTGACGACAACCTTCACAGCGATAATTTTTCAATAAACGGCCAATGCCATCAATATCCTTGCATTGTTTATGCTGCAGACTACGTACTTGTTGTCTACGAGGAGAGGTAGAAGAGGCCGGTATAAAAATATACATCGTTTTTTTACATAAAGTTAATAGAAAACTTACCGCAATTTATTAATTTCATTACGTGCTAATGTCAGCTGTGTCTTTAGGTGATCAGCATCATTTTCTAACATATTTTCCTAAAAAAATTTATTAATTTCTACAGTTTTTTGCACAGATTTCCTAAACCTTTGCGGAAAATTATCAAGAAGTTGCCAGATTTATATATTTTGTGACGTTTTTAGTAACAAAAAAACAAGTAAACAAAAATCAGCTGTTTTCTTTTGAGAGAGTGAAATTTTTTCTCTCTAATTTAACTGGGCTACCAGATTTTGTTAAATTTAAAACACAATTATGGAATAAAGCAATTTCTATTGAAGATATAAGAACCGCAACAAAAAATCGTTATTTTTCAAAGGATTACAAATCTCTATAATATGATGCCAAATGATGTCAACAATGAAATTAATATAAATTTTTTTAGAAAGTGTAAATTTTATTAAAAATGTTAACTTTTAATCAGAGTATATAATATTTTGTTGAATTAATATGAAATGTCATTTAAAAATACTAATAAAAAATAAACTAGTTCTTGGTTGAACAAAGAATAAGTAACAGAAAGTAGTTTATATCTCCAGTCTGACACTGACTACATTAACAAAGGATGTTTCGAAAATATATTAATCGCGGAATGCTAAAACTCGTTGAACGAAGATGTACATATTTCCTAACCATTATCACTCAAAATATATAAATTATTTAATAAAAAATTCTTTGATGTTTGTATTTTCTACATTTATATATCAATTAGAAAGATTATGTTTCTAGACTTTTCAAGTACCACTAAAAATAATAAAAAAATTCTTTATCATATTTTAGATTCGATTAGCTATTTGAAATATTTACATATATAAGAATATCGACTTTGAAATATTAAAAAACTATTTTTAACTAGCATATACAAAAATAACAATTTAAAACTGAACGACAATAATTTACAGTTTAGATAAAACATTATCCAAAAAGAAATCTTGTTGCAAATTATCTGCATTGGAAGGATCACAGGCATATTGTTTCATATCACGAATACCAGACTTAATCAAAAGTGCTTCGTCTACGAAAAATTGACCAGTTGGAGCCTTTGGAGGAGCTTGTGAAATGATAGCATAAGCAGCATCGGCCATAATGTCGGGTTTACGGGCAAATTTCGCACTTTCAATACCATGCAACATTTCAATGGCTGCTGTGTGAATAGTTGTTTGCGGCCATAAAGCATTAACTGCAATATTACGATCCTTAAATTCTTCGGCCATTCCCAAAACACACATAGACATGCCATATTTAGCCATGGTATAGGCAACATGATTGCCAAACCAAATTGGTCTCATGCTCAGAGGTGGAGAGATATTTAAGATATGAGCATTTTTACTCTTCAATAAATAAGGCAGACATTCCTTGGATCTTGAAAAATTTAACAGATTAAAATCTTTATGTTATATTTGATTTAAATAAATAGTATATGTACTTACACCAGGAATGTTCCCCTGGTATTGATGTTATGCATAAGATCATAACGTTTCATATCAGTCTCCAATGTGGGCGTCAGTGAAATGGCACTGGCATTATTGACTAAAATATCAATACCACCAAATTTTTCTACAGCAGCCTTGACAGCAGCTCTAACTTGTTCTTCATTGCGAACATCTACAATACAAGCCAAAGCTTTTCCACCAGCCTTCTCAACTAAGTATAAGGAAAGTAGTTGGAACAGACATTTGTCTCATCTTATAAAATAATGTTCTTTCTTTTATCTATTTCAAACAACCAAACTTACTTTCCTCAGCCGCCGTGTAAATAGTACCAGCCAATTTCGGATGAGGATCGGCAGTTTTGGCAGCAATTACAACATTGGCACCGTCACGAGCTGCCTTTAGAGCAATCGCTTTACCTATACCTCTGGAAGCGCCAGTGATAAATATGGTCTTTCCCTTTAAACTACCGTTATTCTGCATGTTTAATGTTGTCACTTTAAAGCTTTAATAACAAGGGTCCATACAAAAGTATTAAAAAAATAACTACGACAAATTGGTTAATATAAGTACAATGTCCAAAGACTGAACACCGTGTAACCAGTGAAGACAGTCACTAGTGACATCTAAATTTTTCTTTGGTGAACTACAATATCAGGGTTGCATTATTTTGAGAAAATCGGAAGCAACAGCTATATTAAAAATATAATGCTATCGCCCTTATACACGTTGTATATATTGTTTTTTATTTATTGGCGGTTCTTATTGTCAAAATTCCAAGTTTATTAGAAAATTAATTTAGCTTTGGAAATACTACAAATAGGATTAATTAAAAGTGCACAGTCTAATTTGTTCAAAATACTAATGGCATTAAAGTAACATAATATACATTATAGTTTTGAAAGAAAATGTGTAAATACTTGTTTACTGAAAAAAAGTTAAGCAACAGAAACCAATGGTTGTTTGCCCAACAAGTCTTGGTGTCTCAAATTTCCTCAATGAAAACGGAAGAGTGGCAAGAACATCCTGAGGCGGACAAAAGAAAATTTAAAGGGAAAATGGTGGGATGTGAGGATTCTACATAAACTAGAGCATATAAGCCAATAAATTATCAACCCATATTTTGCCACGTTCGAAAGCAGATCTAACCCAAAAATCAACTGCGCCAAATGCAATTGTATTTCTTGGTTATACAGTAAAAGCCCTATTATTCCGGATAAATAAATGTTTCATTAAAACGACATTTTACGAGAATTTCGCTGATTTCATTACTTTTTAGGATTCCCGTTTATTTATTTTCAAATTATGTACCAGGAAACACTACACATTCAATAGAACAATGCATAAAAACAGAAAAAAAAGTAAAGGAATTGTATATTTTTTGGGAATACCGAATTACAAAAAAAAATTTCTTAAATTCCGGCTTACTGAGTGTTCCGGTTAATTGGATGCCGGATAATCGGACTTTACTGTGGTATGGCGTGGTCGCGATTTTAAATGGTATTGAGATATCTTTACAATGACATCGGCTTAAATGGTATTTGCGAAAAGTCAAAGGTCATTATCACATGATCAATATTTTGTAATTGAATATCTTAAAAACAATATTTTAAAACAATTTTTAAAATATATGTACATAGTTGCTTATTGTCTTGTCTACACTTGTGGTAAATGTGATGATTGATCTTTTTATTGGTTCCTGATATATAAATGAATCAGTAAAATTGTTATTTAAAACATCTGAAATAAAAATTTGAAGTTTACTTTTTTGTATTAGTTTTACGCTTGTCTTTAAATTTTTATTTATAAGATCGTATTTTATATTTTTAAGAAATTGTTGGAATCTTTTTTAATTTAAAAAATTATCGATGCAAACAAATAAACAATAAAAATAGAGATCAAATTTTATATTATTTATGGGGTCTGAATGCCTGTTTTATTTAACGGTTTTCATTAATTAGTTTAAAGTTAAATACTATAGTTGTAAAAGCGCTTAAGATGATTCTAAGTGCAGAATTTGTAATAGTTGCAATTTTTTTAAATGATGTTTTGGGTGCAAAACCATATAAATAGAGACCATAGTAAATTTTAGATGAAAGTATAGCTTTTAATACTGAGATTAAAGAAAGTGTGTTACAATTGAATTTTTTGTTAGATCGACATTTTATTATATTCAATCTGTGTGTGATTTGAACAAAGAATGTTGTTATTGTTGATAAACCACCAAAGGCGATTGCCTATGTTGGCGATTAACAGTTGGGAAGTACATAAATTTAATGAAATAGGTCTATAGGACTTTAAGTGGGTTTTGTCAGCGTTTGGTTTGGTAATTATCTTATAGACTTGCGGGATGTGGTTTGCTAGAATTAAGTTGTAGAGGTGGGTAATTCTCAGTTTAGTTTTATAATTTAAAATTTTTAACATTGGGTAAGATATCCTGTCTATGCCTGGGGTGTTACCTTTCATTTTATTTAGGGGTGAAATTGAGTTCTGTTAATGTAATGTTATTCTCTATTATATTCGCTTTATCAATGGGTAGCGGCTCTAATTGGTTGTTAATAGATATTTGGATATTTGTTTGATCTAAAATAATTTGAAGCAATTGTAAGCTGTCATAATTGTTTGCGTATCCATTAATGTTCCATTGAATAATGTTAATCATAAGTAAGATAAAATAATAACTTTTCGGTATTGTAGGCTAAAATACTTTTTGATTCTGAAATTCAATTGATATTTTCTGAAATTCAGTTGGAATTAATTTTTTGGATTTTTAAAATTTTTATTTTTAGCTTTTGGTTGTGGGTGGACCGATACATTTTTTGGGACCTAGGAATTTCAGAGTGACTACACAATGTTTTTTTTTAGTTCTTTAAAACAAAACACGTTATATACTTTCAAACATTAGAATATTGATTTTAATTTAATTGTAAAACAATTAAATTAAATCACTCGCTGCAATCCAGGGGTAAGTGTAGCGCCATACATAGTGTAATACAATGCACCTATGCATTTGAAACACCTAGCTTCTCCTTGCCCAAGACCGTCATGCGTGGTGAAGAACCACATCCTTCACGAGGTGGTACTGTTTCTAACATAACATGACGGATCTAGGCCAGAGAAGGACGATAAAAAAAATCAATTTCTATGCTACGGAACGCTGGAGGATGTTATTTTGATAAATAATGTTTATTTTGTCTATTATATTGTAACTATAATAAACTCTTTAATTTTTTATATATTTATAATAAAAGGCATCATTTTTAAAAGTCAATATAGAGTTTCTTTATTAAAATACAATGGTTCTATGATAAGTAACAATAGCACATCTATATCAAAAATAAATTAGGCAATGCCGAATTACTTATTGCACTTTTTATAACAAATTTAAACAAGATATTTAAACAAGTAAACAATTTGGTAAATTTAATACTAAATTATTACAATAAACACACTGAATTTTTAACAGCTTTAAAGGTATCTCCATATTTTAGTCAATGATACCCAATTTACCCATTTTCAATAGCAACCTGCTCGAAATAATGACAAACAATATTATCATGTTTACCTAGTGAATGAGCGTGATTCCAACAAACAGACGGACATTGCTATGGATTTCAATGAGGGTGATATTAATTTTTAATAACTTTTACAATAAGGCAGTTGATTTTCAACTAAGTTCCTAGCTAAACTTCAAGGTAATGTTGTTTCTTTATACGAGTAGTTAGTTTTTATGAATTTATTTATACTTTATGCAAACATCTCTAATTCAGCCAATAACTGCAAAAAGAATCAAAGTTATTTTTGGTAATGGAAAAGGAGATTCGGATTTGCTAAAAATTTTAAAAAGTTACACAACAAATTTACCTCTATATGTACTAACAAACTTTGTGTATCAAATGCTTCAGACTGTAAATTATATCCATCAAAACGGAGTGATACATTCAGATTTAAAGCCAGCAAGTCTTTTTGATATTTTTCCCTCATCCGAAAAACTATCACAAACTACTTTGCTTGTTCTACTCAACAATTTTTCCTGTTGCTATAAGTACACAAATTGAAAAAAAAATATATACATATATACATACATAGATATCTCAATAAACAAAGATTATCATATCTTGCACTTACAACTGAAATTACATTAGGGCTTTGTTTGGTAACAACAGAAGAGGCAGAAAAATATATTGCAGCAAAGAAATCTGGAACATTTTGGCGTATATAATTACACAATCGTCACCGAAAGGTTTAAAAACAAATGCAGTGCAATACATGAATATCACTGAATTGAAAAGGTTAATATATGGTATTAACGTAAAGGTTTTTCTCCTTTTGTTCTTGTAAATGTTGCAACAAATCATTTTCTATGCTACTGAAATTTTCTGTCACCTTTTCAACTTCTTTAAGTTGTTGGGTTTTCTTAGCAACTTCTGCTTGTCACATCCTTCTTAAGGGTTTCATCTAGGCTTTGTAATTAAATCTGTTCAGCAGCCTATTGCTTGGCAGCGTTCTCAATTGTAGATAATTGTTGTTCACTTTGAGATTTTGTTGCTTCAGTTGCGGCTAATTTTTGTTCTTTTTCAGCTAGGTGTATATGAGAAAAAGCGTGTAAAAAAGTACCAAATTAATGTATTTATGAAGCCAATGGTATAGTGCCCAAAGTGATGCGAATATTACCGGACAAATTACGATGAGGACCACTGACACGCATGTCATAATCCAAAGCAATAATACCACAAACATTTTCGTGTCTCGCCACCGCAACTGGACCAATAGTTTGCTCAACCATAGTAATTTTTGATTCCTTCCTTTCGGCCCTGGGTTGAGTAGTGCTGAATGTAACTGGCAAACTTTACCAGCATTTATACCAACAATACTGGTATAACAATCACAAGCTCTGTGATATTTATTTCTGAAAAGAAAATACCACAGATTACTAAATGTTAATTTTTCAAAAATATGATTTTATTAATTTTTTCTCAATATTTATACTCACTATTTTTTCATTGTTTTTATTTTTTATGCTGTCAGTGGTTGAAAACATGTTGTATAGCTGTTCACTTGCACACATTATATTTTGTATATTTAATTTTTTTAATCTCTTTCGGAGGACGTTTGCCAAATTCAAAATGGCGATAAATGTAAACAAAACCATACGGTTCGAGATTGCGTTTTTGACAGCTGTCATAGCTGACACAACTGATTGGCCTGCGATATAAGTCACTGTTCACACAAGGCAACTTTTGTTGCGCAATTCTGGAGTTCGTAGGAGAGAAGGGAAAGAAGAGCGGTATTTGGTACGGAGTTGCTTGTACTCGGCAACTCGTTTTGGGCTTAAGTCTAGTTTAGGGGCGATGCCCCGATCGGTTCAAAATTTTTACCACTTATAAAACTTTTTAATGTGATTCCAGGGAAGTATTTTTTTTTGTCGGTCGAGCCTATTTTCCGAGTTATGGACCCCCAAAGTTTTGATATTGACTACTGTATAACTTTGTTATTTAGTATCGGATTTCGACAATATATATATCGTTGGAAAGCTTATTTGAGTGCCTTCTATATGGTATTTTAAAATTTGAAATCCATTAACCCATTATGAACCTATTACAAATTTTGCATTTTTGTGAGAGAGTATTTTTTTTAATATGGGATTATCTCATAAATAGACGTATGTCATGTATGGTTTTATATTAACTGAATAAAAGGTAGGTCCACAAGCTTTATTTTGATGTATCTCATGGCAACTTAACCCTTTCAGAACCGGATATATTTGGTATTTTATCTTCATTTTTAAGGCGCGATTTTTTCTAAAAAATTTTCATAATAGGACGGATAAAGAATTTTGTTGTGTTGTTTTCAAGCGCTGCAGGCTAGAATTAAGAATAAATTTTTCAAAAAGCCTTAAAAATGAAGATAAAATACCAAATATATCCGGTTCTGAAAGGGTTAAGTTGCCATGAGATACATCAAAATAAAGCTTGTGGACCTACCTTTTATTCAGTTAATATAAAACCATACATGACATACGTCTATTTATGAGATAATCCCATATTAAAAAAAATACTCTCTCACAAAAATGCAAAATTTGTAATAGGTTCATAATGGGTTAATGGATTTCAAATTTTAAAATACCATATAGAAGGCACTCAAATAAGCTTTCCAACGATATATATATTGTCGAAATCCGATACTAAATAACAAAGTTATACAGTAGTCAATATCAAAACTTTGGGGGTCCATAACTCGGAAAATAGGCTCGACCGACAAAAAAAAATACTTCCCTGGAATCACATTAAAAAGTTTTATAAGTGGTAAAAATTTTGAACCGATCGGGGCATCGCCCCTAAACTAGACTTAAGCCCAAAACGAGTTGCCGAGTACAAGCAACTCCGTACCAAATACCGCTCTTCTTTCCCTTCTCTCCTACGAACTCCAGAATTGCGCAACAAAAGTTGCCTTGTGTGAACAGTGACTTATATCGCAGGCCAATCAGTTGTGTCAGCTATGACAGCTGTCAAAAACGCAATCTCGAACCGTATGGTTTTGTTTACATTTATCGCCATTTTGAATTTGGCAAACGTCCTCCGAAAGAGATTAAAAAAATTAAATATACAAAATATAATGTGTGCAAGTGAACAGCTATACAACATGTTTTCAACCACTGACAGCATAAAAAATAAAAACAATGAAAAAATAGTGAGTATAAATATTGAGAAAAAATTAATAAAATCATATTTTTGAAAAATTAACATTTAGTAATCTGTGGTATTTTCTTTTCAGAAATAAATATCACAGAGCTTGTGATTGTTATACCAGTATTGTTGGTATAAATGCTGGTAAAGTTTGCCAGTTACATTCAGCACTACTCAACCCAGGGCCGAAAGGAAGGAATCAAAAATTACTATGGTTGAGCAAACTATTGGTCCAGTTGCGGTGGCGAGACACGAAAATGTTTGTGGTATTATTGCTTTGGATTATGACATGCGTGTCAGTGGTCCTCATCGTAATTTGTCCGGTAATATTCGCATCACTTTGGGCACTATACCATTGGCTTCATAAATACATTAATTTGGTACTTTTTTACACGCTTTTTCTCATATACACCTAGCTGAAAAAGAACAAAAATTAGCCGCAACTGAAGCAACAAAATCTCAAAGTGAACAACAATTATCTACAATTGAGAACGCTGCCAAGCAACAGGCTGCTGAACAGATTTAATTACAAAGCCTAGATGAAACCCTTAAGAAGGATGTGACAAGCAGAAGTTGCTAAGAAAACCCAACAACTTAAAGAAGTTGAAAAGGTGACAGAAAATTTCAGTAGCATAGAAAATGATTTGTTGCAACATTTACAAGAACAAAAGGAGAAAAACCTTTACGTTAATACCATATATTAACCTTTTCAATTCAGTGATATTCATGTATTGCACTGCATTTGTTTTTAAACCTTTCGGTGACGATTGTGTAATTATATACGCCAAAATGTTCCAGATTTCTTTGCTGCAATATATTTTTCTGCCTCTTCTGTTGTTACCAAACAAAGCCCTAATGTAATTTCAGTTGTAAGTGCAAGATATGATAATCTTTGTTTATTGAGATATCTATGTATGTATATATGTATATATTTTTTTTTCAATTTGTGTACTTATAGCAACAGGAAAAATTGTTGAGTAGAACAAGCAAAGTAGTTTGTGATAGTTTTTCGGATGAGGGAAAAATATCAAAAAGACTTGCTGGCTTTAAATCTGAATGTATCACTCCGTTTTGATGGATATAATTTACAGTCTGAAGCATTTGATACACAAAGTTTGTTAGTACATATAGAGGTAAATTTGTTGTGTAACTTTTTAAAATTTTTAGCAAATCCGAATCTTCTTTTCCATTACCAAAAATAACTTTGATTCTTTTTGCAGTTATTGGCTGAATTAGAGATGTTTGCATAAAGTATAAATAAATTCATAAAAACTAACTACTCGTATAAAGAAACAACATTACCTTGAAGTTTAGCTAGGAACTTAGTTGAAAATCAACTGCCTTATTGTAAAAGTTATTAAAAATTAATATCACCCTCATTGAAATCCATAGCAATGTCCGTCTGTTTGTTGGAATCACGCTCATTCACTAGGTAAACATGATAATATTGTTTGTCATTATTTCGAGCAGGTTGCTATTGAAAATGGGTAAATTGGGTATCATTGACTAAAATATGGAGATACCTTTAAAGCTGTTAAAAATTCAGTGTGTTTATTGTAATAATTTAGTATTAAATTTACCAAATTGTTTACTTGTTTAAATATCTTGTTTAAATTTGTTATAAAAAGTGCAATAAGTAATTCGGCATTGCCTAATTTATTTTTGATATAGATGTGCTATTGTTACTTATCATAGAACCATTGTATTTTAATAAAGAAACTCTATATTGACTTTTAAAAATGATGCCTTTTATTATAAATATATAAAAAATTAAAGAGTTTATTATAGTTACAATATAATAGACAAAATAAACATTATTTATCAAAATAACATCCTCCAGCGTTCCGTAGCATAGAAATTGATTTTTTTTATCGTCCTTCTCTGGCCTAGATCCGTCATGTTATGTTAGAAACAGTACCACCTCGTGAAGGATGTGGTTCTTCACCACGCATGACGGTCTTGGGCAAGGAGAAGCTAGGTGTTTCAAATGCATAGGTGCATTGTATTACACTATGTATGGCGCTACACTTACCCCTGGATTGCAGCGAGTGATTTAATTTAATTGTTTTACAATTAAATTAAAATCAATATTCTAATGTTTGAAAGTATATAACGTGTTTTGTTTTAAAGAACTAAAAAAAAACATTGTGTAGTCACTCTGAAATTCCTAGGTCCCAAAAAATGTATCGGTCCACCCACAACCAAAAGCTAAAAATAAAAATTTTAAAAATCCAAAAAAATTAATTCCAACTGAATTTCAGAAAATATCAATTGAATTTCAGAATCAAAAAGTATTTTAGCCTACAATACCGAAAAGTTATTATTTTATCTTACTTATGATTAACATTATTCAATGGAACATTAATGGATACGCAAACAATTATGACAGCTTACAATTGCTTCAAATTATTTTAGATCAAACAAATATCCAAATATCTATTAACAACCAATTAGAGCCGCTACCCATTGATAAAGCGAATATAATAGAGAATAACATTACATTAACAGAACTCAATTTCACCCCTAAATAAAATGAAAGGTAACACCCCAGGCATAGACAGGATATCTTACCCAATGTTAAAAATTTTAAATTATAAAACTAAACTGAGAATTACCCACCTCTACAACTTAATTCTAGCAAACCACATCCCGCAAGTCTATAAGATAATTACCAAACCAAACGCTGACAAAACCCACTTAAAGTCCTATAGACCTATTTCATTAAATTTATGTACTTCCCAACTGTTAATCGCCAACATAGGCAATCGCCTTTGGTGGTTTATCAACAATAACAACATTCTTTGTTCAAATCACACACAGATTGAATATAATAAAATGTCGATCTAACAAAAAATTCAATTGTAACACACTTTCTTTAATCTCAGTATTAAAAGCTATACTTTCATCTAAAATTTACTATGGTCTCTATTTATATGGTTTTGCACCCAAAACATCATTTAAAAAAATTGCAACTATTACAAATTCTGCACTTAGAATCATCTTAAGCGCTTTTACAACTATAGTATTTAACTTTAAACTAATTAATGAAAACCGTTAAATAAAACAGGCATTCAGACCCCATAAATAATATAAAATTTGATCTCTATTTTTATTGTTTATTTGTTTGCATCGATAATTTTTTAAATTAAAAAAGATTCCAACAATTTCTTAAAAATATAAAATACGATCTTATAAATAAAAATTTAAAGACAAGCGTAAAACTAATACAAAAAAGTAAACTTCAAATTTTTATTTCAGATGTTTTAAATAACAATTTTACTGATTCATTTATATATCAGGAACCAATAAAAAGATCAATCATCACATTTACCACAAGTGTAGACAAGACAATAAGCAACTATGTACATATATTTTAAAAATTGTTTTAAAATATTGTTTTTAAGATATTCAATTACAAAATATTGATCATGTGATAATGACCTTTGACTTTTCGCAAATACCATTTAAGCCGATGTCATTGTAAAGATATCTCAATACCATTTAAAATCGGGACCACGCCATACCACAGTAAAGTCCGATTATCCGGCATCCAATTAACCGGAACACTCAGTAAGCCGGAATTTAAGAAATTTTTTTTTGTAATTCGGTATTCCCAAAAAATATACAATTCCTTTACTTTTTTTTCTGTTTTTATGCATTGTTCTATTGAATGTGTAGTGTTTCCTGGTACATAATTTGAAAATAAATAAACGGGAATCCTAAAAAGTAATGAAATCAGCGAAATTCTCGTAAAATGTCGTTTTAATGAAACATTTATTTATCCGGAATAATAGGGCTTTTACTGTATAACCAAGAAATACAATTGCATTTGGCGCAGTTGATTTTTGGGTTAGATCTGCTTTCGAACGTGGCAAAATATGGGTTGATAATTTATTGGCTTATATGCTCTAGTTTATGTAGAATCCTCACATCCCACCATTTTCCCTTTAAATTTTCTTTTGTCCGCCTCAGGATGTTCTTGCCACTCTTCCGTTTTCATTGAGGAAATTTGAGACACCAAGACTTGTTGGGCAAACAACCATTGGTTTCTGTTGCTTAACTTTTTTTCAGTAAACAAGTATTTACACATTTTCTTTCAAAACTATAATGTATATTATGTTACTTTAATGCCATTAGTATTTTGAACAAATTAGACTGTGCACTTTTAATTAATCCTATTTGTAGTATTTCCAAAGCTAAATTAATTTTCTAATAAACTTGGAATTTTGACAATAAGAACCGCCAATAAATAAAAAACAATATATACAACGTGTATAAGGGCGATAGCATTATATTTTTAATATAGCTGTTGCTTCCGATTTTCTCAAAATAATGCAACCCTGATATTGTAGTTCACCAAAGAAAAATTTAGATGTCACTAGTGACTGTCTTCACTGGTTACACGGTGTTCAGTCTTTGGACATTGTACTTATATTAACCAATTTGTCGTAGTTATTTTTTTAATACTTTTGTATGGACCCTTGTTATTAAAGCTTTAAAGTGACAACATTAAACATGCAGAATAACGGTAGTTTAAAGGGAAAGACCATATTTATCACTGGCGCTTCCAGAGGTATAGGTAAAGCGATTGCTCTAAAGGCAGCTCGTGACGGTGCCAATGTTGTAATTGCTGCCAAAACTGCCGATCCTCATCCGAAATTGGCTGGTACTATTTACACGGCGGCTGAGGAAAGTAAGTTTGGTTGTTTGAAATAGATAAAAGAAAGAACATTATTTTATAAGATGAGACAAATGTCTGTTCCAACTACTTTCCTTATACTTAGTTGAGAAGGCTGGTGGAAAAGCTTTGGCTTGTATTGGCTATTACAAATTTTGCATTTTTGTGAGAGAGTATTTTTTTTAATATGGGATTATCTCATAAATAGACGTATGTCATGTATGGTTTTATATTAACTGAATAAAAGGTAGGTCCACAAGCTTTATTTTGATGTATCTCATGGCAACTTAACCCTTTCAGAACCGGATATATTTGGTATTTTATCTTCATTTTTAAGGCTTTTTGAAAAATTTATTCTTAATTCTAGCCTGCAGCGCTTGAAAACAACACAACAAAATTCTTTATCCGTCCTATTATGAAAATTTTTTAGAACAAATCGCGCGATTTTTTCTAAAAAATTTTCGCCTGCGGCGCTTTAAAATGAGACAACTAATTGTTTATATTTTTTAAAACAGAACTAATTTTTTTGATGAAAATTTTTTAAATCAATAAAGTTGCCACAATTTAAAAAAATTATATAAATTTTAACTACCTTCGAAATACAAATATATTTTCCAAAAAGCATTACAAATATGACTAAATATATAAAATAAATACACAAATAAAATAAAAAAATATTAAAAATCCATAAAATATCAATATATTTTTCAAAAAGCATAAAAATGTAGATAAAATACCAAATATGTCCGGTTCTGAAAGGGTTAAGTTGCCATGAGATACATCAAAATAAAGCTTGTGGACCTACCTTTTATTCAGTTAATATAAAACTATACATGACATACGTCTATTTATGAGATAATCCCATATTAAAAAAAATACTCTCTCACAAAAATGCAAAATTTGCAATAGGTTCATAATGGGTCAATGGATTTCAAATTTTAAAATACCATATAGAAGGCACTCAAATAAGCTTTCCAACGATATATATATTGTCGAAATCCGATACTAAATAACAAAGTTATACAGTAGTCAATATCAAAACTTTGGGGGTCCATAACTCGGAAAGTAGGCTCGACCGACAAAAAAAAATATTTCCCTGGAATCACCCCAAAAGCCCCTACCCCCTCCAAAAAAAACTAAAATATCGGGGCATCGCCCCTAAACTAGACTTGTTCCTCGTTTTGTTGTGCAGTTCGTAATTATAAACACGAAGTTAGCTGCAGCTTATTATTTGACATTTCTTTTTATTCTTTGGCTCGCTGTGAAAAATTATTATTTTTATTTCATTTTTTTTATTATTTCATTTTTTCTTTGACTTCCATTTTTTCACACAAAGATTTTTTACTTTGGACCAATAATAAATTCTTTTTACACAAGCTAATAAAGTAAACTGTCAAAAATGTAAGAATTTGAAAGTAAAAGAAAACGAAAAGTTGCGGCAATAAATTTCTCTGTGTGAACATTAAGGCAACTTTAAAAGAGAATTGAATAAATTGCCTTGTGTGAATCCAGACTGACAAGAATAATTCTCTCTCAGCAGCAGAGTAGCATAAGTAGCGGCGCTAGTAGCAAGCGAGTCACTTATAATACCATTCAATGTATTTCTAGCGCCCGAGGTTAACACACGGTTTTTGTTTGCGCTAGAAAATTTTTATTTTAGGTTAAAACGGCGAGTCGCAAGCAGCTAGTCGGGGTCACACAGGGCAATTTTTATTGCGCAACTTTTTGGCAATTCTCTTTTGAACTTGCTTTTATGTCCACACACGACAATTTCTTCGGCAATTTTACTGTTTTGTTTTGCTTTTATTTTCTTGTAATTTGACATTTGTCCCGATCCAAATATTCTTTGCATTTAACATAACAAATGCAGTGGTTCTCCTCAACCAAAGTTATTAATATTTCAATTAAGTCCCGATTCCATTTAAACGCCATTTTAATAAAGTAAACAATAATTACGAAATATTCACACCAAGAAGCGAAACACCGAATGAAAAGAAATGTCAAATATTCAACCAAAAAAAAAGCGAATGAGAGAATTGCTTGAAATAGCCGAGAACCGGCAATCATTTTTCCCTTCTTATTCCCCTCACCGCAAACACCTATAAACTCAAAAATTGCGCAACTAAAATCGTCGTGTGTGAACTGCGACCTAGCAGCTATAGAAAACAACTCTGTTTTTTTCATAAGGAACCAAACTTGGTCACACTTTTTATTCAATATTCCAGTGTCATGACTGGTGGATTTTTGTTAGTGGACATTAAAACAATTTTTTAGCAGCCGCTTACTTTTTTGCAATATTTTGTCAATCCCTAAAAGATATAAAATCAAATAAAAAATAAACTAGAATGTCTCGCGGTAGCTCTGCTGGTTTTGACAGACACATAACTATCTTCTCTCCTGAGGGTAGACTTTATCAAGTTGGTAAGTACCATAATAAATTTGGATGTCATGTTTTGGCTTGCAGCTTAATCCGGCTTTAAATATATATTTTAGAATATGCTTTCAAATCTATTAATCAGGAGGGCATCACATCTGTGGCCATAAAGGGTGCCGATTGTGCAGTCGTTGCAACTCAAAAGAAAGTAACTGAGAAATTAATAGACCCAGCAACTGTTACACATTTGTTTAGAATTACCAAAAATATTGGTTGTTGCATGACTGGACGCATTGGTAAGTAAAAAATTGACCAATGAAATAAATGAGTAGTTTTGAGTGGCTGATACTTGACAAAAAATTTTAAGAAATAAATATTTATATAAATTTTAAACATTTATGCTTTACTAAAGAAATTTAGAAACTAAACACGTTGAATAGAGCGTATCTGCATATATGTATAAATGATTATTTAGCAAATAAAACATTATTTATCTTGTTTAGCCGACAGTCGTTCTCAAGTTCAAAAAGCTCGTTATGAGGCAGCCAATTGGCGCTATAAATATGGCTACGAAATGCCCGTAGATGTTTTATGTCGCCGCATAGCAGACATTAATCAAGTGTATACCCAAAACGCAGAAATGCGTCCTTTAGGTTGCAGTAAGTTATTTATTTCATTCGTTTTATTGCAATTTATGAATAATATCAACCTTGTCCTTATAGGCATGACTTTAATTGCATTCGATGATGAAAATGGGCCTTGTGTTTATAAAACCGATCCTGCTGGTTACTATTGTGGTTTCCGAGCTGTCTCTGTGGGTGTAAAACAAGTAGAAGCCAATAGCTACTTGGAAAAGAAATATAAAAGTAATTTAAATGAAGAGAAAACTATACAGTTAGCAATTACCTGCTTATCGAATGTTTTGGCAGTGGACTTCAAACCAAATGGCATTGAAATTGCTGTTGTTACCAAGGAGAATCCAGAATTTACCGTACTCAGTGAAAAGGAAATTGAAGAACATTTAACTAAGATAGCAGAAAAGGATTAATTTCAACCAGCGAGACATTTAAAATGTTGCTGTTATTCAATTGAACGTAGCATTAGAATTTTTAGCATTGTATAAAAAAAAAAAAAAATTGGAAATATGGTTGGTTCTTTTTCAGAAAAATAACAAATAAAACTAATTACGAAGTTTAAAGGAGTTGGTTCAATTTGCTCCCTTTCTGCTATAATCATTTTTTCTTTTTATTCCTTTTTATTTGCGGCGACATATTTCGAAACTAAATATATTTTTTAAATAAACATTTATTTGAGAAAAAATTATTTTTTTCGGCTCATTTCTTTGTATAAACTTTACCACCATAGCGAGCCACAAAAGCATTTACATTAAATTTCCTTTTGCATCCCTGATAATTCATATAACGTATTTTGCCAAAAATTGCACGTTCAGCCCAACCCTGGTCATGAATTCCACCAATCGACCACATGCAACCTAGAAAAACTATTAAAATATCTTCTATTATTGAAATTTATTTTAACTTACCCACATAACCATTGGGATCTCTGCCATCTAAACTATATTTATCATTAAGTAATATAGCAAATTCCAAAGCCTGCTCTGGCGTTTCCGACCATTCCAATATCTTTTTGGCCCAATACATACGTAAGAAACCGTGCATTTTTCCTTCTTTAACTAGCTGCAATTGAGCTGAATTCCATAAATCATCATGAGTTCGAGATTGTTCAAATTCTTCGAGCGTATAACATGGTGTACGTTTGTCTTTACGATGATCATTTAAAGTTTTGGCAGCCCAAGCGTGGAGACCACCAAGGTTATCATAGTTTTTATTGTAATAACAAAAATTATCCGCCAATTCACGCCTCACTATAGCCTCTTCACAAAAAGCTTCTACCGATTCTTTAAATTTTGACTTGTATTGTTTTACTTCTAATACACAACGTTGTACAGAAATTTGACCAAAGTGAAACCAGGGAGATAAGCCGGACAGAGCATTCAAGGTGGGGTCGTTACGCTTCTCATTAAAGAGTTTCAAACGTTTAACACAAAAATCTTCCAACTGTTTGCAGGCTGCCTTATAACCCGGTTTTGTGTTGGCAACCTCATCCACTGACATGTCACACTCTAAAGAATTGTAAGCCGATTTCCAATTTACTACAGGTAAATCCTTTTCAAACGATATTTTATGTTCTATTACAGGAGGGAATTCCGTAAGAAATTCTGGTAATTTGGAATTGATTTTATTACGAATAGTTCGCGCACCATATTCTTGTTTTTCAGAAGCTATCCATACAGGTACTACATTATGAGCATCCACCTGGATAAATGGTGTAGTTTTAGCCAATTTCAGCTTAACATCATCTACCCACTGCATGGGAACACGTAAAGGTGCAAAATCCGTTACTACAGCGGCGCCATCATGTGTCTTCATAAATTCAGGTAAGCGATCTTTGGCAGGACCCATTAATAGCTGAAAATTGATATTCAATTCCTTACACTCTTCAGCAACTTCTTCTAGGCCGCCCAACATAAATTTATAATGTCTTAAAGTGGCATTTAGAAATTTCGGTACCAAACAAAAGACCACAACCAACGGTAAATCCAGCTTCAAGGCCAAACGTTGAGCATAAAGTAAAGACCAATTATCTTGGACACGCATGTCACGAGACATCCAATACACTACAGGACCTTGACAATCTTCTCGTACCTCACTTTTATCACTCAAAATACGTACCCGTTTCTTTTTGAATGAGAAATCCAAAATACTTGCAGAACATTGCAAGCGTTTTTCTTTTAGAGATTCTATTAAATTCGAAGTACTGTTCGATTCCGATGATGTCTTGGTGTCGGCTGACTCCAAATTTTTTAATTTCTTTGATGATTCTCCGGTTGCCAAGGTTGTTTTACTATTTGTGCTTCGTTTCATTGGATTTCTAAATATATAATAAATTCTTTGATGTGTTATCGAAATATATATAAAAGAAAACTTACCTTTTGTTGTAGTAGTTGTTGGAAAAAGTCCTTGATATCCAAATTATCATTCAAAACTAATTAAAACTGTAAAAGTGCAATTTTATTGCAAATTAATTTCAAAGCAACGTCAAACCTGGAATAAATGCAAAATGCAATTGTCAAATTTATAGAGTTGCATTTGGTTGGGAATTTTCCAAATGAGTAAAAAAACAAGTTAGAAAATAATTGTCAATCTAGACCAACCATACAATACCCTATACCATGCGTTTAGAGACGATATCTCTATGGTCCAACTAATTAGATATAGAAAATAAGCATGAACCAAATTTAAGTGGCATTGTAATTTATTTTTTTTTTGCCTTCGCATATGATGCTATATTTTAGTTTTTTTTTTTTTTGATAGATTTAAGTGAAGGTCGGGAAGCAGCTTTAACTGGGGGCTGTGAGTAAGAATCCTATAGGGTTTATTTTTTGACAATTGATTAATGCGAGTAAAAAACATACACAAACCCAATTTGACCGAGATCTATAAGATAATTGGATTTTATGATTTAAGTCGATTACATAGGGGTCATTTGTACGGGGACTAGGTTTAAACATGCACCGATTTCCAACCATTTCAATAGCGTTCATGCTATGGCCGATATAAAAGCTTATATACCAAATTTCATGAAAATATTTTCATATTTGCGACCTGTAGTTTGATTTCAAGATTTACATGGACACACAGACAGACGGATGAACATCACTAAATCAACTCAGAAAGTGATTATGAGTCGATCGGTATACATAAAGATAAATATTTTTGGTAGTTACAAACATCAGCACTAAGTCATTATACCCTGACCACATAGTGGTATAGGGTATAAAAATGACAAATTAAATGCATAACGACAGGGTTCGAATTATGTTTACTCAACAAGTTTTAGTAAAAGTGGAAAAGTTTTAAATAATTACATATTATTTTGAATTCAACAAAATTTAATATGTCATGAAATAAATATTTTGGAACTGGTTATGTTATTCCTAAAAATAAAATCAATTCCAGTTGCATGGCTATTGATGTTCATATTCAGAAAAAGTCTGTGGTGGCAACCCGTTCAATAATCACTCATTTCATTAAATAAATCACAAATATAGCGATGATCGGAATAAAGAGAAAAAATAGACCGACTATACACCCTATACCATGGTTTAGAGACCCTATCTCTTCGGTCCATCTAATTGGATATAGAAAATAAGCATAAACCAAATTTGAGTGGCATTATTAATTTTTTTTTGGCTGCAGATATGAAAAAGTTCATATCGGGTGCTATAGTTATATGGGGACTAGGTCGAAAAATGGATCAATCCTGACCATATTTGGTAAAGTCACTTATATTTTGAAAAAATATATACAAACCAAATTTGAGAAAAATCTGTGCAATATTTTTGTTTTTTGATAGATTTAAGTGAAGATCGGGAAGCAGCTCTATATGGGGCCTATGACTAAGAATTGTCCTATAGGGATTATTTTTGGACTACTGATTAATGGATATAATAAACACATACAAACCCAATTTGATTAAGAACTATATGATTTGGATCTTATGGCAATTTAAGTCGATTTGTAGGGGTCATTTGTATAGGGACTAGATCTGAACATGGACCGAAGTTCACCAATTTCAATAGCGTTCATCCTATGGCCGACAAAGGCTTATACACCAAATTTCATCAAAATATATTCATATTTGCGACCTGTAGTTTGATTACAAGGTTTACATGGACACACAGACGGACGGACGGACATCGATAAATCGACTCACAAAGTGATTCTGAGTCGATCGGTATAATAAAAGATGGTCAAATATTTTTGGTAGTTACAAAACGGCAGCACAAAGTCATTATACCCAAACCACATAGTGGTATAGGGTATAAAAACAATGAAAACTATTAAAGCGCTTAAGCAAGGGCCGGAAAGTACTATCTAGTAATTGCAAACTTCTGAAGGACGACGAATATCCTTACTACCATACATTCCACCAATTCCTTATACAATGCTTCGAGTTGCGAACATTAACTATTTAAAAAATATTTTTTTTAATATTGTTTCTTTATTTTTGAAAGAAAAACTACGAAAATATACTTTATGCAATAACATGATAAGCCGCTTTATTTAAAACAAAAATACTAATTATTTAATAAAACTTTTTCAATAATATATGCCACATTTTTTATTTCAAATAAATAACGTTCGCTGTCTTTTGGTCATTCATCGATGGATATGTGTCAGAATTCTACTTATTCCAAGTATGTAATCTATATTATTTGCAAACTTTAAATTCGGTTATTTCAACATTTTATTTTTGTGGCTTATCATATTTTTGCAATAAGCCCTAAATTTATCATCGTATAGCTGAAGGCTTGATATAAACAAAAACTTAATAGTTTTATGGTTTTTAAAATTTTATAAATTTTTGTATACTCGATAATCTGGACCGTTTTTGAATTTTAAGTTAAAACAACTTTATTATATATATTATTTGGTTTTGTATATATTTTTTCCAAGTGTTTATACATAATTCTAATAATATATGTTTTCGTCTAAATTACACGTTCCTTTTTTCTTCTTAAATTTAAATAGTTTTGTTTCCTGGATTAATAAATTTAAGGGGATTCCTATTAATTGTTTCGTTTTGTTTTTTCTTTTTTAATAAATATCATTGTTATATATTTTCCAATAAGATTTCTTTTCTGATATATATAAGTATATATATATTTAGGTAGTAAGATCTTTTTGTGTGTTCATTTTGTTAAATAGAATCATTAATAAATACATTGTACATTAAAAGAAAAAAAATATATATAGATAGTTAGAGATTTTTAACAATTGTTGGTTGTCTTTTATATAATAGATACTTTGGTTTAAGTGTTTCAAAATTAAAGTTTAATTTATATGGATGTTATAATTTATTATTAGGAAATAACTATTGCATCTGGAACGATTTATAATGAATTTAACTAATAATACAAAAATATATAGAGTTAAAACTTAAAAAATATTCGTAATTATTTAAAAGATTTTTTATAAAATATAAAAATTTTAACAGAAAACAAAAACAAAAAACGACATTTACAACCCAATGAATAAAAGTATCACAATTATTAAAACCGTTGTAAGAATTATGATAGCAAGCCATTGTCGTTTGTCTGAAAGATAAAAAAAAATTAACAATTTATTAAATGCGTTATTATGTTTTACAACTTACCATTATTCATATGTAAAACTTTTGCCATTTTTTTCATAGTAGAATCTAATTTGGATTCAGTTGTTTCAAATTCATTACCAAAATCATCCAGCATTCTGTTTGAATTTATAATTAGTAAAATATATATATATATATATTTTTTTAGTTTCGTTAATTCTTAGAAATTTAATAATTAAATTTTAAAATGTTTATTAAATTTTTGCATTTTGCTAGGTTGTTGCAAAAATATATAATTTAAAATGTTATTTACAGTATATCTCTCTCCGTGTCAAAAATAATTTTAAAAATATTAATTTTTTTAGCTCGTTATGGCGATAAAGCCAGAAAAAATATAATTTTTACATGAGATTTCTCACCTAACAGGTAGACTATAACTATAATATTAAGAGGCTAGGCGATTTCTTGTGACCGATGTTTTCTTCTACCGTTTTATCCCGATTTTGACCAAACGTATATTATTTGAAAGGTATTTCTATTTAGCCGTTTTGCAGATTTACAGATTTTAAAATTTTTTCCTTTATTTTGTGTAAATTGCATTTAAAGTTGCTACTAACACATACATAAAATTATACATATGCTATTTGGGTTTTATTAAATTTGTTAATGTGTTTGTTAATGAGTTTGTTATCTTCATTCATAATAATAATAAATCATAAGTGTTGGTTTGTGAATTGACTAAATTGAAAAATAAAGTTACCTAGAATTTGCACTCGAATTTCGAGCATTGGAATCTGCTGTTAGTATATATTCATTAATCATTAGAAATAAGTTAAGCAATGCAAATTTAAATATGCGTTAACTTTTTCATTTCAATCAATGCTTGCTTTGATGTCGAATATATTCGACAAAAACACGGAAAGGGATATGTAAATTTTTATTTAAAAAATGTTTTTGTTTTTTGTATTAGAAAATTTAATTGGAAAAAATGAATTAAAAATTACACAAAACTTACACTGCTTGCTCATCTAATTCGACGCCAATTTGACGTGAAACAGTCTTCAAAGTTCCTATCGAATCACTTATCATATCCAATTGTTCATCTTGTCCCTGTATCATGCGTTGTTGCACCGACACCGTCTCACCCACGAACCT
The DNA here is from genome assembly GCA_963682025.1 of Cordilura impudica. Classification (NCBI taxonomy): domain Eukaryota; kingdom Metazoa; phylum Arthropoda; class Insecta; order Diptera; family Scathophagidae; genus Cordilura; species Cordilura impudica. Next base: position 43,091,954 of record OY821521.1, on the reverse strand, counting down.
GTGCGATGGACTATCCAAGGAATTATAATGCCCCGGACTATCTAATGCATTTTCCAATTTGGAATACTTTGCTCCACTGTGACGTACTGCTGCCATGGTACCTGCTAAAGTACTTGCTACACTGCTACTGCCGTTATTATTTACCGGTGCGGCGTTTAATATGGAATGTGTTGTAGGATTGGAACAATCAACTAAATGTGTACGATCGCTTATATTGTGATGCTGATGATGATAATTATTGTGAGTATTCGTTGAGTTGTGATCGTTTTCTAAATTATGTTCGTGTTGTTGCTGTTGATTATGTTCATCCAATAGTGGTTGATGTGCTGTTATATCCCTGTCTCGAGCTCGGTTCAGGCTCATTTTCTCTTTCATCTGTTTGACTTCATCGCGAGTGTTGTCGATGAAATGCCGGCGACTAGATAATTCTCTATTATCAATACGAAATTTATTCGGATTTTTTTCAACTATACGTAAAAAACGATAATTTAAAGTTAAAGGAAACCAGCAAAACTCTGAATTTAAATTGTCAATAAACTTTTGTACAAAAAAAAAAAAATATAAAATATTTTTTTTTTTCGCTTAGATAGAAATTTCAAATAGGTTAGCTTTCAGTAAATTCAGCCAAATCATCATGAATAGATTCACGCTTGAACAACGCTACCAAATTATCCAAATTTACTTTGAAAATCAATCATCAATTCACGCAAAAACTTCTAGAGATCGTTAATTTTATGGCGCACAAATTCGTCCATCATTTTTGGCATAACGGGTTTGTTAATAAACCAATTAGTCGCATATGAGTGAGTCCAATCAACAACAGAGCCTAAAGATTCCATTACATCCAGAAAAATGCTCCGTTTGGTGCGGTTTCTTCAAAAATGAAACCAGCGGTTTCTTCAAAAATGAAACCAGAGCTTTTGCTACGGTCTATGGAGATCGTTATCGCATCAAGATCAATGATTTTTGTTTGAAAATGTGAATGACATTCATTTGAGCGCGATGTGGTTTCAACAGAATGGCGCTACGTGCCATATGGCGACCACAACCACCGACTTATTGAAATGAAAATTTAGCGCTAAGTTGATCTCGAGAAATGGACCTGTCAATTGGCTTCCAAGGTCGTACGATTTGAAACCACTCGATTAATTCCTGAGGGGTTACGTGAAGTCACTGGTTTATGCTGAAAAACCATCATCAATGAACGCCTTGGAGGACAACATATACCCCAAAGAGTGACCCAAAATTGGTCGTCAAGAACAGCCGCGGTGGCGATATGCCCGAAATCGTTTTCAAATGTCAATGTAACAATGTATTGATCTTGCGAATAACTCATTTTTTACTTTTTTTACAATTTCAAGTTTTCTATCGGGCTTAAAAAACATCCTTTATTTTTAAACCAATTTTAATAACGATAAACCTTTCAAAATTTTGTACGATTACATACATTTACTAAGGTTTGTTTCAATTAAAAAAAAAACATTAACGAAATTCCTTATCAAAACAAAAAAGGAAATGCAAAAGTTAATGTTATTGTGACAAAAACATATGAAAATTGATTTTTCACAAATTTTTGGCAAACATTAAAATGGCATCACCCAGCAGCAATTGACCATTATTGATATTTTGCCAAAAACAGCAGTTTTGCATTATTGTGTGTGTGTGTGTGTGTGTTTGTGTATTTATGTTAGCTTTTAAAAAGGATATTAATAGTATCTTCTAAATCTTCCAAATCCCATTCAATACTGCGTAATGAATTCCTTAATTCATTTGTGGTCCATTCAGCTTCAGCACTATTGCAATTTTCACCTAACTCACGCCAACGCAAATATAGACCCCGTGTTTTATTTAAAGCTTTAAAAACTTCACTAAAATTAAAATGCAAATATATTGAAATTTTTTTAAAATTATCGTTAATACGGTCCAAATAATTATACACACTCTTTAACCACGAAAAAAGGATCCTCCAACGACATGACCAACTATAAACAACGTTGTTTTCGCTTAGTTATTGTAATATATTTTTAATTTTATTATTATTTATCAAAATATTGCAAGTTTTCATGGATTTTTCTTTTGTTTTATTTTTTTTTTTATTTTTTTTTTTTGAGTTTTCCTTTTGGAGTATGATTACCAAATGTCTGTAATTTAGAGGTATTTTCTATCTGAGCTCCTTAAAAACAACCCTCCATCAACATTTTGTATGAATATTCTCCTTTTGTAATGCAAAACAAAAAGGTGTAAGAGTAGTGATGATATTTTGGGGAAGTTTTTTTTTTCTTCTTGTTCACAATCAAGGGGGGTTTTCAATTTGTAAAGGAAAATTTCATCACTTGGATAATTTTTCTCATTTGTTTATTTATACATATTTTTTGTTCAATTACTATTAGTTAATTTGTTCGATTTGTTTTATATATTATTTCTATTTCATTTTTTTTTATTTTAATTTTCTTTATTTCTCATTTTATTGTGTAGTTAACTCTACTCTATTTTCTCATCAACTAAAAATACCGTTGTACTTGTTCTCAAAATAGCTTTATGTATTTCCTTTTGTGCTGAAAATAGAATGGGGAGACATGTTGCAATAACTCCCTCTACTTCCTGTTACTATTTTGATTTTTCCAAAGTGTTGTCTGCTTAATTAAAAACAAACTTGACTAAAAATCGCTTAATTAAACAATATACTTAAACGCACGTAGAAAAGACTTAACTTAATTTTTTGTTATGAAAAAACTGTAATAATTACAAAAGGGAAAAATAAAAATGAATTATTGAACAGCTACGTCAAAAGTTCGGTTCATTAAAAATATTTTTAATGCGATTTTTCATTTTTCCGATGAAATTTTCATAATTAAAATATAATAAAGCTTATTCAATAACCAATCCACTTTATTAGCTATACTATCACGTATTTTATTTCGCTATACATGAATTATCAATTTTTTTTTATTATTGTTGTTTTTCTTCTTGTCCAGCTTTTAACCGATTTGATTATAAATTGCACTTGTTGAGGTTAGATATTGATAAATTTAATAATAGCAATACTTCTTATCAGTATTTGTTTTACAGAAACTTAAAAGGCTGGGTTTTCACGAGAGACAACATGCAAGAGTCTATATATAAGACAACTTTTCATGATCATTCAAGTAATAAATTTGAATTCGGCTCCAATTGGAGTCTATCCAAATAGATGTAAATATATCATATGTGAAATTATAGGTATATTAGAATTTTTTCTTCAGAGTCCCCGCAACCAATAAACATTTTGAAAAGTAGCATAACTTAAAACAAAACAGTGTTAAAAGTCTGCTATGCCAAAACTTTGATACCCTCCACCTGGGGTTGACGTTTACATTAATGTCTGGAGTTATTGCACTATTTATAACAAATGCAAAGTAAACAATTTGATAAATTTAATACAAAATTATTATAAAAACACACTAATTTTTTTCAATTTTTTTTTTAGAGATGTCTCGATATTTTAGGTTATATTATGGCACAATGATTTGCCGCATTTCGACTACCAACAAACAACATTTCCCGAACTTTCCCCAGGTAGATGGTTTATTTTGTGTACTGAGGGTGATTTCAGCACATACAGACGGACGAACGGACAGATGGACATCGCCAGATCATTCATTTTTAGACGCGTAAATTTCCAATTTTTAAATTTTGCAAAATAAATGATTTTAATTATTGTATTTATTCTGATCATAATTGTACAGATATGTACAAATATATTTAGGTTAAATGGTGTTAGAAACAAAAAATGCAATCAGTTAAGAACTGATTTTATAACTTAAAAAATTTTTTAATCTATGATTTTTTTCCAAATGCAAGGATATGAAGATGTACTCCGATCGGCCTTAAATATGCATTTTGAAAATGTTTTCTATTTATATAGATTCCGCTTAGATCCGAAGTGAAAGTCGATCAATCGCTGTCACATCACTCTAATGCGTATATTAAAATAGTTAACATTTTTTATAGGAAATAAAATATCAATGCACTTCATTAAGTTTCATATAAACTAAAAAAAAAAAAAAAAAATCACTAAATTTAAATTAAATTAAAATTTTTTTAATTTATACTTTTTCCCCAAATGTAAAGATATGAAGATGTGCTCCGATCGGCCTTAAATATATATTATTTAAAAAATTTCTATTTATATAGATTCCGCTTAGATGCGAAGTGAAATTCGATAGTTAATGTTTTTTCTATAAGAAATAAATTATTATGTAATACACTTTAGTAAGTTTCATACAAACTACTTTAAAAAATCATTAAATTTAATGGAAAAAACCTCGAAAATGACAACACTATGTTGATATATAGTTGTAAAAACGCGAAAAAAAACACAACACACACAATTCTTTAAATACCATAATAGAGGTACAATTATTATTAATCATTTCCACTTACATATTTGGTAGTTTTCAAGTTTCCATAACTTTAATATCTCTGATTTTTAATAAACTTTTAATTCTTCAATTATAAAAATCCTTTTTCAGCACACGTTGTCATTTAATATGACCGCAATTGCTTTTTCACTTTTGATTTTGCAAAATAAACACTTGAATTTTAATAATGTTGATATTTCTCTTTTGTTGTGCTTTTCTCAACAATTTTCCTATAGATTTGTTTTGCGACTGCGTGAAAAATTCTAGATTTTCTTAATTTTTCATAAATGTTTTACGATTTTACGTATATAAAACAGCTGTTTCAAATAATCGAAGAAGAAAAACAATACGCAAGCGTTGCCAGATGGAACAAAATTCGTATTACCCAACAAACAGGAATATAGCTAATGTTTTTTATTTTGATGTATCCAAAACTTTAAAACAGTCGTATCTCAATTTTATAAAATTGTTTTACACTTTTAGAAAAAATCAAAAATTATTTAATTCAATTAAATACCACAATTTTAAACAGATGCATGAAAATAGTTGGAACAAGTCTAGTTTAGGGGCGATGCCCCGATATTTTAGTTTTTTTTGGAGGGGGTAGGGGCTTTTGGGGTGATTCCAGGGAAATATTTTCTTTTTGTCGGTCGAGCCTATTTTCCGAGTTATGGACCCCCAAAGTTTTGATATTGACTACTGTATAACTTTGTTATTTAGTATCGGATTTCGACAATATATATATCGTTGGAAAGCTTATTTGAGTGCCTTCTATGTGGTATTTTAAAATTTGAAATCCATTAACCCATTATGAACCTATTGCAAATTTTGCATTTTTGTGAGAGAGTATTTTTTTTAATATGGGATTATCTCATAAATATACGTATGTCATGTATGGTTTTATATTAACTGAATAAAAGGTAGGTCCACAAGCTTTATTTTGATGTATCTCATGGCAACTTAACCCTTTCAGAACCGGACATATTTGGTATTTTATCTACATTTTTATGCTTTTTGAAAAAAAAAAAATATTTCCCTGGAATCACATTAAAAAGTTTTATAAGTGGTAAAAATTTTGAACCGATCGGGGCATCGCCCCTAAACTAGACTTAAGCCAAATAGTTAAATATAATATTACAAAATTTTAATGCTCCATTAATTTAGAGTTGTCTAAAATAAACTAAAATTAACCTGGGTTAATAAATAAATAAAATTTGCGTAAAAAAACTAAAATTATAAGCGAATTTTTTTGCATGAACAGGGACCGAAATTTGTGAGCTATCATTTTTTAAGGCATAATCCTATTTCTATATTACTTTCAGTTATGAGTTTTAAAAAGAAATTCGATTATTTTACTGAAATATAAATAATAATAATTAAAAAAAGTAATGAAATTCTATTATAAAATAAAAAAATAAATAAATATTAATACAATCGAAATTGACAGATAATCCCCATGAGTTTACAAATTGGGATAATGTCAAAGTTATATTTCAGCAACCATGGTCAACCACTAATCCTAAAACGGTACACTTACGGTTATCACTTGTAGTTGGCTTGAAAATGAAAAAATTATGAAATTAAAAGATTTTATGCTATTACTACTTGTTTTATTTTTTATAGTAATATTTAAGACATTAATTTTTTAAACTTGAATTAATTGAAATTGTTGATATTATTTTCGAACATGGATTCATTCTTTACAAATCTGCTGCTTATGAATATTTATTTCTCTGATAAGTACGGAAAAGGAGCGACACTTGCAATAAACACCAGCAGATTTTGGCTGCGAAAAGCAACAGCAAAATTAAATTTACAGAACTGCAATTTAATCAAGTAATGCCCGTTTTCTCAATAGGCGATTATCTTTTATCCCAACGAGAAACTGCCGATTCAAGAAATTTGGTTTTCTCAATGTCTGGTTTGCTTCTATTTTGTCGCAAAGCTAACCGGCACTCATCTGCCAATTATTTATTTATCGTACAGATAAATTATATCCCCAACTTTCATATCAATTTTGAGAGGCATTGCCAACTGAATATAATTCTCCCAACTTTCATACGTATTTTGAGAGGCATTGCCAACTGAAAATAATGTTTTTGTCGGTACATTGAGAAAACCAAAATTGTTAACAGGCAGTTTATCGGTACAATAAATTTATGTCCTGGTTAAGTAACAGCCAGTTTGACTACACATTGAGTAAACCGGCATAAGAGTGTTAAATTCAGCTGTGCCGAAACTTTGATATCCGCTTAAGACTTAATTTTTACAACAAGCAATCTGAATTTTTAAACATTTTTAGAGGTGTCTAAATATTTTAGGTTATATCATGGTCAATAATGCCCAATGTACTCCATAATAACAAACAATATCTGTGGTCACAAGCATTAACCGCCTAAGTCGAAAATCATGCTTTCGAGGAAAATAACTTTTTACTAACAGATTCCAGCGCTCGAAATTCGAGTGCAAATTCTAGGAAATCTTATTTTTTCATTTAATAAAGACCCTAAAGATACACAATTCATCTCATCTAAAAGAAGAAAGCCAACTCAACACATTAACACAAATAGATTAACAAATTTAATAAACACACACATAGCATTGTATAATTTTATGTATGTGTTAGTAGCAACTTTAAACGATCATAACTCCAAAAAAATGTTCCAGACGATGAAAATCTGTAAATCTGGTAAACAGCTAAAAAGAAAAACCTTTAAAATGATAAATTTTTTGTCAAAATCGGGGTAAAACTGTGAAACTTATATAGGTCACAAGAAATCGCCTATTGCCTATTAATATTATAGATATAAAAATGTAATGGGGCTTACGACTTAGGTCAGTATGTTTTCATTAATAACTTTTTATAAAACAATGTTAGAGCCCAAATATATTATCCTAAGTTTGTTCAGGTAAATGGTTTATTTTGTGAATGAGCGTGATTTCGACTCAAGTTTTTATAAGGATCAAGATTATATATACTTTTTGGGAACGAAAAAATCTGTTTTCGATGCGTTACAACCGGAATGACATACTGATATATATCCAGTTGTACTATCTTTTAACTGAAATGTAGTAACTGTAAAACTCTTCCGAGTGGTATTAAGTAAATGTTTTCAAAAACCAAGGAATATGAAAACTTTTTTTTGTAGATAACGTGTAAATATTTGAGTTGAATAAAAAAATCTAAGAGTAAGAGCATAATCAATATGGGCCATAAACAAGGTAACAAGTGTTATCAATATGAATGGTTCAAAAGAGAAAATTTTTTATTCGTATTACCTTAAAGCCCAATTACTAAATTAGTTTCACATTTGATAGCGTATTGGAAACAAGAATTTCTTTGTCATAGACAATAATTTTTTTTTTTGTTTTTTAATTAAATCGTTATAGCTCTCTAGATTCAATATACGTAAAAATGCTACAAAATGATGCAGTTCGGAATTTACATTTCGATAGTGAAATACGTGTGGCGCAACAAACGAGATCAGAACCAAGAGGTTTGAGTGAATCATTTAACAATTTTTAAAATTTATATTTTCTTAACAAAGTTCTTTGTTAGTGAGTGTTGTTATATTTGTCTGTATATTATAACCATATCTTATCACATTTCTAGTTTCGTTTTTGTTTGACGGATTTGTGGGTTATATGTTTTTATTAACGTTTTATTATTTGTATGCATATTTTTGCATTAATAAAAGGGAATTACTTTTTTCATATTTCAGTTTTAGACGGTGCAGTGAGTATAACATCCCAGCCGAGAGGTAAGTAGTCTATAGAAAAGTCTGCCCCTACATACAAATTTTAAGCTCATTAATAAAATTTCTAAACTTTTAGTTTCTCAACGTATACCATTGCCCGTTGCTACTGTTGAACAAAATGTTAGAGGCCGTACGCCATTTTTACCTTTATCGGGTTATAGTTTTTTAGCGGACATACCCTCAATTCACATAGAACAAACATTTGAATTGAATGAGTGTGAGTTGTTCATTGATATTTTAAAAGTCCATGCATTATTAATAATGCTAAGAAATTTATGCCATGTCTAGCTCTTACAGCGGTATCATCTGAAAATCGTTTTGTAGTTCGTTCACCTTTAGGTGATGCCATATATGCTGCTTCAGAATCTTCTTCAGAAAAAAATCGTTTAATATGGGGTTCTGCTCGACCTTTCCAAATGCACTTAATCGACAAGTCCTATCAAGAAGCTATGCTATTTCGTAAAACTTTATCTTTGGGTTTCATGTGTTGCCAACCAAAAAGTTTAGAGGTTTGGATACCGCCGGGCAATATTTTAGGACGTATCGTTCAATCAACTACCATATTGGTACCTGAATTTTATATTGAAGATGGTGCTACAGGTTCGCCAATATTTTGTATTGAAGGGCCAAAAAATGCAGGACTTTGTTGTTTTTGCTTACCCAAAGAAACATATTTTAAGGTCAGTTTTTTAGCCGTGCATATAATTTTAAAGAAAAAAAAAAAATAATAGACACTAGACTAAATACTTCAATTTCAGATTCATTCTGGTGGCGATTTAAGAGCCTCTATCGATCGCAAATGGTTGGCTGGGAAATCTTTATATACCACCAATATTTATTTCAGTGATCCAAAATTATCGGCCAAGGAAAGAGCATTAATATTGGGTTCAGCATTTTTATTGGTAAGAAACAGAAAGTTTAAGCTAATTAATTCTTCGTTTAATTTTTTAAGTTTTAAGTTTAGTTAACCTTTTGTTTTTTAACGTATAACTTGCATAATATATAACTTAGGCATATCAGTTAAACTTAGTTTAATTAAACTCAAGTTTTTAACCAATTAGTCAAACACTTTTTAGTAATAAGACAAAGTTTTTGGAATGTTAATGGAATGCTTTAATCAAATGATTTAAATCCGAGTTTAACTAAACCAGGTTTAATTAATATCCAAAAAAAAACTTGATATTAAGCGTTAAAATCTCTAGATTAACTAAACTATGACATGCCAACATCTCGATCTACACGTTAATTGAAACTAGCAGATCCCAGACCTCGAAATTCGAGTGCAAATTCTTAGAAATTTAATTTTTTATTTAATAAAGACCCTAAAGGTATGCTAATCAATTTTAGTCAATTTACAATTCAACGCTTTTTAAATGTCGATTATTGTCGTTATTGGATTATTTCCAAATAATTGGTTTATGTCCAAAATTATTTTTTCAATTTAACACAATTATTATTGCGAATAAAGAAAACAAACTCACAAACACATTAAAAAATTTAATAAGCACACACATAGCATATGTATAATTTTATGTATGTGTTAGTATCAACTTTAACTGCATTTTACCTCAAAAAAATATAAAAATTTGAAAATTTGTAAATCTGGTGGACAGCTAAAAAGAAATACCTCTCAAATAAAATACGTTCGGCCAAAATCGGGAGAAAACTGTGGAACAAATCATAGGTCACAAGAAATCGCCCTACCTATTAATATTATAGATTTCTTAATTTGGGAAAACTAGTCAAAAATTATTTTCAGTTTATTTTATTACTATAATTTTCTAACAATTTATTACATAATTGAAATAATGGCGTATCTTTTAAATGGATACAAATATTTTCAAATTTGATCTTATTTTCATTATTGTGACCTTTAGCTTTAAAAATAATTCACAATAATCAAAAGTTGATTTACTTATATTTCGAGCTGCGCCAATAGCTTAAGTGTTCAAATCAAAACTTTCAGCAAAAAGTTTTTTATACCCTCCACACCGCAGTGGCAGTGGGTTTATATAGGTTTGTCATTCCGTTTGTAACGCATCGAAATGTATGTATTCTGGAGACCCCAAAACCATATATTTTCTTGATCATTATAACATTATTATAGCGATGACCGTTTGTCCGTCTGTCTGTAGAAATCACAATCACGCCGTCAATATCTAAGCTATACCGTTCGTTTTTGTATAAGATCGTTAACTAACATCCCAAAGGAGTTGCTATTTAAAATCGTCAAAAGGGGTCACGAGATATGAATTAACCTTTGAAAAAACTCTTGAAAATATAAAATTTTTCAGTGTGTTTGTTGTTTTTCTTAAGATATGTTGTATATGTTGTAATTCTTCTTATTGCTGAAGTCATTGCAGTTGTGTGTATATTATTACTGCACGTGACACATTGTTGCCACGTATTTTTTATCGTTAAAATTAAAAATTAAATATTAAAAATTAAAAATTAATAAAAATTAAAAATTTAAAATTAAAAAATAAAAATTAAAAATTAAAAATAAAAAATTAAAAATTAAAAAATTAAAATTAAAAATTAAAAATTGAAAATGAAAAATCGAAAGTTAAAAACGAAAAACTAAAAATTAAAAATTTTAAATTAAAATTAAAAAATAAGAATTTAAAACTAAAAATTTAAAACTAAAAATTTAAAATTAAAAATTAAAAATTTAAAATTTAAAATTAAAAATTAAAAATTAAAAATTAGGTGAGTGTGTTAAAGCGCTGACCAAAAAGTGCAAGTACGAGTGTATGTGAAGGTTCACGGTTCAAAACCTCACGGCCGCCCTAAGTAGAAAAAATTTTCATATAGAAACAATCTATTCAATTAAAACATAACAATTATCACAATGTTCAATAAATCGCTGATGAAGGCTGAAATGCCAGAAACCGGTCCGATTAAGAATACAGTGCAGTTATGAATTTTTGAAATATATGCTTCCTTCTTCTTTACCACGCACCATTTAAAAACAAAATCAAAAATTGCATATTAATTACAGTAGTAATTGCAATATGTCTGAAAAATGACGATAAATCTAACAAATTAAAAATTAAATATTAAAATTAAAAATTAAATATTAAAATTAAAAATTAAAAATTAAAAATTAAAAATTGAAAATTAAAAATTAAAAATTAAAAATTAAAAATTAGAAATTAAAAATTAAAAATTAAAAATTAAGAATTAAGAATTAAAAATTTTAGTTTTATTCTTTAGTTTCTTACTGGTTTTTATTATTTTTGTTTTTTTGTATTAAGTAAAATTATTTTAAAATTTCCTTTTTTAATATTAATAATAATTTTGGATTATCGTATGACTTCTAAGGTCTCAAAACAGGCTTATAGGGATCGAACTTTAAGTATTATTATAATGCCGGCTGCGTTAATTAATGAATTTCATTGGTGTTCTATGAGGTACTTAGTAAAAGAAATATAATGAAATTTTTGAAATAGTAATTAATTCTTTTTAATGATCATTGTTTTTTATAATAGAAATTGGCGAAAAATTAACTTAAAATTTAACTGGTATTCGGATTTAATGTTTCAGTATCGGCAACAATTTCAAAGTGGTAGCCGTACCCAATATTGGGTGAAGGGTATCAAAAATTCGGCACAGCCGCATTTAACACTCTTACTTGTTTTAATCTATCTTAGTGTGTAAACGCACTACGAATGTGTTAAATGCAGCTAAATTTGAGTAAATTCGTAAAGGTGTAGAAACACCTAAGAAATTTTGATATATAATGCAAACGATCGTAAATTATCGATTTTCATCACAAAATGAAAATTAAACATTATGTCACTTAAGCTATTTTAGCGGTCATCGACTAATTTATTAAAAAGGTCATGGTAACTGTTAATGACAATGACTCAAGGTTGAAAACTTTTGCTGATTTTTACGATACCATATACCATACGTTTAGAGACCTTTCTCTTCGGATATGAAAAAGTTCATATCGTGTGCTATATTTATAATGCCAAAAATGAACGACCGATCCTGATCATATTTGGCAAGGTCACTCGTTTTTTGAAAAAACATTTACAAACCAAAAAATTTGAGAAAAATCTGTGCAATATTTTTATTTTTTGATAGATTTAAGTGAAGATCTGGAAGCAGTTTTATATATAAGAATTGTCCTACAGGGTTTAAAAGATGTAATAAACACACACAAAACAAATTTTAATTTTTGTTGGAGTTCTCTAAAACAGGCTTTCAACGTCAAGTACTTATAGAAATAAAAGATTATTTACTTTAAAAACAAAACAAATTGATCAAAATCTATTTGATAATTTGGATCTTATGACAATGGAGAATAGATCTTAACATGTACCGATTTTCTCAACTTTAAATATCGCTCGTCCTTTGGTCGCTTACATACCAAATTTCGTCAAAATATGTTCATATTTGCGCCCCGTAATTTGATTACAAGGTTTATATTTAAACACAGATGAAAGGACGGACGGACATATCTAAATCGACTCAGAAAATGATTCTTAGTAGTTACAAACATCAGCACAAACTCAATATACCCTGACCCCATAGTAGTATCTATATATATAAAATGGAATGTGTGTTTGTTTATTTGTTTGTAAGGTACAAGGAGACCAAACCTCTGGACCGATCTTCCTGGAATTTTCACAGCATTTAACTGGGACTTCGATTAATAGGGTCCTTTTTTCGACCACGCCCACTTTTACGCCCACTTTTTTTAAAATTATGTAATTGCTCCCATATAGTTTTTAACAGATTTTCTTCAAATTGTATACACATTATACTCCAGGCGAGGTAGAAATAAACATCTCTTACGCCACGCCCCCTTTCACGCCCCTTTTCATGCCAAATTTTGTTGGAGTACTATAATAGTGAAAGTCTTGCGACTTTGTTTGAGTTCATAAGTTATTAATGTGAGTAGGTGCCCAAAAAATAGGCGGGATCAGACTAATGGACGTGGCACCTCATATACAAAAAAATAGTTTTCTACAAAACGCATTCCCTGCTTTTTTTCGTTATGGGGGGTGTAGGAAGCGCATCGGGTTACTGCTAGTAGTGTATAAAAACGAATAAAAGTAACTCCATGTTAGATCATTGCGAAAACAGTATTTGAAAACTAAAGATATTTTAAAGGTTTAAGGTAGTTGGAGATATTTTGAACCATCAAATTGCACTGTACAACAATTTTTCGACTGTTACACAGTTTTATTGAATTTCAATTCTAATTTCACCTTGCACATGAATTTCAAATTAAGGCTCGCAGTTAACTAAAATGAACCAGTTTGTTAGTAAATGCAATAAAAAAAAGTATTTCACCAGCAATGCGATTAATCTCATATTTGAACGCCGTTGATTAAAAACATCAGTTTTTAGTATTATATCAATTTTTAAGCCACCTAATGAAAAGAACACTCATTCACAAAATAAACCATTAACGTGGGTAAACTTAGGATAATATTGTTTGTCATTATTTCGAACTGGTTGATATTTAAAAAGGTATACATCGAGCAGCATTGTGCCAAGTAATGACTTTAAATATGGAGACACCTCTAAAAAATGCTACAAATTCGATGTGTAATAATTTAATATTAAGTTTATCTTATTAATTACCTTTTCAAATATATTGTTTACATCTATAATATTAATAGGCAAGGCGATTTCTTGTGACCGATTTTAAACCTTTAATTACCAACCGACTTTGACAAAAAATAACCCATTTGAAAGGTATTTGTTTTTAGCTGTCCACCATATTTACGGATTTGCATCGTCTGGAACATTTTTTTTTGAGTAAAATGCATTTAAAGTTGCTACTAATACATACATAAAATACATATTTAAGCTTCAGATACTAAGTTACTACTTAAGATATCTGTTTTTTAGCTCACTAACCGTATATGGCCCAAAAGGCTCGGTTAGTTTAATAAATTAAATAAATAAATAAAATAAACAACCATACAATGCTGTGTTTATGTTTATTAAATTTGTGTTGAATTGTGAAATTGGCTAAAATTGATTAGCATACCTTTAGGCTCTCTTCCGTATGTTCAACAAATCTATATATTAATACGTGAAGTTACATTTTTAGTTCCATTTTTAAGCAATATGCGGGCACGGAGGAGGGTGAAAATTGGCATAGTTATAGTTCATATGGAGGAGAAGCTGAGAATGATAAAATTTTTATTTAATCTGTCTTAAAAATATTTTTAATTAAATAAAATAAAATATTTATAACATATAAATATTTATATTAATTCGCATTCGGGTAATGCGAATGATTTAAATTATATATCAGACGGTCTGTGTTGAATTGTGAATTGCTAAAATTGATTAACATACCTTTAGGATCACTTAAATATTCATAAATTTTTTATATACATATATAGATTTAAAAAACCTTGGAAGACAAAAATTGAATGAAAAAATAATATTTCATAGAATTTACACTCGAATTTCGAGTGCTGGGCTATACTAGTAATTATAATTTAATGAAAAACTAAATTTTACTAGAATTTGCACTCGAATTTCGAGGGCTGCTCTGTGCTAGTTTGTTATAGTGTAATAAATCCAGATATTAATGTAAACGTAAAACCCAGGTGGACACTAGTACTTGTATACAATAGCATCGTTTTAAAAACAAATCTTATATCTTTCATTAAAATTTTATTACAAATATTTTCATTCACTTGCAGGAATACATGTACTTCCAAACTCGATTTTAAAAGCTAAAACTAGAGTGATTCACCCGAACTCTTTAAAAACAAACGGTCGCTACTATTCAAAAGGAAATACTGAAAGTGTTACCAACCCGAGAAAACGTAGCCATCAAACCGAACAAACATATTTGAACAAATAATGAACTGTAGACAAAAATCGTAATTTATTTTCAGTTTTTTATTTTATTTTTTGTTTGTTATTTCAAACATATTTTGTTTTTGTATTTTTTCTCGTCACATACACACACAATTACAAATAATGTAATTACAAATTGATTTATAATATATTTATATATATACTTTTTTAATATATACATATATGTATATGCACAATCTTTATATATATATATATATGCATATATGTATATCATACATTTAATATTAATAAGTTTATATACATATATGAATAAGTGTTTTTTGTTTTATTTTAATTTGTATATATGATTTGTGTTATTTGAATTATTGAAAAAAAAACTTAAAATCTATAGTTTCTATGACAGTTGTTTTTTTTTTATGTATGTATGTATCAAATATGATTTATAAACATTTAGATTTTTTTTTAAATTTTTGATTGATAACTTTTTTTTTTTTTTGTTAAATATATATATTTTGTACAACATTTAAATTTTGTTTGTTTTATTTTATATTTTTTATGGTTCAAAACTATACAAACTATACAATATTTACTAAATTGGAAGAAAAACTTAAAGTTAAAATTAAATTTAATTATAATTAAAAATAATCGTTATAAGAGTCTCTTAGTCTCGTTGGTTTTTTTTTTTCTATTTGAAAAATAAATTTATTAGTAAAAAAAATACAAAAAAGTGTTTGTTATTTAAAATTAAGAATTTTTAAAAAACCCAGGAAGAACTTTGATTATTGAAATCCATTTGTGTAAACCAATTGCTACTAAAATTTTAAATTTATTTACCAAATTATAATTAGACAAACCTTTAAGATTTGTGTTTGTAATATTAAAACAAAATTATAATTATAACTTAAAATAATAATAATAATAATAAAAATAATTTTTTCATAAAAATACCATTTAAATACATTAAAAACGGTACCACAGTTCTTATTTATACTAAAAAAAATTATACACATATCTTGTCCTATAAAATATTTTTTAGTTTATACATATATTTTCTGAAATTTTTAGACTTTTACAAAATGATATATTTTTTTCTTTTTGTTCATTTTAAAGTTTGTATATGTTAGTTTAGATTGATATATTGGTAATTATTTTAAACAGAGTTGATATTTTTGTTATAAACATCAGCTAAAACTTGTTAAGGTTTCTACGGATTTCGGGTTTAAATAAATGAGAAGTCTACACAGCTTAAAGCTTTAAAATCTTGTAAATTTTTATTTTGAATTTATATATTTCCGTACGATATGTTATTTCTAAAGGATATGATGTTGTGATCATCGATTTTTTTTTGTTTGTTTAAATTTGGTCCTGAGTTTTGTGTTTGTTAACAAGTTTTAGCCAGCTTTCTATCAATTGAATTGATGTTCTTGGTTTTTATAAAAAATGGTTAGAAGACGGTGGGGGTATGTTATGGTATTTATATGAATCAGTAGATAAGTTATTATAACTTTCTTGTATAACTGGTATTTGTTGATATTCATGACTATTTTGTTTGTGTTTAATATTTAAGCAAGTTGTATCTTGTCGCCAAGATAACATATCCCTCATTCATCTATCTGGATAGGCAAAGACATAATGTCAGTTTGTTGGGTTAGCCGTACTCATGTGGGAAATGTTTGCTGGTACATCTTGTCTTAATCTCTTCTCTGTGTGATGCTCTTGCAACTCTTTGTCGCTCTCTTCGCCATTGCTAAAAGTGCCCGGCATACGTCTTTTTAAATTGTTGTTTAAAGCTAAAGCAATGCTCTCATCTTCTGAAGTTGAGTTTGCTCTGCGGGGAGTATTTGCCGCGCTATTATTATCTAAGGATGCTATAGCCGATGCGGCAGCTCTTTCAGCGGCCGTAAAGCCATCTTCTGAAGCACTATCCTGTGATACCAATCCTGTGTTTGAGTTGTCTCCAGACGGAGTAGTATATGTACCCAATTTTGAAGATGGATCTTTTTCTATTAGCTTCTGTGCCAATACTCGTAGCGAGATTAGAGAATTTTCACAATCACTGGTATCAATTTCCGTGAGACTAATACCAGCTCTTTCGATTTCAGCATAAGTGCCAAATGGCAACTTTTGTAGGCATTCTAATTTCTGAACATGGGTTTTCGATCTCAAGTGCTTAGCTAAATGGCCATGTATACGAAAGGCTATCTTACAGTCGGTACACTCAAATGGTCGTGGATTTGAGGTGGTTGGTACGCCAAAAGTTGAGGTCATGATTACTTTGTTTTTGTGGGCCTCGGATCTTTCATGTTTTTGTAAATGACCCTGAGTACGAAATGATACTCCACAAGGATCACATTTATACTTCCGCTCCATGTAATGTATATTCATGTGCAAAACCAACTGAGATTGTTTTTGAAAAGTTTTCGAACATATCGAACACACTGGACGACCATCAGCATTTGTAGTTTGCGGTATTCTCGGATGTACGGGAAGAATTTCATTATTGGTGGTAAACCCATCTTCGCCCACTATAACCGTACGTGTGGGGGGATTAGCACTATTTGACTGACTTGAGCTTCCTCCTCCGGATAGAACACCCGAAAAATCGGTGGTACCTGGTTGTAATATAGCAGCTGGTAAGTTGGCATTGTGAGCTGGTTTATCATCTGGCTGTATTAAATTTTTTTTTGAGGGTGGTTCCTCATCGGTCTCTTCACTTTCATCTGAAGATTTTAATGATTTAACAGACTTTGGTTTATCTATGGCCTTAATTTCAATAACTTCGGGTCTATGATTTTCCAACGGCTCTATAATTTCAATTTTGGGCAATTGCAGAGTTGTTACTTCTTTCTTTGTAACTGCTTGTTCGGTTTGAGGTACCGCAATGGAAACTACACTTGTTACCATAGCAGAACTAAGTGTTACTGTAGCCATGGTTACCGATGACACTTGTGAGATAGTAGTAGTACATGTTGTATTGGAGGTAGGTGGACCCGATGACATCATATTGGGATTAGCCGACATACCCCGATTCAGTTGAGTTTGCTTAATCTTGTAGTACTGTAAAGTTTGTTCTCGACGATAGTCATACAACATCATATCTTCATTTTGTTTATGATGATTCTCTTCATAATTATCGTGGAAGTTACGACCCACTTTCGAGGACACGGAAATCATGGTTTTCAAGAAACCCGACTCATTTTTATTAACGCCAAATATAACGTCCCTTATTTGAGCCTGCGTTTGTACCGGACCCGGATTTGATGATAACGAGGGATGATTTGTTACTGCAAGAGATGGCGATGAAATTGCACATCTGGGTTTGGTTAAATCCATCGGGGCTGCTTCAAAAGTGGCTGCGCTATTAGGTAATTTGGGTTTAGATTCTTCTGGATTTGAGTAGTATTGCTCTTGTTTATGATAATCAAATGGTGGTTTGGGTGATGTATACGAAATTACTCTTCTTATAGCGGGAGCTGGTGTGGTGGGAACAATTGAGCTGGAGCTAACTGTGGTTATGACAATTTGACTATTGGCTATGGAAGTCTCTAAACTTTGTGTATGTATGGGAGGTGTCATGGAGAGTGTCAGTAAACATCTCGCGGCTTCATGCTCCAATCGAGATTTATTGTTATTGTCCTCGGCGGTTGAGGTATTTAAATTTTGTGTAACATTCGATCTGGCTGAATCAGATTCATTACTACTCTCCGTTTCATTATCACTAGAATCACCATCTGTATCCGATTCTGCATTACCCATTGAAGAAGTTCTTCCACCCGCCGACGTAGACGATTGTTGATCAAACTCTACATCCGGCTCCAGGAATTCACCATCGGCTGGCATTGGGCCTGGATTCAAACCCAATTCTATACATTTCTTATAATGCGTTTTGGATTGCATATGCTTGGTAAGATTGCCTTTAGTCTTAAAGCTGAAGTTGCAATGTTTGCAGGTATAAGGTCGAACATCAGTGTGAGTTCTTATGTGTTTCTTGAGCATGGACGGTTTTTTACATCGTATACCACACTCGGAGCACACATATTTCCCTCTTCCTCTACCTCTTATATAAGTATAGTTCTCGTGAGATTCATAACCACCAACCAAAGTCTGTGAAGAAGCAGATGAGTAAGCTCCCAATAAATCTCTTGTGTTATCTTTTAATTCCTTAGTATCGACAATATCTTTGAAAGTCGTAGATGACTTTTCTTCTAAAGCTATCTGTTTTAATTGATGGTGATAGAACTTGTCTTGGGAGCTTAAAAACGGGGTCATTACAGTTTGCTGGGCTGCTACTAAAGTAAATGATAGTTTTTTACTCTCAGCCATGGTAAATATTAAGATCTTTTGTCTAGAGTCGTACAAAGACATAACCTCTTTGGGTTTCAAACCTAAGGGATGGGGATTATTTTCAGCACACTGTTGCCACATGCTATACATAGATAATTTGTGCATATCTTGTACATAGGAAGGTTGGGGACAATTCAAAGTGCAATAGAAGGTCTTAGTACTGGATTTCAAACCCAAGTAGGTGTATGAATTGCCATTTAAATACAATTGTACGCACTCCTTAGAAGGTCTTGGAGTTTCCGGAGAGATCAGCGGTAAAGTATTGGCAGTTGGTGTAATACCATGATGCCTTTTGGGGGTAAATGTGCCAGGCCTTAAGGGTAAACTAGTGGGTCTTAAAAATTTCGATTTCGCTTTACTTTCCAAGATAGGAAACTCATTTTCGCTGGTCATTGCATTAGTGTCGACGTGTAACGGTGTTAGGGCTATACTGGTAGGTGACAAGGTTTTGCTAACGGTCACTGGTTGTTGTATTATCAATTGTTCTCTAGACATTTTATCTAAATTAAAATAACGAGTTTCAGCTTCTGATTGGGACAACGCCAAGGTTTTATTATCACTTCCCGAGGTATTTTTTCGAGGACTTAAATTATCCGCCATGCGCATAAAATTGAAAGACTTTAAAGACTTGGTAGTTTCCATAGCCAAAGCACTCTTATTACTGGGTAGACTATTGAATCCTGTTTGCCAATTTCTTATATTACGCATATTGGTGGAAGGAGGTGTTCGTGTAAACTCACTGGGAACATTTTGTACTCCTCCAAAAGTAGCCAATGTTTTAGTAGCACCATTGTCCGCATTTTCTGCTTGTAAAGCAGACATATTCATAGGACTAACTGTTTGTTTGCGATTAGGTGATGAAGTTCTAGACATATGAATGGGTGTTTGTGGCAAATTCAATAGTTGCTGCTGCTGTGCTTGTGGATTAGGAGGAGTTGGTGTAGGTGGTGCTAATGGTAGTTGGGGTTGCAGGCTATTAGGTCCTGGAATACCCGGCACATAAGGTATAACTTTTTCTGTCAAACCCAATGTTAAGGGATTGAAGGCAGTAATTTGATTAATGGGTGGAAACTGAAAATGTTGTGGTGCATTGGAGCTACCTAACCCCAAATTCATTTTGGGGGTCATTTGTGAACCAGGCATTAAAGGTATTCGCAGCTTAATATCCTTTTTTGGAGAGACCTCTTGAAAACTTCCGCCCGACAATAGGGGAGTACGTATCATTTTAGGACTTTTATCCACATCATCACATTCCGAAAGTGGTATCATGCATCCTCCGGAGGAAGTGAAACGTTTAATACGCTCATCTTTCTTTGATAATTCTTGGGCATTTAAAGGCTGCATATCACCGCCACTAGTATGTGTGGAACGCTTTGAGCTAAACTTATCGGCTGGCTCAAATTTTAACCTTTTGCTAGCTGAGTGTTCCTGTAGGTGTGTTTGGTTGTACATGCGATCATCATGCATTTTGGTAATAATAACTTCCTCTGATTTGGATTTAGAATCATTAGGAGTATAATCCACTAAAGCTGTTTTACCCAACAACGGGCCTGGCGAGGGCAGCGGAGCATCTACAAAACGTATAGGAATCTCATTTACTGATAGTTGGGCTTTAGCTTGGGAGGCTACAGATGATGTAATGGCGGCAGTTGGTGAACTTGTATGCGTAGGCATAGTACAAGGCTGTGTTGATGTTGCTGAAGTAGTTGTTGTACTGGAATTTTTCGATGTATTAGCCACTGAAGCACTTAAACGATTTAAGACTAAATTGCTTGGTTTAGTTTTCAATTGAGACCAAGCCAACTTTACTAAAGATAAGGGATTTTTTGATAGAATTTTTAAATCCTGCATATTCAAAGACATTGAATTTGAGCGGAAATATTTGTGAGAAGGCGACGAGGCTGGTGAATTGGCACTACTATTACTACCCTGGCAATAAGTGCTATTGTGTAGCTGTAAATCCTCGGCAGTACGAAATTCCATAGAACACAAGGGACATATATAAACCGCATCCTCTCCTTCACCCATAGGAATAGCTAAACCACGAGCATTAAGTAGAAGATTTTTAATAATGGAATTATTAGCTGGATATTTGCCCAAAGAAGTGGATGGTTGGGGTGTTGTGCAATTCGAATTAGAAGAATTCGATGTTTCATTCATTGCAGTCACGGTCGCAGTTAGCATTTGGGTTTGTTGTTGTTCTATTGAATGACGTTTTCGTGGTGTGGCTGGTGGTGGTGCCTGAGGTAATGGCCCCTGAGCTGTTTTACTCAAGTCCAAGCGATCCTCCATAGATTTGGGTTTAGCGGATAGATTCAAAGGAACATTGGTCATAGAAGGATTGTTTTGATGATTCGTTGAAGGAGGCTGGGAAGGAGTATTTGTAACAATAGAACGATATTGATGATATTGTACTTGATTGGTGGAAGGAACGGCTGACTGATTATGATTTGGTTGTTGTTGTAAATGTTTGTTAATAACATGTTTTGACAAGCCATTTAATGGTAAAGGCGCTTCTTCTGTAGCTTTTTCCGGGTAATGATGCCTCTGTTTTTGTAATTGCTGTTGAAGTTGTTGTTGCTGCTGCTGCTGCTGTTGTTGCTGTTGCTGATGCTGCTGTTGTTGGTAGAGATATTGCTGCTGCTGTTGTTGCAATTGTTGTTGCTGTTGTTGTTGCATTTGTTGCTTTTGTACTATTGCCTGAGCCAGCTTAGCATTTGTGGCTGATTCACTTGGTGGTCCGCCCGTAGTAGTTTGAAGAACTTGTGTATTGCCAGAGGAATTTGGTGAACTACTATTCATGACATTGCTGTTAAAACTTCTCGAACGATTGAGAGTTTTTGGATACTTTTTTTGCAGTAATAGTTCCTTGTTCTCAACAATGGCCTCATTTTGAGATATGATTTTATTGATGTGTTCATGCAGTTTTTCCTTGTTCTGAAATTGAAAGAAATACATGTATGTATGTATAGTTAAACTTCCTTAGTCCTTAAAAATTTTTAAGCATGTATTTATTAAACTTACCAAAGTAACTTCTTGCATTCCGGAATTAGCTGAATTGGTTTGTAAAAGGTTACTAGAATTGTTGGAAACATGTCCAGAACGATGACTTATAACTGTGGTATTCTGCTCTGGCATTTCAGCTGAACTATTTTTATTGTTTACCGATTGGGGAGGAGGAAGAGAAGGTGGATTCAAGGCAGAAGCAGCTGAAGCAGCAGATGCCAAATAATGAAGTGGATTCTGTGGCGTTGGATGGACTATGGCATTATTGGAGGGCGTAGAAAGTTTAGGATGATGTACAATTTGCCTTGAATTCGAAGATTGAACCGAACTTTGATTTGCGTTTCCCACCGGTGTGGGCGGCTTAATATGACCCTGAGGTTGAGGCGGACCAGAAGGTTGGGAGTGAGGCAATACCGGAGTTGCTACATTGGAATGTTGTTGTAATTGCATTTGTTGTTGATGTTGCAAATGTTGTTGCTGTAACTGTAGCTGATGGTGGAATTGCTGCTGTTGCTGTGGTGTCATCATGTGAAGCGAGGCAAATGCTTGCTGATGTGCTACTGCAGCTGCAACAGGATTATAAAATGATTGAGCGGGTATATGTGCGGAGGGATGTAGCATCGCAGCTGGTGAGCCCGGTGGTGGTTGCCCTAGATAGTAGGCTGCAGCAGCTAAAGGTAATGGCATAGCATTAGCTTGTGATGGCCTTAACAAATGTTGTGGAGCTTGTGATTGCAGCTGTTGTAATTGCTGTTGCTGGAGCTGTTGCAACTGATGCGTACTGATATGATTGTTCAATTTCATTTGTGTACTTGGCGACAACGTCGGATGCTGCGGCATATGGGTGGGTGACTGATGTGGTGGTAGATGCTGTACCGATGTGGGAGCCACTATCTTTTGATCATTTATTATTAAATGCTGTTGTTGATGGTGGTTCATGGAAGGATGTGATTCTGGTATTTTCTTAATAGTAATCACTTCTTTTTGAGGTACTTGCGGGGGTTGTGTCACAATCGCCGCCGCTGCTGCTGCCTCTTTAGCTGTGGCATACAAGGAAGCATTATGGAATTTTGGTTTATATGGCTTGTAATCAACAGCCTGTTTATGGACCGTTGTTGAGGTACTGCTACTGCCAGCCATTGTCACTGTTGCAGGAGGCAGTGTTCCGGCAGCTGGAGAACCCAAAGGCAAATGTTGTGATTGTTGCTGAATGGGTTGCTGCAAATAGGCTGAGTTTACGTCTGATAACGAGGCAGGTGATGTTGAGGACATTGGTGATGCCAACGGAGCAGTTACTATTTGGGAATCATTGTGTTGAATTGTTTGTTGGTGCTGTTGTTGTTGTGGTAATGAAGCATTGACAATTTCATCCATAGGAGAACAAGTACGACTTAACTGTTGGCGTTAAATAAATTTTTTCTCTTAGTAAAATGAGATGTTAAGGAATAACTATTCATAACTTACCATTTCCGTACTACTATTACTCAATTCAGGATCACCATCTTGATCTGATAAACCATCATCGGCATCTGGAGGTACTTCAATACCTTTCTGTCGAGCAGCATGAGAACGAGATCTACAATAATAAGGAATGGGATTAGAAAATTATTTCACAAATGTCATGAAGCGACTACATAAAGTTAGATATAATAAACCAGCTAAGTAATATACTAAGAGGGGTTTCGGATGGTTTGGGACACCAACACACACACTATCAGAACGTTTTATAAGCTTTCAAAATTGTATTTTTTTTTTACTGAATTGTGTTTTAAAGAGAAGTAGCTTAAATAATACAGCTGAATAACTCATTTTGTGGAAATAAACTAAATATACAATGGGTGACAATACATTGTAAACTTTTGCATAATTCTAAATTTGCCAATTTTTCTTAATAATTTCGCGTTAAATCCTAAAATTATGCTTTTTGCGGAATCACTCATTGGTATGTTCTCTATCGAAATTTGTAAGTAATAATTTAGTGATGCCATAACAATGAAAACTTTTTCATTTCTGTTGTTTAAAACAATAAAAATAGGATAATAAAAATAAAAGTTATTTAAATATTTATAGTTTCTGACATTGTCATCAAATGTTTTTTTAGATGTTTTTACCTTATCTATAACATTAATAGGCTAGGCGATTTCTTGTGACCGATGTTTTGTTCTACTGTGTTATCCCGATTTTGATCAAACGTATATTATTTGAAAGGTATTTCTTTTTAGCCGTTTTGCAGATTTACAGATTTGTAAATTTTTTCCTTCATTTTGAGTAAATTGCATTTAAAGTTGGTTCCGACACATACATAAAATTATACATATGCTATGTGTGTTTTATTATATTTGTGAATGTGTTTGTTAATGAGTTTACCTTCATTCACAATAATAATAAACCATAAAAGTGTTGGTT
This sequence comes from Cordilura impudica, assembly GCA_963682025.1. Lineage (NCBI taxonomy): Eukaryota > Metazoa > Arthropoda > Insecta > Diptera > Scathophagidae > Cordilura > Cordilura impudica. The sequence goes on along the minus strand of OY821521.1, from coordinate 43,067,239 downwards.
TGTGAAGTGGCTAAGATGGAAAATAAAGCTGCCTAGAAATTGAACTCGAGTGCTGGAATCTGCTAGTAATTAATTATTATAAAATAATGGCAAGAATTAAATTTTGTGAACAGTTAAAAAAAAAAATTATACATGATTTTACTGCTGGTCTTAAGCAAAAGAAAATTTCCGAGAAATATTCCATCAAGAAATCCACAATTTAAAAAATGAACAAGTAATATCGTGTAAGAATTTAAAAAATGTCAAAAAATATATGCTTAACTGTTTCCCGACGAGCAATAGAAACTGATCTTGGATGTTATCGTCCTGTTAAGAAACCACTGATATCAGAGAAAAATTGTCTGGCTTGCATAAATTTTGCTAAAGATCGCATGAACTGGTAATGGAATACTGTTCTCTTTTCAGATGAGTCCAATTTTAGTTTAAGAGGCCATGAAAAAATAAAAAGACTAGACCCAAAATATACAAACAAAAATGTGAAGTTTCGCTGTGGCAATATTATGATATGGGGTTGCTTTCCGGGCCAAGGAATGGGCCCAATTCATGTAGTAAAATATACTCTAACTAGAATTGGATACAGACAAATTCCAAATGACGTCATGTATCCATACACGGAAGAAAATAAGGCCCTAGTCCGAAAATTCCAACATGACAATGATCAAAAACACACCAACATAGTTGTAACCGAATAGCTACAATCTAATGTTGTGTTTTGGAATGGCCAGCTTATTTAGCAGATCTCAATCCCTTAAAAAATCTATGGAAAATTGTAGATCGAAAAATACGGACACGAAATTACACAAACAAAACAGATCTCACAAAGGCAGTTAATTTAGAGCAGCAAAAATATTCAATGGATAACATCAACAATTTAATTGACTGCATACCTCGACATTGTGAAGCAGTACTAAAAAAAATCATGTGAGGCCGATCACAGGGGAGATGTGTAAACATCTAGTAATTAAAGATTTTTTTATTTCACTTTTTTTAAATCAAACAGAAAGCGCCATCTATGTATCACTTATAGCAAACAACTGCGTTGTGAAATTTTTGTCGTTTTACAGCAAAGGGTTGTTGAATTAGCTGAAACAATTTTATATCATAATTTTTTCACCAATACAATCATAAGTCACATCGATTTGTCTTACGGCTCACAGCGTAACATGTTTTTGTGATTGTATTGTGAAATAGAAATTTACCCTCCTGCCCATATAGATGTTTACACATCAAAATAATGGATGCACAACAAAATATTGAAAGGCTCTCCTTGTTTTGTCAACAGCATGTAAATGAATGCTTTTAAGTTATTTTTAAAGTAATAAAAGTGTTTTTAAATTTATTATCCATTGTTTTGGTATTCACTGTTTAGTCGTCAAAAGTATATTTTGTTATTGTCACTCACAGTATATCTTGTTAGAAAAATGGGGAAAATATGACTTTTTTCAGATTTTACGAAAATTTCGTTCTATAGTTTATTTTTTTCGACAAGTTTTTATATGATATCAGTACTAAATTATCTTTCAAAAAAGCTACTTATATAACTTCAAAATCGAATAAAAACTCGCCAAGAAATGACAAATGCCCCAGACCACTTTTGTGTCAAAAAACTCTAGGTCATGAAATGTGATTAACATTTTTTCAACTTTAACAAATTGATTAAAGCCATAATCTCTATAGAGATAGTCTCTATACCTATAAGTACTCAGATATGAAGTATTGATTTATTAACACCTATTGCAAAATGAGACCAAAAATGGAAAATTTTTTTGATAAAATTTTGAAAACTCCTTCTTTAAGTTTTAAAAAATTTTCTTAAACAAAATTTCAAAAAATGTATCTGGCACTTTAAAGTTATGTTAAATATATATTAGAGATTAAAATATATATTAGAAATTAAAATATATATTAGAGATTTTTCTTACAAAGAATTTTTTTTTTGCGGATTTCGAGAAAAATTAGTTTTTTGTGAAATATTCAGTATAATTCAAAAGTGACTCAACTCAAAAGTTTCATTCTTCAGAAATCGACAATTGAAACATAAAGCAAGACATAACTGTTAACAACAACAAAACAGACTGATATTTTTTTTTAGATAAACGAAAATGAAAATTATGAGTTGAGTCACTTTTGAATTATGTGCGCGATATTGTACTCTTTCTAAATTCTTTGTATCAAAAATGTATCAGTTTTCTACTTTTAAATGTTATATTTTATCTTAATAGCCTAGGGTTTCTTAAAAAAATTATATGACCCCATTATCCTTTTTTGGATTTGGGGTCACATATGACCCAAAGCTAATGGAAGACAATTTATAAAAAAAAATAAAATATTTTCTAAGTGCTGTTGAATTTTTAGATGTGACGCTTAAAATATAATAACGATTTATTCCATGCTAAAAATTTGCAATAAATCGAACAACGTTAACCCATTACTAGGGGTTGGGAAATAAAATTGTGATATATTTTACCGATTTTTATGATTTGATGATTATGATGCTTTTATAATTTGACGTCATTAACCCATTTGGACTAGGCGCCACAAACGACCCCAAGCTAGTATAGGCCGATTAAGTCAAAAAATTCAAATATTTTGCAAACACTGCTGATTTTGGGATCATTTTAACCCTGGGAGCACATAGGAGTAAGTTTTCGTAAAATATAGCACAATTTTATTTCCCAACCCATAGTAAGGATTTCATCTAGTTTACAAGAACAATTAATTTTGATGTGTAAACATCTATACGCGCAGGGGGGTAAATTTTTATTTCACAATACAATCACAAAAACAGTGTAACACGTAATAGGTGAGAGCTGACACATAACGCTATGTGACTTATGATTGTATTGGTGAAAAAATTATGATATAACATTGTTTTTTTTATGCCACGTTTATAAAAGCGTCATCTATGTATCACTTATACACGTTTATATTGGGATATTTTTAACGTTTTACAGTAAAGGGTTGTTGAATTAGCTGAAATAGTTTTTGTAATAAGTGATACATAGATGACGCTTTCTGTTTGATTTTAAAAAATGACATAACAAAATCTTTAATTACTAGATGTTTACACATCTTCCCTGTGATCGGACTCACATGATTTTCTTTTAAATACGCCAAAATTCAAAGTTTGGCCTTGGCAAGGAATCGGTTAACGTTGTGCGATTTATTCCTAATTTTTAGGATGAAAGACTTGCACATTTTGTTATTATATTTTAAGCGTCACTTCTAAAAATTCAACAGCACTTACAAAATATTTGATTTTTTTTTAAATAAATTGTCTCTCATTAGCTTGGGGTCATATGCGACCCCAAGTTCAAAAGGGTTAATGGGGTCACATTCTTTTTTTCAGAAACCCTAGGCCATTAAGATAAAATATAACAACTAAAAGTAGAAAACTGATAAATTTTTGATACAAAGTATTTAGAAAGAGTACATTTACGGAATATTTCACAAAAAAGTCATTTTTCTCGAAATCCGCAAAAAAAAATCTTTGTAAAAAAAATTCTGGCAGAGGAAATTACTTAAAAATTCTCACAATTAATCTCTAACATATATTTAACAAAACTATAAAGTGCCAGATCCATTTCATAAATTTTTTTTAAAGAAAATTTTTTAAAACTTAAAAAAGGAGTTTTCAAAATTTTATCAGAAAAATTTTCCATTTTTGGTCTCTTCTCGCAATAGGTTAACAACGTGGTAATCAAACAATACTTCATATCTGAGTACTTATAGGTATATAGACAGAAAAAAAATGATGGCTTTAATCAATTTGTTAAAGTTGAAAAAATTTTCATCACATTTTATGACCTGGAGTTTTTTAGCACAAAAGTGGTCTGGGGCTTTTGTTATTTCTTGGCGAGTTTTTATTCGGTTTTGAAGTTATATAGCTTTTTGGAAAGATAATTTAGTACTGATATTGATTCATATAACTTGTCGAAAAAATTAAACTATAGTACAAAATTTTCGTAAAATCTGAAAAAAAAAGTCATATTTTCCCCATATAAACACACTTGAAATTTTCAGTCGCGTTGAGGCACCTTTAAATTTTTGTTTGAATGACCCAAAACTTTGTATTTCTCAGTTTTTTTGCTATTCGCATATTTCTGGGGGGTGACTTTAAATTCGAACACTTTTTCCCTCCATATAGGGCCACCCTAATATACATATATAAATTTAATGCTATTATATGATTCTGGGTTCCTCTTTATACTATCAGGAGTGTATAAAACTGGTTATTATATTTAAATGGCCGAATTATTGTATTGTATGAATTAATTCTATAATTTTATGGCTTTTAATTAATTATTTCTGGCTTTTAAAAAGAAATGAACTGGAATTTGTTAGCTGAATAATAATGATTATTTGGTATAACAAATTTTGTAAAAATAACAATAAAACTGACTTTGCTGAATTGACATTTTAGAGGATAGAACTTTTATTCAGCTGGCTGAATTATTATGTTTACATTAAAATAAAAATAAATGTACAGAATGAACACCAAAATGTATTCAGCTAAACTAAATACAATAGTCAGCAGTGTAAATTCAGCTCAATTAAAATTTAAAAAGCTGATTTTGATCAATATTTTATTAATATTTTAAGATGTTGTAGAAATAAAATAGTAGTGCTTTAGTTGTTTTTATTAAATATGTACACACCTGCAATGTTTATATAAATTGCTTTTCGTTTTAAAGGCAATACCACAAATATCACACGGATATGGCCGTTCATTGGTATGAGCTCTAATATGTTTCTGCAGCACCGACGGTTTTGTACAACTTAAATTACAATATGGACAAATATTACGCCCACCACCGCCTGCAGTAGATGAGCTTGTTGTTGTTGCTGTTGTTGTTGTTGTTATTATTGTCGATGATAATGAGGTGGCATTAGCACCAGCTACAGAAATATTAATAATCTCGCCAGAATTTGACGATAATAATACATGTTGCTGTTGTTGAGGCTGAGTATGAGGTTGCTGTTGTTGTTGGGCTAATTGCAGCAACACTTGATTTTGTATATTATTGTTATAAGGATGTTGTTCATTTGTGTGAATTCTAGAATTATTCAGCAAATTCTGAGCTTCATATTTGTTAACAAAACCATTCGTTAAATGATGCTCATCTTTGACAACTAAGGATGAGGTTGGGTGCTGCTGTTGCTGCTGTTGCTGTATTGTGGGTATGGGGGGAGGTGGTGATGATATTGATGAACTGGCCGATGACATAGATGTTGTTCGTATTTTTTCAGCCTCTTGTAAAACATCATTCTCGGTTGTACTTGCTAATCTTTTGAATTTTTTATGCAAATATTTGGAATTATTCCAGGCCATAGCTGTCGACTGAGTGTTATCAGACATTTGCTGCTGCTGCTGCTGTTGTGGGTCTTGTGTTTTATTTATTAAATTATCACTGTTGCTGTTCTCTAGTTGCTGTTGATGATGATGTGGTCTTTGCATCTGTTGTTGTTGTTGTTGTTGTTGTTGATCACTTATACTACTAATCAAACTATTATCACTTGTATGAATATTTGAACTTTTATTACTACTGCTAATGTTTTTATTGTTATTATGATTACTACTACTACTACTACTGCTATTTGTAATTGTTGCCGTTGTACTACGTTGATTTGTAGTTATTGTATTACTGGCATTATTGGCGGTGGTTGTTACTTTTGCTGTTGTTGTTGTTGTTGTGGCAGGCATGGCCGTTGTATTAAGTTTAGCTTCCTTTTCTTGCATCGTCTTTTTTGAAGCTTCCTTTTGTTGCTGTTGTTGAACATTTGTAGCATTTTTAATATTTTGTTGCTGTTGCTGTGCTGCTAGTTTAGCGGCCGCTTTAGCTTGTTTGGCTGTTAGTTTCTTTTGTGGTTGTTGTGTTGTTTCAACCAATTGTGTTTCCTCTTGCTCACGATATGTTTGTTGTGTTTTCTTACTGTTTGTTGTTGTACTTGTTTTGCTTTGTTGTTCATTTAATGAACGTTGTTGTTGATTGTTATTATTTTGTAGTTTTGTCTTATTATAATATTTCGCTGTTGTAGCTGCAGTCGCTGTTTGAGTTGTTGTAGTAGCTTCCATATTGCTCAGATTCGTGTCCTGTTGCTGCTGCTGCTGCTGCTGTGCTTTTGTACCACCGGGATCATCTAAAAATGTGTGGACAGGAAAATATATTATTAGTATTTTTTTTTATAATAAAACACAAAGGAATTAACTTATAGTACTATTCAGCTAGCTGAATATAAATTCAAATTAAAACAAAACTTAATATAAGTATATTTATGGAATATTTTCAGTTAATCCTCTATTTTTTATGTGATTCCAGTTGCAAAAAGAAAATTTTAAAAACAAGTAAGAAAATTATAGTCGGTGTAGACCGACTATATGATACCCTATACCATGCGTTTAGAGACCCTATCTCTCAGACCCAACTAACTGGATATAGAAAATAAGCATAAACCAAATTTGAGTGGGATTTTTCTTAATTTTTTTGGCTGCAGATATGAAAAATTTCATATCGGATGCTATATCTATATGGGGACTAGGCCCAAAAATGGACCGATCCTGACCATGTTTGGTAAGGTCTCTTGTATTTTGCAAAAATATATACAAACAAAATTTGAGAAGAATCAGTGCAATATTTTTGTTTTTTAATAGATTTAAGTGAAGATCGGGAAGCAGCTCTATATGGGGACTATGACTAAGAGTTGTCCAATAGGGATTATTTTTGGACTACTGATTAATGGATGTAATATATATATACAAACCCAATTTGACTAAGATTTGTATGATAATTTGGATCTTATGGCAATATATGTTGATTTCATAGGGGTCATTTGTATGGGGGCTAGGTCTGAACATGGTCCGATTCTCACCAATTTCAATAGCGTTCATTCCATGGCCGATAGAAGCTCAAATACCAAATTTCATCAAAATATATTCATAATTGCGACCTGCAGTTTGATTACAAGCTTTACATGGACACACAGACAGACGGACGGACGGACATCGTTAAATCGAAACAGATAGTGATTCTGATTCGATCGGTATAATTAAAGATGAGTGTAGGTCAAATATTTTTGGTTGTTACAAACAGCAGCACAAAGTAGGTCAAATATTTTTGGTTGTTACAAACAGCAGCACAAAGTCATTATACCCAAACTACATAGTGGTATAGGGTATGTATATACATATATTAAAATTCATATTCAATATCATTCAAACAATAGCTCTGTTCGTTTACTCTATAATTTGTAATAATTTGTACAAATTATCGCAAAATTTACTGGATCCTGTTCGTTTACTTCAAAAACCCAATAAAAGAGAACAAATGAGAGCGTTAAGTGACAGTTAATTTTTTTGAAACCTTGCTAGTTTTTAGTGGATATTATTTTTGCCAGTAAGAATTAGTAAGAAAAAACATATGTTTGAAAAACATATGATTGAGTTTTGTGTTAAATAAAGCAAAAATACTACAATTCTATTTTTGAACAATTACTTTAAATAATAATTCTGATGAAATTAACGATAGAAGAAGTAAGTAGATATTCAAATAACCAGGGGAAAAATCACCGCATTCGATATCGAGTAAAATCGATCGAAATTCCATATTTTGGTTTATTATTTATAAAAGACGGACAAACATCAGACCTCGTTTCACTTTTACTCTTAATTAGGAACCATAATTCGTTAACTGTGACATAGTAAAATTATTTTTAGTATTTTATTTTGGAAAATAAAAAAATAATTTTGATCGAAAAATTTCGATAACGAATGCGGTGATTTGGCCCCAGGTTTTATTTCTTTTAATCTTTTAAAAGCGGTTCCTGCCAAAAAAATATGTGTATCTACCAATTTCTCTCATAATAAATGTTTATTTTCAAAAGCAATAGGTAATGATATTAGTTTCAATGAATATTTTTACATGTTAAATAAAATAAATTCTTCTAATTAAGGTATACTAGCAGATTCCAGCCCTCAAAATTCGAGTGCAAATTCTAGGAAATTTTATTTTTTCATTAAATAAAAACCCTAAAAGTATGCTAATCAATTATAGCCAATTCACAAATCAACACAAAAAACAAACTAATTTTTATTACAAGCAAATTAACAAATTTAATACACACACACATAGCATTGTATAATTTTATGTATGTGTTAGTAGCAACTTTAAATGCAATTTACTCAAAATAAAGGTAAAAATTTTAAAATCTGTAAATATGCAAAACGGCTAAAAAGAAATACCTTTCAAATAATATACGTTTGGCCAAAATCGGGATTAAACGGTAGAACAAAACATCGGTCACAAGAAATCGCCTAGCCTATTAATATTGTAGATATTTCTTTGAAAATCCGTGCATTTTCACAAGGTTTTACAATTCAACTTAATAAAAATGACTATTATGACATATTATGGCAAAAGAAAACAAGTAAGAAAATTACAGTCGATCTAGACCTCGACTTAGGTAGTACGTTTTCTTTAATATCTTTTTAAAAAACAGTGTTAAAGAAATGGGGATTTCACGTAAATATAAAGCTTTGTTAGTAGAATATAATAGCATACATAACTCAAATTGTTCTTAAATCGACTTAGGCGGTTATAGCTTGAGACCACAGATATATTCATATTTGCTACCTGTAGTTTAATTTGAAGGTTTACATGGACAAACAGACGGACGGACGATGTACATCGCTAAATCGACTCAGAAAGTGATTCTGAGTTGATCGGTATATTAAAAGGTGTATCGAGGTCAATTACTTTGAGTAGTTACAAATACCAGCGCAAACTGTTATACCTTGACCTCATAGCTATAGAGTTTAAAAATCAACTGGAAATCATATGGTTTTACATCTTACATGTAAAATAACGTTATAAATAAATTGGTTACAAATACATTTTGCTATAGAATATCTTTTTTAAGTAGGAATATACTTGCGGTTTTTATCTGTTATCAATTTTAGATGACAAGAAACTTATTTATAAAAATCACAATTACACTAGCCAACAAGGTTTTGGACTGGAGCAATCAAATATTCGAATTCGAATTTGCAATTGGTTTTTCTCTATCACGTTAGATTTTCGAGACACAAAAAAAAATGTTTTTACTCGTTTTTTACATAAAAAATCATTAGTTTATTTAAAAATCAATGAATTTTCAAAAGTGAATGGCGTTATTTGAACGTCGTTTGTATTTTGTGGGTTCGGTTTCACGTATTAGAACCCAGCAATAGTCTCTCAGCATGCTTTGGTCCCAAAATCCTTGATAATTTCTTTAAATTTTCATTAAATCTTGGTGAGCATGCTCCCCTTGCTTGTTCGTGGCTCACCGCATCTATGTTTTGTGGAAAAAAATCTAAATTCGAATGAAGAAAATGCATTTTGAGTGACATTCGCGCACCTAATTCGTGATAATTTTTCAATAATGCAGCAACAATTTGTCTGTAGTTTTCACTCTTATTGTTTCCAAGAAAACTGTCCACGATGCTCTTGAAAGATTTCCAGGCTTCACATTCTTTCTCCAATAAACATTGTGAAATATTGTCATCATTCAATAGCTTCCTGATCTGGGGGCCAACAAATATGCCTTCTTTGATTTTAGCATATGAAATTTAAGGAAAAACCGCTAACAAATATTTAAATTCTGCACCATCTTTGTCCAGAGCCTTGACAAAGTTCTTAAAAAGGGCCAATTTTATGTGCAGCGGCGGAAGAAGAACGTCCTTTAGACCAATTAATGGTTTATTTGAAATGTTTTGATTTCCTGGTGAATACTCAGTTCTTTTTGGCCACTCTGTTCTGACGTTATGATGACATGTAGCGCGACTATCCCATAGACAAAGGAAACAACAATATTTTGTGAAACCTCCTTGCATACCGGTCAACAAACCAATGACCTGAAACAGAATAATTTAGAGTTATTTACGATGGTCTAATATATACAAAGAAATTTAAATCAGACACCTTAAGGTCATCATTGATCTTCCATTTATGATCGTTGTATTTGATTAATGTCAAAATTTTAGTCATTGATTCGTAATTTTTCTTTGTATTAATGGCATGAGAAATTGGTATGGATGGTTTTTCATTCCATTACGCAGAAGAAGAGCCTATAAACTGTACTAAGAGCCATCAATAAATAATCTCCATTTAGTTTTGTCATATGGCTGGTTCATTTTTTGAAATAAACCATCAACATCAGTATAGTATAGAATAGAGTGTTTCTTTTCAAAATATGCAGCCAATTCCAAGCTTCTATCTCTATAGATTGCTACTTTTGTCCCAACTGCAAGATGTTTCCACTGCTGCATGCGTGAAGCTAGTAATTCTGCGTCTTGCTTCGTTAAATGTAAATCCCGAATTAGATCAATCAGCTCAGCTTTAGGCACTAAATGGCGTTCATCATCAGCCTCATACCAACTACCACTGCTAGTGAAAGGTGTTTCGGACTCACTGGGAAATGACTGGTAATGGATCATTTGGTGGACGTTGAACTGGTTTGGAAACCGATGGGACATTCGCGTAAGTAATATATTTTCGATTTTTCATATTGAATCCAGCAACTTTTGTTAAACAGAAATAACAATCGGTTTGGTGGTTACTTGACACTCTCGAAAGTACTGGAATTGAAAAATCCACTTGTATAAAACAGATTTGTAACTATCGCAAAACATTGTCGGTGTCCACGGTTTGTCCAAGTTTCTGACAGCAAAACCAAAATAATGTAAATATGCATATTTTAATGATTCTGACACGAGTATTGCATATCCTTTTTTTCCAACCAAATATTCACCACACACAAAGCAAAAATAACTTGAATCAGTAACACACGATCTCCCAGACAGGCTGAAACGCTATTATTATGAAGTTTTACTTAGAATGAATGTGGGCTTCTGTCAAATTAATAATTGTGAAATTGTAGTGTCAGTATTGACTGCTTTACAGTATTGCCAGTATGCGATAAAAAATGAACAAGACGTGATGATAGCCCAAGTTTTATGCCAGATTCGAATTCAGCGCACCCAGATTAGTTAAAACACATGCTTCGTTTCTGCACTCATTTTTATTTTTTTTTTAATTTGTATACCAGTGTTGTTATTACTTAGAAAATGATATTCAGTTTTTTCTCAGCTGAATAAAAAAAATATATAAAATTAACTTCACAAATATGCGTTTAATCTTAAAAGATTAAGCTAATAACTATTAAAATTAGTTAATTTCCAGTGAATAAAAAAATTTATTTATAAATTAGTTTAATTTCATGCCAACAATCTGCCAATCGAAAATACAAAACTAAAATTAAATCTTCATAATTTTTGATATCAATTTGCACTTAGGTGTATACATTAGGGTTGCCCTTAATAAAAAAATGTTCAAACTCTCGGTCGCACCCCCTAGAAATATGCGAATAGCAAAAAAAGTGAGAAATACAAAGTTTTGGGCCAATCAAAAAACATTTAGAGGTGGCTCAACGCGATTGAAAATTTCAAGTGCGTTTATATGGGGAAAATATGACTTTTTTCAGATTTTACGAAAATTTCGTTCTATAGTTTAATTTTTCCGACAAATATAACCAGCCCAATTACGAATATTCTCAAGGAATTTATTTCCCACGGAAAATACTTTTCTCGAGAAAAATATCCTCCAATTATAAATTCCGCGTGAACAAAAAAATGAATAAGTGGCATCATCGAATTTCGAAGCCAGTTGTTTTGCTTATTGACAATTAATTTTCTATTTTTTTTGTGTGTGCAAACGAAAATAAATTTATTTTAAAGAAAAATTAAATAAAAAATTAATAGCATAGCTATGATGCGAGCACTCGTGAAGGAAATTGGTGTTGTAGAACAACAACAACGAAATGGCTAAAGGATTGCTAGGAGTCAATTGCGGGCTGAATCTATGGAAAACACAATCAATGCCTAAATTGGCTCTCATTAAACTTAACAAAAGTTGAAGTTTGGCTTTATTTGTGGTCTTCAGCCTACAAGATTAATAAAATAATAATTTTTTTTTATTTAAATTTTGTTTTGTTAAAATACTTCTTACATTTTTATATAAACTCCCGTCTGTTTTGCAAGGGAAATTTTTTGAGGGAATAAACCAAATTCAAGTGCATTGGGAATAACTACTTTTTCCCCTCGAATTTTTTTTCCGAAGGAATTTTTGTTCATAATAGGGGAAAAGGGAGAAGTGAGAAATTTCATGCGGAATTTTTGTTTAGAATTGGGCTGAATATATAATATATAATTCGGGATCAGTATTAAATTATAGGACATGAAATTTGATGGCATTTTTTTTCAAATTTAAGAAAATAATTAAAGCCAACATTTTGTTTTAGTCTCTATACCTGTAAGTACTCAGATATGAAGTATTGCTTTATTTCCACCTTGTTAACCTTTTAAGCATTGAGACCGAAAATGGAAAATTTTTTTGATAAAATTCTGAGAACTACTTTTTCAAGTTTTGAAAAATTCTCTTAAACAATAAAATTAATAAAATTGATCTAGCTCTTCATGGTCTTGTTAAATGCATGTTAGAGATTAACTGTGTGAATTTTTAGGTAAATCCCTATGCCAGAATTTTTGACAAGAATTTTATTTTTGCGGATTTCGAGGAAAATGGGATTTTTGTAAAATATTCTGTAATTGTACTCTTTCTAAATACTTTGTATCAAAAATTCAGCATTTTTCTACTTTTAAATGTTACATTTTATCTTAATAGCCTAGGGTTTCGGAAAAAAATATTATGACCCCATTAGCCCTTTTGGAATTGGGTTCACATATGGCCCCAAGCTAATAAAAAACAAATTTATTAAAAAAAATTCAAATATTTTGTAAGTTCTATTGAATTTTTAGATGCGACACTTAAAATTTAAGAACCAAATGTGTTGAACTTCCTTAAATTTGGGATAAATCCGATAATGTTAACCCATTATTTGCCAAAGCCAGCTTTGGATTTTAAGATATTTTTAAATAAAAATTACCGAACACGAGGTTTTCTATTAAACTCGATGGAATCACTATTTAGAATTTAAGAAAAATAATTCGGTTAATTTTTATTTATTTAACCCTTCAGTGCTCCTGGGATCAAAATAATGCATTGTGATATATCTTTGGTGCAATTATCTCGCTTATTGTTCGCGAATATAAATTAAAACAACTTTTTATGTATAACAAGTAAGAAAATAATAGTCGGTCTAGCCCGACTATACGATACCCTATACCATGGTTAAGAGACCCTATATCTTCAGTCCAACTAATTGGATATAGCAAATATGCATAAACCAAATTTGAGTGGCATTTTTATTAACTTTTTTCGCTGCAGATATGAAAAACTTCATATCGGATACTATATTTAAATGGGGACTAGGTCAAAAAATGGACCGATCCTGACCATATTTGGTAAAGTCACTTATACTTTGAAAAAATATATACAAACCAAATTTGAGAAAAATCTGTGCAATATTTTTGTTTTTTGATAGATTTAAGTGAAGATCGGGATGCAGCTCTATATGGGGCCTATGACTAAGAGTTGTCCTATAGGGATCATTTTTAGACTACTGATTAATGGATGTAATATATACATACAAACCCAATTTGACTAAGATTTGTGTGATAATTTGGATCTTATGGCAATATATGTTGATTTCATAGGGGTCGTTTGTATGGGGGCTAGGTCTGAACATGGACCGATTCTCACTAATTTCAATAGCGTTCATCCCATGGCCGATAAAAGATCAAATACCAAATTTCATCAAAATATATTCATATTTGCGACCTGCAGTTTGATTACAAGCTTTACATGGACACACAGACGGACGGACGGACGGACGGACATCGTTAAATCGATCGAATCAGAATCACTTTTTGAGTTGATTTATCAATGTCCGTCCGTCCGTCCGTCTGTGTGTCCATGTAAACCTTGTAATCAAACTGCAGGTCGCAAATATGAATATATTTTGATGAAATTTAGCACATAAGCTTTTATCGGCCATGGGATGAACGCTATTGAAATTGGTGAAATTCGGTCCATGTTCAGACCTAGCCCCCATACAAATTACCCCTATGAAATCGACATAAATTGCCATAAGATCCAAATTGTCATATAGATCTTACTCAAATTGGGTTTGTATGCGTTCATTACATCCATTAATGAGTAGTCCAAAAATGATCGCTTTGGCCCCATACAGAGCTGCTTCCCGATATTCACTTAAATCTATTAAAAAACAAAAATATTGCACTGATTCTTCTCAAATTTTGTTTGTATATGTTTTTGCAAAATACAAGAGACGTTACCAACCATGGTCAGGATCGGTCCATTTTTGGACCTAGTCCCCATATAGATATAGCATCCGATATGAACTTTTTCATAAAATTAATAAAAATCCCACTCAAATTTGGTTTTTGCTTATTTTCTATGTCCAGTTAGTTGGGCCTAAGAGATAGGTCGGTCTAGACCGACTATAATTTTCTTACTTGTTCTAAATAAAATCAGAAGACCCATAAATGACCCAAAGCTAATAAAAGACATTTTATTCAAAAGAATATGAAATCTATAATATTAATAGGCTAGGCGATTGCTTGTGACTGATATTTTGTTCTACCGTTTTATCCCGATTTTGACCAAACGTATATTATTTGAAAGGTATTTCTTTTAGGCCGATTTGCAGATTTACAGATTTTTAAATTTTTTCCTTTATTTTGAGTAAATTGCATTTAAAGTTGCTACTAACACATACATAAAATTATACAATGCTAAGTGTGTGTTTATTAAATTTGCTAATGTGTTTGTAATAAAAATGAATTTGTTTTTTTGTGTTGATTTGTGAATTGGCTATAATTGATTAGCATACTTTTAGGGTCTTTATTTAATGAAAAAATAAAATTTCCTAGAATTTGCGCTCGAATTTCGAGGGCTGGAATCTGCTAGTATAAAATTAATATAATAATATAAAATTTAAGAAAAGCAATACTTCTTGCAAGTCGTAAGTGATTACAGAAAACAATTTGAATCGCACACTAAATCATCCTTAAATACACCAAAATAAATAGAATTAATTTTATATTTCATATGTGAATAAATATATAAATATTGTATGTATATAACGCAACCATAAAAACGATTTAATCAACAAAGATTTTATAAATCAAAATTGTATAAGGTTTTTGCAAATTCATATTAAAAAGACGTATTCAAATGTCTTATCTTGAAATTTTTTTTTGGTCTATAAAATAAAAACTTCATAAAATAAACACACAGAGAAATACCACATACAAAACAAATTAGCACGACTTGTCACAATCTAAAATATAAAAAAAATCTAAACGAAAACAAATATTTAACAATAAACCAGTCTGTTTTTTTTTTTTTTTTTTTTTTTTTTTTTTTTTTTTTTTTGACAAATAAACATTATAATAGAGTTTATGATAATGTTTGAATATATAATAAAATATTGTATTGTATTTATAAAATGAAATTAAAGACTCGATTATAGAAAAAATAGCAACAACTTATTCATATTATATATATACTAATGAATAATTAAAGTCTTTTATGAACTAAGCTTATCTAGCATTTTGTCAAGTTTTTATTTCAGTTTCTGCATAATACGAGTATAAGTCAAATGATCACAGAAAAATTTTGGTAAATATTCAATCAAATGGTTGCAAAAAGCTTAAATTTAAATTTTGCTGCATAAAAAATGTCAATATTAAAGTGATTAACTCTTAGCTGAATGAAAATTTAAAAGGAAAAAAAAAATTATACTGTGATATTTACTTTTTGATTATTTTTACAATGATTATTATTCAATTATGTGTTTTATGTCGTTATGTCGCATAAAAACAAGGAAAAATGTTTTAATATTAAATGTGAAAAATTGACAAAAAGATTATATGTAAGTTATATGTTTTCCAAGAGTGTCTAATAATCATATTGTTGATGTTTTACTAAATATTATCCCTTTGTATATCTATGTCGTTACCAGATCTAATAAATTATAATATCCCTGAAGATGTTGGAAAAAATCCCAACGAAACGTAGGATGAAATAATTAAATAAATAATCTTTTATTTACATTGATTATGACCTTAAAAGCCCATTAGAAGAATTTCTAAATATATCAAAAAAAGAAAATTTTTAAAGCTGAATAGTTTTAACATGCAAAATTTTTTTTAGCTGAAAAAATTTCAGGCCATACCAAAAGTCAAATTTGTTTTAAGGTAATTTAACTTTAGCTGAATTAAGGTTCTAAGAGGAATGTGTGTTGTTTCACGAACAGCAATAACTCTTGATATGTTTGTTTTCAATAAAATATATGTACGTTTTTCAAAAAATCCCTTGCTGAATTACGTTTTTTCTTATTTTTGCAAAAAGTTTAATTGAAACATACCATAGTTACTTAGCTGAATTTAAATTTAAAAATTTTTAGGCATATATTGGTTTTTTAAGTTATAATTTGTATATATAAATAAAAATAAAAATATATATTTTTCTATACATATTTTTTTTCCTAGTTCTACTAACATATTTCTATGAGCGCATGATTTTTTTTTTATATCTTTGCAGTTTTTTTTTTTTTGTGTTTGCGTTGAGTACTCGTACTTAGTAGTTGCATTAATAATAGTTCGTCTATATATAATTTTTAGATTTTTATATATTTTTTTTTTCTTCTCTTTCTTGATGATAGAGCTAAACAAAAATTTATTGTTATTTCAACTTTATTTGAATAACGTATCTGAAAGTATGTTTGTATGCAAGTATTGTATGTAGATTGTTAAGTGAAGGTGTTGGTTGCCAAGTCTCAGACGATTGTTGTTGCTGCTTGCTTAGCTATTTTTCCATTTACGAGGTGTTTTTTCATTTTATTACAATTATCGTTTTATTGCGCTGCCTTACTTGTTGCTGACGTCAGTTAAAAATGTTCAACAATTATATTTTTTTTTGTATAATTTTGGTTTTTATACTGTCAACAATATTAAATTCAAGCTGATAATGAAATTATTATAAATATTATAGAAAAAAGGCCTTTGTCATTTAGCTGAGGGGTATAGAGTAAACACATATAATAACAGGCTCGACTTATCTGAGTGGTTTTTTGGTTTTTGGAGTAGCGATAAAACAAAAAAAACTTTGTATCTAGCTATAAGTATTTATTTTTATGTATCAAATTTCTTTATCATAAAATTTTGGTTTGCGGGATCAGTATTAAATTATAGGACATGAAATTTGATGGCATTTTTTTTCAAATTTAAGAAAATAATTAAAGCCAACATTTTGTTTTAGTCTCTATACCTGTAAGTACTCAGATATGAAGTATTGCTTTATTTCCACCTTGTTAACCTTTTAAGCATTGAGACCGAAAATGGAAAATTTTTTTGATAAAATTCTGAGAACTACTTTTTCAAGTTTTGAAAAATTCTCTTAAACAATAAAATTAATAAAATTGATCTAGCTCTTCATGGTCTTGTTAAATGCATGTTAGAGATTAACTGTGTGAATTTTTAGGTAAATCCCTATGCCAGAATTTTTGACAAGAATTTTATTTTTGCGGATTTCGAGGAAAATGGGATTTTTGTAAAATATTCTGTAATTGTACTCTTTCTAAATACTTTGTATCAAAAATTCAGCATTTTTCTACTTTTAAATGTTACATTTTATCTTAATAGCCTAGGGTTTCGGAAAAAAATATTATGACCCCATTAGCCCTTTTGGAATTGGGTTCACATATGGCCCCAAGCTAATAAAAAACAAATTTATTAAAAAAAATTCAAATATTTTGTAAGTTCTATTGAATTTTTAGATGCGACACTTAAAATTTAAGAACCAAATGTGTTGAACTTCCTTAAATTTGGGATAAATCCGATAATGTTAACCCATTATTTGCCAAAGCCAGCTTTGGATTTTAAGATATTTTTAAATAAAAATTACCGAACACGAGGTTTTCTATTAAACTCGATGGAATCACTATTTAGAATTTAAGAAAAATAATTCGGTTAATTTTTATTTATTTAACCCTTCAGTGCTCCTGGGATCAAAATAATGCATTGTGATATATCTTTGGTGCAATTATCTCGCTTATTGTTCGCGAATATAAATTAAAACAACTTTTTATGTATAACAAGTAAGAAAATAATAGTCGGTCTAGCCCGACTATACGATACCCTATACCATGGTTAAGAGACCCTATATCTTCAGTCCAACTAATTGGATATAGCAAATATGCATAAACCAAATTTGAGTGGCATTTTTATTAACTTTTTTCGCTGCAGATATGAAAAACTTCATATCGGATACTATATTTAAATGGGGACTAGGTCAAAAAATGGACCGATCCTGACCATATTTGGTAAAGTCACTTATACTTTGAAAAAATATATACAAACCAAATTTGAGAAAAATCTGTGCAATATTTTTGTTTTTTGATAGATTTAAGTGAAGATCGGGATGCAGCTCTATATGGGGCCTATGACTAAGAGTTGTCCTATAGGGATCATTTTTAGACTACTGATTAATGGATGTAATATATACATACAAACCCAATTTGACTAAGATTTGTGTGATAATTTGGATCTTATGGCAATATATGTTGATTTCATAGGGGTCGTTTGTATGGGGGCTAGGTCTGAACATGGACCGATTCTCACTAATTTCAATAGCGTTCATCCCATGGCCGATAAAAGATCAAATACCAAATTTCATCAAAATATATTCATATTTGCGACCTGCAGTTTGATTACAAGCTTTACATGGACACACAGACGGACGGACGGACGGACGGACATCGTTAAATCGATCGAATCAGAATCACTTTTTGAGTTGATTTATCAATGTCCGTCCGTCCGTCCGTCTGTGTGTCCATGTAAACCTTGTAATCAAACTGCAGGTCGCAAATATGAATATATTTTGATGAAATTTAGCACATAAGCTTTTATCGGCCATGGGATGAACGCTATTGAAATTGGTGAAATTCGGTCCATGTTCAGACCTAGCCCCCATACAAATTACCCCTATGAAATCGACATAAATTGCCATAAGATCCAAATTGTCATATAGATCTTACTCAAATTGGGTTTGTATGCGTTCATTACATCCATTAATGAGTAGTCCAAAAATGATCGCTTTGGCCCC
The DNA here is from genome assembly GCA_963682025.1 of Cordilura impudica. Classification (NCBI taxonomy): domain Eukaryota; kingdom Metazoa; phylum Arthropoda; class Insecta; order Diptera; family Scathophagidae; genus Cordilura; species Cordilura impudica. Next base: position 43,048,115 of record OY821521.1, on the reverse strand, counting down.
ATACAGAGCTGCTTCCCGATATTCACTTAAATCTATTAAAAAACAAAAATATTGCACTGATTCTTCTCAAATTTTGTTTGTATATGTTTTTGCAAAATACAAGAGACGTTACCAACCATGGTCAGGATCGGTCCATTTTTGGACCTAGTCCCCATATAGATATAGCATCCGATATGAACTTTTTCATAAAATTAATAAAAATCCCACTCAAATTTGGTTTTTGCTTATTTTCTATGTCCAGTTAGTTGGGCCTAAGAGATAGGTCGGTCTAGACCGACTATAATTTTCTTACTTGTTCTAAATAAAATCAGAAGACCCATAAATGACCCAAAGCTAATAAAAGACATTTTATTCAAAAGAATATGAAATCTATAATATTAATAGGCTAGGCGATTGCTTGTGACTGATATTTTGTTCTACCGTTTTATCCCGATTTTGACCAAACGTATATTATTTGAAAGGTATTTCTTTTAGGCCGATTTGCAGATTTACAGATTTTTAAATTTTTTCCTTTATTTTGAGTAAATTGCATTTAAAGTTGCTACTAACACATACATAAAATTATACAATGCTAAGTGTGTGTTTATTAAATTTGCTAATGTGTTTGTAATAAAAATGAATTTGTTTTTTTGTGTTGATTTGTGAATTGGCTATAATTGATTAGCATACTTTTAGGGTCTTTATTTAATGAAAAAATAAAATTTCCTAGAATTTGCGCTCGAATTTCGAGGGCTGGAATCTGCTAGTATAAAATTAATATAATAATATAAAATTTAAGAAAAGCAATACTTCTTGCAAGTCGTAAGTGATTACAGAAAACAATTTGAATCGCACACTAAATCATCCTTAAATACACCAAAATAAATAGAATTAATTTTATATTTCATATGTGAATAAATATATAAATATTGTATGTATATAACGCAACCATAAAAACGATTTAATCAACAAAGATTTTATAAATCAAAATTGTATAAGGTTTTTGCAAATTCATATTAAAAAGACGTATTCAAATGTCTTATCTTGAAATTTTTTTTTGGTCTATAAAATAAAAACTTCATAAAATAAACACACAGAGAAATACCACATACAAAACAAATTAGCACGACTTGTCACAATCTAAAATATAAAAAAAATCTAAACGAAAACAAATATTTAACAATAAACCAGTCTGTTTTTTTTTTTTTTTTTTTTTTTTTTTTTTTTTTTTTGACAAATAAACATTATAATAGAGTTTATGATAATGTTTGAATATATAATAAAATATTGTATTGTATTTATAAAATGAAATTAAAGACTCGATTATAGAAAAAATAGCAACAACTTATTCATATTATATATATACTAATGAATAATTAAAGTCTTTTATGAACTAAGCTTATCTAGCATTTTGTCAAGTTTTTATTTCAGTTTCTGCATAATACGAGTATAAGTCAAATGATCACAGAAAAATTTTGGTAAATATTCAATCAAATGGTTGCAAAAAGCTTAAATTTAAATTTTGCTGCATAAAAAATGTCAATATTAAAGTGATTAACTCTTAGCTGAATGAAAATTTAAAAGGAAAAAAAAAATTATACTGTGATATTTACTTTTTGATTATTTTTACAATGATTATTATTCAATTATGTGTTTTATGTCGTTATGTCGCATAAAAACAAGGAAAAATGTTTTAATATTAAATGTGAAAAATTGACAAAAAGATTATATGTAAGTTATATGTTTTCCAAGAGTGTCTAATAATCATATTGTTGATGTTTTACTAAATATTATCCCTTTGTATATCTATGTCGTTACCAGATCTAATAAATTATAATATCCCTGAAGATGTTGGAAAAAATCCCAACGAAACGTAGGATGAAATAATTAAATAAATAATCTTTTATTTACATTGATTATGACCTTAAAAGCCCATTAGAAGAATTTCTAAATATATCAAAAAAAGAAAATTTTTAAAGCTGAATAGTTTTAACATGCAAAATTTTTTTTAGCTGAAAAAATTTCAGGCCATACCAAAAGTCAAATTTGTTTTAAGGTAATTTAACTTTAGCTGAATTAAGGTTCTAAGAGGAATGTGTGTTGTTTCACGAACAGCAATAACTCTTGATATGTTTGTTTTCAATAAAATATATGTACGTTTTTCAAAAAATCCCTTGCTGAATTACGTTTTTTCTTATTTTTGCAAAAAGTTTAATTGAAACATACCATAGTTACTTAGCTGAATTTAAATTTAAAAATTTTTAGGCATATATTGGTTTTTTAAGTTATAATTTGTATATATAAATAAAAATAAAAATATATATTTTTCTATACATATTTTTTTTCCTAGTTCTACTAACATATTTCTATGAGCGCATGATTTTTTTTTTATATCTTTGCAGTTTTTTTTTTTTGTGTTTGCGTTGAGTACTCGTACTTAGTAGTTGCATTAATAATAGTTCGTCTATATATAATTTTTAGATTTTTATATATTTTTTTTTTCTTCTCTTTCTTGATGATAGAGCTAAACAAAAATTTATTGTTATTTCAACTTTATTTGAATAACGTATCTGAAAGTATGTTTGTATGCAAGTATTGTATGTAGATTGTTAAGTGAAGGTGTTGGTTGCCAAGTCTCAGACGATTGTTGTTGCTGCTTGCTTAGCTATTTTTCCATTTACGAGGTGTTTTTTCATTTTATTACAATTATCGTTTTATTGCGCTGCCTTACTTGTTGCTGACGTCAGTTAAAAATGTTCAACAATTATATTTTTTTTTGTATAATTTTGGTTTTTATACTGTCAACAATATTAAATTCAAGCTGATAATGAAATTATTATAAATATTATAGAAAAAAGGCCTTTGTCATTTAGCTGAGGGGTATAGAGTAAACACATATAATAACAGGCTCGACTTATCTGAGTGGTTTTTTGGTTTTTGGAGTAGCGATAAAACAAAAAAAACTTTGTATCTAGCTATAAGTATTTATTTTTATGTATCAAATTTCTTTATCATAAAATTTTGGTTTGCCAACCTCAACATTTAACAGAGACCTTATAAAATATATACCTGATATAAAATAATAACAAATAAATTACTAAATGGCAACTATTTATTCTAGTGACTCACAACTGAAAAAAGTAAATGTCTGTGTGTGCTTTTAGAATATTTGGGAAAAAAATATAATTTTTTTTGGAACTATTTTAATTCTTTAGCAAGCAAATCTTAACTTTCATATCAAAATTTTTTATTATTTTGTTTTTACTTTCTTTACTTAAGTTTTTATTGCAAATTTACATTGAACTGTAAGTATATGATAATGAAATCGCACAAACAAATACGCACATCAATTGATTTTGATTAAATTCATAGGAAATCGTGAATTTTATAAATTATCAGGTGTTTATTTGTCAGATGTTTGATCAAACATACATACATAAATAAGTGAAAGGAAGAATCTTTTATTGAATTCAATAACTATAAGGTAATTCAGCAATTGAATAAGTAGCTGAATAAGCTTAAAACTGCCTTATATATTAATTTGTTTACGATTCACCTGTACTTTGTATTTTTGTTGCTGAATTGAGAAATACGATTCCAGCTGAATTAAGAAAAAAAGCTAGATATAAGAATATCTAAATATTTTCCTTTTATTTAAATTTACCTTAGCTGAATTATGATATATGTAGCTGAAAACCTCAAAACAAATATTTGTTTTAAAATTAAAGGTATTTTGGAATCAAAATATTTGCTAAACTCGACTTTTGATATCCGACTATAGGCATTTTTAATATTTTTAATTCACAATCTGTTTAAGGTTTCAATAGTTTACGATTCTCCTGTACTTTATATTTTTGTTGCTGAATTGAGAAATACGATTCTAGCTGAATTAAAATTTTTGCAGCTAGACATAAGAATATCTAAATATTTTCTTTTTATTTAAATTAAGCTTAGTTGAATTATGATTTATGTAGCTGAATACCTCAAAATAAATATTTGTTTTAAAATTAAAAGTATTTTGGAATCACAATATTTGCTAAATTCGACTTTTGATATCTGACTATAGCCATTTTTAATATTTTTAAGGTTTTAATAGTTTACGATTCACCTGTACTTTGTATTTTTGTTGCTAAATTGAGAAATACGATTCTAGCTGAATTAAAATTTTTGCAGCTAGACATAAGAATATCTAAATATTTTCTTTTTATTTAAATTAAGCCTAGCTGAATTATTATTTATGTAGCTGAATACCTAAAAATAAATATTTGTTTTAAAATTAAAGGTATTTTGTTAATATTTTCTTTGTATTTAAATTAACCTTAGCTGAATTATGATTTGTGTAGCTGAATACTTCAAAATATGTATTAGTTTTAAAATTAAGGGTATTTTGGAATCAACATAGTTGTTAAACTCGATTTTTGATATCCGACTATAGGAATTTTTAATATTTTTTTAGTTCGCAATAGTGCACCTTTCAGTTGATCGAATCTCAGCTATCTTACAATTTGCAGGCGTTCCTTTGAAAAAAAAAACTGTTTAATAAAGCTTAATTAATTGCAGCTTGATATAAAAAATATTTTCATAGATGAGTTATATGGAATTCTTCAACAAATAGCTTCCTACAACTAAGAATATATGAAATAATAATCTTAATATATTTAAACAATTTATGATTTGTCTAAACATTATTTTTTAAAATAAAACCTTAGCTGAATTACTATTATTGTATGATTATTTGCCTTATTTGGCTTAAGTTTTTGCTATTCACTTGATTAAAACTTAGCTGAATTAAACTGAATATCTTAAAATAATCGTATGTGTTTGTAGTTACAATTGTGTTTATATTATTAAGTCGAATAAATTTCTTTACCGCTGAATATAAAAAAAGTTAACATATCTCAAATGATTTACATATTCCGGCTAAATACAACTTTGTATTACACTGTAAAACACATTTTTGAATAATGAATAATTCCTATGAATGTTTTAGGTTAGTGAAGTAAAACTCCCAAACATTTCGGCCTGTGTGGACACAGTCAAATTTTATGCCCGTTTTAAGTTCTCATTATTTGGCCAACACTGTTTGGAATAAGACGTAAAAATAAGTGTAGAAGTTCTTCCGATATAAATTTTAAGAGCTATTTTTTCGTAGAATATTTTAACTTTTTTAACTTTATATCGGAAATGCCCAAAAATGCCCTAACACGTGCGTTTAAAGGTTTAAAATGTTCTGTGAATATGTTTTGCAGCAAATTTCATTACCCTAATAGTTAACTGATTCCAGCGCTCGAAAGTCGAGTGCAATTTCTAGGCAACTTTCAACTTAGCCAATTCACAAACCAACACTTTTTTGGTTTATTATTATTGTGATTGAAGATGACAAACTCATTAACAAATTTAATAAACACACACATAGCATATGTTTAATTTTATGTATGTGTTAGTAGCAACTTTAAATGCAATTTACTCAAAATAAGGGAAAAATTTAAAAATCTGAAAAATTTGGTGAACAGCTAAAAAGAAATACCTTTCAAATAATATACGTTTGGTCAAAAGCGGGATAAAACGGTAGAACAAAAAATCGGTAACAAAAAATCGCCTAGCCTATTAATATTATAGATTATGACATTTATGTCAAATTAATGATAGTTGAATTTGGTTTCTTGCAGCAGTCCATTTCATTATAATCGATAATATTAACAGGCAAGGCGATTTCTTGTGACCGATGTAAGTTTCACAGTTTTACCCCGATTTTGACAAAAAATTTATCATTTGAAAGGTATTTCTTTTTAGCTGTTAACCAGATTTTCATCGTCTGAAACATTTTTTTGGAGTTATGATCGTTTAAATTTGCTACTAACACATACATAAAATTATACTATTCTATGTGTGTGTTTATTAAATTTGTAATGTTTTTGTGTTAATATGTTGAGTTTGTTTTCTTCATTTAAAATGAGTTGAATTGTGAAGTATACCTTTAGGGTCTTTATTAAATGAAAACATAAAATTTCCTAGAATTTGCACTCGAATTTCGAGCGCTGGAATCTGCTAGTAATTATTAATTTTGTTATAGCAGGTTTTCCTCCCACAAATATCTTTGCTAAATTAAGCTGTACTTAAGTTTTTGTAGTTTCATAATAAAAACATATATATATATATGTATATATATACTAGCAGATTCCAACGCCCGAAATTCGAGCGCAATTTCTAGGAAGCTTTTTTTCAACTTAGCAAATTCACAAACCAACACTTTTATGGTTTATTATTATTGTGAATGAAGATAACAAACTCATTAACAAACACATTAACAAATTTGATAAAACACACATACCATATGTGAAATTTTATGTATGTACTAGTAGCAACTTGAAATGCAATTTATTCAACATAAACGAATAAATTTAAAAATCTGTAAATCTGCAAAACGGCTAAAAATAAATACCTTTCAAATAATATACATTTGGTCAAAATCGGGATAAAACGGTTGAATGAAACGTCGGTCACAAGAAATCGCCTAGCATATTAATATTATAGATATATTCGGTTTTTAGTTTATAAAATCTGGCCTGAAATACGAGTTAATACCTGAAACGATTTATATTCGAATCTCTGCTGAGGTGAATTTTAAAGTTATATTAAATTTATAAAAAAATTATTGTAAATTCATACATACATATGTTTATATCGCTCATTATAGCTGAATTTTATTTTTTTAACAGGAACATTTCTTTGCTTATGTAGGAACTTGTAAGTTTGCTTATGTATTACTTTTTAAAATTATTTTTTATTCTTTTATGCAATTTTAGTTTAATATCTCAAAATATTTCTTTATATCAAAATGTAATTTTTTTTTTATTAATATTTTAGCTGATTCATGCATAAGACTAAATTAGCAAAAAAAAAATGTATATATATTTTTGGCGCAAAACAAAATCAAATGTTTATATGTATTTTTTATTTCGCTTTTATAGTAGATGTGTTGTTTAAATACATTCATTATTAAAGATCAAAGTACAACAGTCAGATCGTTGGGTATTGAATATATTGTAATGTAAATATAATATTATCATTGAATTATTATGAATTTTTATACGAATACCTATATTTTTGAAATATTGAATATTCATAATTAAGGGCAATTTTAATTAATATTAATATGCTTATTAAACTCTTCCTTTTAACTCGTACTCTCTGTCTGTCTATCTGTCTGTCGTGGGTCAACCCCATTTCCCCTTATCCAATTGATCTGAAACTTGGCCCATAGTCTTGTTGTTACTACAGATTAATTTTTTGGTAGTCACGCACAGTCACGGAGTGATCTAAATGTCATTTCCCCTCATCCGGTCGATCTGAAACTTGGTCCTTACACTTGCTGTGAAAAAAAGATTAACTTCGACATAGTCACGCACAGTCACGGAGTGATTTAAAACCCATTTCCCCTTATCCGATCGATCTGAAACTTGGTCGATAGTCTTGCTGTGAAAAAAGATTAACTTTGACATAGTCACGCACAGTCACGTAGTGATTTAAACCCCATTTCCCCTCATCCGATCGATCCGAAACTTTGCCCATAGACTTATTGTGAGCAAAGATTAATTTTAAAACAGTCACGCAGTCATGCACATTTTCGGAGAGATTCAAAACTCATATGCTTAAGGAAAGGAAGAGTTTTAATAAAAACTTTATTTTTATGGGTTAGGTTATAGTCAGCCCAATTCTAAACACAAATTCCGCATGAAATTTCTCACTTCTCCCTTTTCCCCTATTATGAATTAAAATTCCTTCTGAAAAAAAATTCGATGGGAAAAAGTAGTTATTCTCAATGCACTTGAATTTGGTTTTTTCCCTCAAAAAATTTCTCTTGCAAAACAGACGGGAGTTTACATAAAAATGTAAGAAGTATTTTGATAAAACAAAATTTAACAAAAAAAAATTAATATTTTATTGTTCTTGTAGGTTGAAAACCACAATTAAAGCCCAGCTTCAACTTTTGTTAACCTTAATGAAAGGCCACAATGTGTGAAAGGCAATTCAGGCATTGATTGCGTTTTCCATAGAATCAGCCCACAATTGACTTCTATCAATCCTTTTTAGCTATTTCGTTGTTGTTATTCTACAACACCAATTTCCTCCACAAGTGCTCGCATCATAGCTATGCTAATAATTTCTTTATTTAATTTTTCTTTAAAATAAAATTATTTTTGTTTGCACATACAAAAAAAATAGAAAAAAATTAATTGTCAATATGCAAAACAACTGGCTTCGAAATTCGATGATGCCACTTATTAACTTTTTTGTTCACGCGGAATTTATAATTGGAGGATTTTTTTTCTCGAGAAAAGTATTTTCCGTGAGAAAGACATTCCTTGAGAATATTCGTAATTGGCCCGATTATACATCTATAATATTAATGGGCTAGGCGATTTCTTGTGACCGATGTTTTGTTCTACCGTTTTATACCGATTTTGACTAAACGTATATTATTTGAAAGGTATTTTTTTAGCCGTTTTGCAGATTACAGATTTTTAAATTTTTTCCTTTATTTTGAGTAAGTTACATTTAAAGTTGTTACTAACGCATACATAAAATTATACAATTCTATGTTCATATTACACTGTTTCATATTCACTGTTCATATTACACGTGCAATATACATATATGTATATTGTGATAGTTGAATCGCGGTATCTATTGAACGTGTAACAGTGCCCTTAGAATTAATATTAATTTAATATAAAATATCGCGATAGATTATAGGTAGGTATTTCTTTATAAAACATTTAACTAAAAAGCAACTTGTTGTTGCATTCTTTTACAACAAAAACCCGTTATCAATCATTTTATTACTTAAGTAGAAATAATAAAACAACATTTACCAGGTAGGTAGGTATAATTAATAAATATAAACAGCTCCCTAAATGACTACGTCATCTTTACAGTCAATTAAAACCGGTTTGGTTTTGGCAAATGAGTGATAATTATAAAAAGAAAAAAAAAGCAACCTGTACTCAATAGCAGTACTTCTCCAATGGAAAGCCACAGTACCCTATAAAGGGCTGTAGGTAACTTGCATATATTTGTCATCTTTTAAGAAAAAAGATGCAAAACTGAAGATTTTTTATTAAGATAAAATTAAAGAAAAATTGGTTTCATCAAAATCGTTACTGCAATTATCTCCGAAAGAGGGCTTTGACGTTTTAACTTAAAAAATGTAGATCCCAAAAGAGACCCGTTAAGAAATTTTTATTGAGAACCTCTGGCTCAAATAGTTAAAGTGTGATTTTTACGGTCATTGTTAATCATTTTGATAATAGTAAAAGGATTTGAATTTGTATTCAAAATATAACGGTTGTTATAAACGATCGTTTGTAAATACGTCATTAAAATTCTATACACAATTTTTTTTTTTTTATAAATTTCGAAACTCACTTTTTTTGTTAAGAATAAAAGCCATTAACACATTTTTTATATTTCAAAATTTCAATTTCATTTCTTGATTTGATTTCTAAATAATTTTTGTTCTATCTACACACTGATAGATTTATTTTTCGTTATTTTTTTTAATTTGAAATCTATTGTTCTTTGATATTATACTTTTAAATGTGAATAATCACGCATACATTATTCAAATCGTATTTTATTTTTTTTTATATAGATATGTAACTATTTTAAGATGAAAAAACAACGAATTTATAATAATTTACAAGGAATACATTAATTTTTACGCGGCGTTTGTATTTTTTTTTTCTCTCTTATTTTATATGTATAAAGAGGGAATCACTGTCTAACGTCTACAACATATGACTTCACATGCGAACGAAACGCGACTAGACGTACCAAAGAAATTCATTCAATTTCCAAGTAAATTAAAAAAAAAACCATCATCAGCAGCAGGCAGGCAGGCAAAAAAGCAGGCACACTACTATTGCTAAAGCTGAAACAGCTTAATGGCATGTTCGTTTGTATCACATACACAGACGCTACTCCACACAACTACTTAAAAGATATCACATAGCAAAACACAGAATAAAAAAAAAATAATGAAATAAAAAACAGCAACAACTTAAATGCAAAATGAAAACAAAGAACCATAGAGTAAAAACAGAAAATAAAAATATTTGCACGAAATTAGTTTGTAAGTTTGTGTATATACATATATGAGAGCAAGAGCAGAAGACATATAAATTTAGTTTTAATCAGTAGCTCCCATTCAAAGTGAGAGTTTAGATATAGGCGACAATTGGTTTGGTTCAAGTGGTAGAACTATTGAAATGCCCTACAAATGGGTTGCGTTGAGAATCAAAGTATATAGTAGGTATTTGATATAAAATTTTTAATTTTAAAAAAATGTCTTAAATATGTATCTTTTTAATTTTAACCTTAACTTTAAAAATTAGAATAAATGTCATATACATATGGTTCCTGCTCTAAAAAGCGATTTCTTAAGGAATAAGTAAATTTTGTGCTAATTTTCATGATTTAGATTATCATATGATTCTTGATTTGTGATCTGAAAAGACATTTTCCGGTATCTTTATGAATATTCAACAATGATTATGAATAAAGGAATATTTTTTTAAAGATAACCACCCCTGTTCTTGAAACCACTTTCACAAAAAAAAAAACTCGTAAATGAAAAAATTCTTAAATTTACGAGTTTTTTGCTGTTCTATGATTTCAATAAGAATATTTTTTCTTGTTTTAATTCACATAGAAAAGGTTTTGTGAAATCAAAACAAATGCCCTTTTTTCTAATACACAGGTCTTAAGAGATAAAAAAACAATTGATATTTAAATTCTAACATATTTTTTATTGAACCTTGTTATTGTTTTAAAAAATTAGATATTGGAATTATGAAAAAAAATCTATTTTAAAAAACGTCTACATTTTGCGTTGATTAAAAAAAAAACTCGTAATCGTAGTCAATGTTAATAAAACACACTTTTGGAGATGATGTTGTTCTACAACTATAATAAAAACTTTTTTTGCACAATCTATTTTCCATTATAATTTTTTCAATTATAACATAGATTCTTTATGCGCTAATTATTGCAAATAAAGGAATTAAAAAAATTTTTTCATCAAATCACATATTTTTATTTTTTTGTATATGTTCGAAACAGTAGTGATGCCAGTCAAATCCAATTTATTTGAATATCGAAATTTTTTTTGGTGATGCCTAACTTTTTAAAAATAGAAAAGTCATTTTTAATTGAATGAAATTGAACAACAAAAACAATTAAATGAACAAATAAGTTTTTCCATAAACTTAAGAAAAAACATGCACAAAATACTTAAAAGTTTTTTGTGAAACTGAATAAAGAACCATACGGCACCTCGGTTTCTAGATAACATATGTTCTTAACTCAAACATATGGTTCTTAACTCAAACATATGTTTCCATTAAATAAATAAAAAAAGTGGTTTCAAGAAACCCAAAATTTCAATTTCATGTGATTTTAAATTCACTCTTATTCAAATAACAACATTTCAAGAACAGGGCTGAATATTTCACTCAAATCACGTACATATTTATATTTTTTTTGCATATGACTGCCACAACTTTATTTATGTTTGAAACAGTAGTGATGCCAGTCAAATCCAATTTATTTGAATTTCGAATTTTCTTTGGTGATGCCTAACTTATTTCAAAAAGAGAAGTCATTCTTAATTGAATGAAATTGAAGAACAAAAACAATTAAATGACCAAGTAAAATGTTATTTTAAAAGAAAATATTTTTTTTTTTACTTACTTTATAATCTTAAGGAAAAACACGCAAAAATTACTTAAGGTTTTTTTGTGAAAGTGACTAAACAACCATATGGCACCTCGGTTTCTAGATAACATATGGTTCTGAAGATAAACCATATGTTTCATGTCATTTGACAATAAAAAATATGATTTCGAAAAATACTTCCAAAATATAAAATTTGTGTTTTCAAGAAACCCAAAATTTCAATTTCATCTTATTTCAAATTCATTCATATTCAAATAACGTTTCAAGAACAGGGCTGAACATGTTTACTGGGTTACTACATGAGATAACTGCCCAATCTTCTGAAAGTATTGGCAATTTTAAAATATTTTTGTTAAATTTAAGTTAACATACAAATATTTGCATTAGTACATATTTCTATCCACTTGGTCAATCTAACAAAATAGTATATCCGACACACCAGTTAGAAGTAAAACACAAGTACGTACATGTAAAATAAGGCAAACACACATAAACAAATAATGACAATAAAATATTCATAACATGTTAGTGAGATGAGGGTTTCCTCATTTCTAGTGAATTGACATGATTGACGTTTGATGGTACGTACGTTTTTTTTTCTGTGTTTGTTTTTGTTATTCTTTATTAAACGACTTATAACGATCAAATTATATACCATACATACACGACTGCTTCGACGAACAGTCATACCACATAAGTATAAATAACGAACGACACTGTTTATCTTTAACAATAGCAAAATAAAGAAGAAAACTAAAGCTATAATACAACAACAATATAATATGAGTTGACTGAGTAAGTTACTGTGCATTTGGTTAAATGGATGGCTAGCTTGAACTGATGTCTCGTATTTTTCGTTGTTGTTGTTGATTTTTTGCTTCATAAAATGACGCAGCAGCTAATACAGCAATAACAACAAGTACAAATCGTTTATAATATACCGAGTAGATTTTTCTTGGTTTTATAATTTACGTGATATTGTGTTGTTGCTGGTTGTTTTTTTTTTTTTAGCAGATCATACATAGCCATGCACACTATACTGTATCTTGTATACAACAAGCTTACGAAATATTTAGAGCAGTGACAACTTCAATAGCAGTTTTTAGTTTTAATCTTACAACCATGGGAAAATTCGAAAATATTGTTAAAATAAAACTGAGGTATTTTTACAAAGCAATAAATGATTTGGGGAAAGACTTTTGAAGTAGGTATGTATTCTTATAAAACCTTTACAATAAATCTGTGGTCACAAGCAATAACCGCCTAACTCGAAAATCATGCTTTCGAGAAAAATAGCTTGGGTGAGTTCCAAAACGTCAAAATACATTGCAGTGATGCGTTTTTACTACTGTTTCGAAACAAAGCAAACAAGTGTGTTGTGTACTTTGTTATAAAAACACTGCATCAACAAAATTAGTGGTGCAAAGTTTGCTTTTTGTTACGCATCTATAACTTTTATTATACATTTAGGGATGTGTGACATTGTCAACGTCTACACGGTTGCATTTAGGAATGCATGACTTTGTTTAGTTGCATTGCAAATGACGTTTTGGAACTCACCCCTTTTTATATAAATGTAATGGGACTTTATTACGACTTAGGTCAGTATGTTTTCATTGATAACTTTTTAAATAATAGTGTTAGAAAAATGGAGATTTCACGTAAATATAAAGCGTTTTTAGTAGAATATGATAGCATACATAACTCAAATCATTCTTAAGTCGCCTTTGGCGGTTATCGCTTGTGACCACAGTAATATCGATAACTTATCTTATCTAAAGTTGAAAACAAATAACTGTGTTATAAACTCATTATGAATGTCTTTTTCAATCGATTTTCAACGAAATTCTTAAAAAAATGCACTTTTTATAGGTAACCCACTTCAAATATTATTAATGTGAAGGGCACGAAATAGCAAGCAAATCTATATATTACGATTATACTTATATTTATAAAGTAATGGCATCGATTCACTTTGAAAGCATATTTTTACATATTTTCTTAAATATGTTAATTTTTTTAAATTTTTGATAATAATAATTCAATGAATAATGCAGATAAAATGGTTCCAAAAGTAATTCTAAGCTCAAAATTATAATGTAAAATTAAAATGTAAAATATATAATCAACTACCTAATTGAATTTTGAAAAATTTGTGCGATGTTTATTTCACTTCCAATTTCAAGTTACCAATTCTGGAAGGACATATAGTGGGCTCCAAAACTAAGGACACAGCAAAATTTTTTTTAGGTTTTACCAATTTATATGTGTTTCAACAAAAATTATAAGACAAACCCCCATATTTATTTTTAATTTAAGGGTTCTCCTTAATTTTTGATTAAAAACATTTTTACATTTTACTTACATGCTAAAAAAAGGGTGACATTCACATTTCTTCATAATATAGCAACGCAAAACTAAGGGTACACTTATTGTTTATATGAAATAACGGCACAGGAGAAATCACAAATAAAGAAAAGTCAGTTAATTGTGGAAGAAGCATCGTAATTAACACGAAAAATTTAAATTTGTTTAATTTCTTAATTTAATATATTTATAAAAAAGCAAAATAATGCAACGTAAGCAGCTAACTCTTGAGGAGAGAAAAGTTATAATAGATTTGTATGAGAAAGAACGCAAATCTTATGGACAAATCGGAAAAATAGTGTCCCGTGGTCATTTTACGGTGAGAAAAATTATTCAACGCAAAATAAAGGAGAACCGAATCGAAAATAAGCCTGCAAGCGGTCGGCCACCAAAGTTGACCGACAAGCAAAACGATATATAAAGCGCACCGTGGAGAAAAATCCATTCACAAGCGCCACAAAAATTACCGATGAACTTGAAAAACACCAAAACAAAAAAGATTTACCAGATACTGTTTAAAGATGTTTAGCTACTCAGGGTCTAATGTCATGCCCCCCCCCCCCCCCCCTCAAAAAAAAAACACTTATAAACAAAGTAAACAGACGCAAGCGCTTAATGTTTGGAAAAAAAAGTATTAAAATAAGCCCTTCTGGAACAAAGTGATATTTACAGACGAATCAAAATACAACATATTTGGTTCTGATGATCGTTTAAAAGTGTGGCGTAAAAAAGGTGAAGATTGTTAAAGATGGAGGCGGAGGTGTTATGGTATGGGACTGTATGTTATCGTCGGGTGATGAAAACCTTGTATTTATTGAAAATAATATAAACCAATATGTTTATTTGGATATTTAAAAAAAAATTTGCAGGAAAGTGCGTCAAAAATGGGTTTAGTTGTTGACTCCTATTTCCAACAAGACAACGACCCGAAGCACACAGCCCACAATCTGAAAATGAGGCTTCTTTTTAATACTCCACACGTGCTAGCAACAACTCCACAAAATCCAGACCTCAACCCCACTGAGCACATGTGAGAAATTTTGGAAAAAAGTGTGCGAAAACACGAAATACGAAACAAACCGCAACTGAAGCAGGTTCTTCTGGATGAATGCAACAAAATAAGTTCCGAAACAACAAAAACATTAGTTAAATCTATGGATAAACG
The DNA here is from genome assembly GCA_963682025.1 of Cordilura impudica. NCBI lineage: Eukaryota > Metazoa > Arthropoda > Insecta > Diptera > Scathophagidae > Cordilura > Cordilura impudica. Next base: position 43,032,865 of record OY821521.1, on the reverse strand, counting down.
ATTAAGGGCTGTATTACACAATAAAGGCTATCCAACTAAATATTAAAAGGGTAAAATTTTCGTTATATTTGTAATTTTTAAAAATAAAACTTTATAGTTCTTATATTAAATGTAACAATGGTGTTTTCTGTATTGTTCTGCCCTAATGAAATGAAGTGCCTTATTTTTTTAATCAAATTGAATTACTATATTTTATTTTTACGTTTTTGAGTGTTTTTCTTTGTTTTTTTTTTCTTAAATAAAAAAAAAAATAAAGAAAAACAAAAAAATGTGTCCTTAGTTATGTAATAATAGTTTTGAATATAACCAGAGTGATAAGATTTTGTATTTGCTAAATGTTACTTAAAAACGAAGAGTAATGCAAATTTATTTGTTTTTATACCTAAATTTTAAAAAAATTAATCACCGCTTTCGTTTTATTTTCCGAAATAAAACTAGGGATAATTTTATTCTATGATAAAGAATTATGGCCCCTAACTAATAATAAAGGGGAAACTAGGTCTGATGTTTGTCCGTCTTCTTTAAAGAAAAAACCTAAAGTATGGAATTGCTTTAAATCAATGTCCCAAACGGACTATCGCAACCATTCATAGTTTTGAATATAATTAGAGTGATAAGATTTTGTATTTGCCAAAAGTTACTTAAAAACGAAGAGTAATGCAAATTTATTTGTCTTTGTACCTAAATTTAAAAAAAAATTAATCGCCGCTTTCGTTTTATTTTCCGAAATAAAACTAGGAATAATTTAATTCTATGATAAAGAATTATGGCCCTAACTAATAATAAAGGGGAAACTAGGTCTGATGTTTGTCCGTCTTCTTTAAAGAAAAAACTTAAAGTATGGAATTGCTTTACTCGATATCCCAAACGGACTATCGCAGCCATTCGTATACCAGCAGCCTATATCTGCTGTTAAGTATTAAAATGTTTGAATCTCCCAATTAAAAAAATAATGTATTGGAAAAAAGAAATACAAATTCAGTCTTCATGAGAAGAAATAAAGTCTTTTTCAAGAATTTCATCAAATTTAATTCAGTAGTATTTATTTTACCACTACTGCTTATAAAAATATGGAATAATTATATTATCAATGAGTTGAAGAAGGAACAGAACGTAAGACGTAAAAGGTTATTTGTTGCTCTTCTCTTTGTTGTAGTCGTATGTGGTTTAGCTTTGCTATCTTTAAAAAAAAATTATTATTATAAAATTTGTTGTTGTTACTGTGGGATATTTAGTTTGATCATCATATTGTTGTTAGTGCTGTTTAGTATACTCACTCTCGTTACGAGTGGTGCTCCCCGAACCTTCAACAGTTTTAGTTGTTAGTCAGCTTTTTTTTTGTTTTCGTTCGTATCGTCGTATTTCTGTATATAAAAAATATATTGTTTTTGTTGGCTGATTTTGGTTTTGCTTTCTTTGTGAGTTTATTGTGTTGTTGTTGTTCTTATTTTTTTCTGTTTTCATTTGGTTTATATATTTTGGTCGTGTGTTGTATATTATCTGTAAGTATGTATGTCTGCCTATATGTTTGCATATCTTCTATACACTATGAGTAAAGCTGCGTTCACACTACGTGTTTTGCTTGTGTTTCTCGTAGTTTTTTGGCACGTGTAATTTTTACACATAGTGTGAACCCTTTCAAACATTGTTTATGTACAACACATTTTGCAAGACATATGTGAATTTTTCAATTAGAGCAGGTTCTATTTTGGCAAGGCAAACATATGAAAATACAACACTGCTTGTGGCGAAAGAAAAACAGAGTAAATTATAAAGATTAATATTGAAAGAAAAGAAAATTGTTTAATATTAATTAACAATTAAAAAATATATAAAATATATAACTTTACTTTTAACAATAAATTTTTGTAAATTCACAAATTAAATCAGCTGTTGTTTACATTTAGAGGTTATGTCATACGGAAATACATATATACGTTTGAACGCAAAAATTATGAATCGTATGTAGAACGCTAATTTTGACACACACACGGAATTACGTATGGATCGTAAAACTGAATTTACATATGGAAAATACACATAGTGTAAACACACCTTAAGTGCGAAATTTGTGGTATTCGCCTTTTAGTATGTTTGTATATTTTTTTTAATACTTGCTTCGTTGGCTGTTGGTTACGTTCATTGTATCAGTTGGTGGGTTAAGTCATTGTTTTTGTATTATTTATGCCATCTTGTCCCCGCTGTTGGGGAATGCCCTTGCTTTTCGTATTACTGGCATGCTTGCTTGCTGCCATTACACAGTAAATGACACTTGTTTAATTATATGCTTGATTTTGTATGTATCGTTGGCATTAACTACACTACGTTTTGAATACTTTTATTATTGCTTGAAGATATTTAAGATATTTAAGCTGTGATAGGCATATTTTATTAGTCACATCATTTGTAACTTTTTATTAATGTTTGTTTACAAAATTATCAAGTCTTGTTTACTCATCAAGATTTATTAATGGTTTTCGTTTTTTAAATTAATCTTTGAAGCACGTGGTTGTATTAAAAAGTAAGTATTTAGAAAAAATATCCTGCTTCATCCGCATCTTAAATAATTGATTGCAACATATTTTTGTAATTAAGTTTTCATTGTAATCTACATATAATATTAATAGGCTAGGCGATTTCTTGTGACCGATGTTTTGTTCTACCGTTTTATCCCGATTTTGACCAAACATATATTATTTGAAAGGTATTTCTTTTTAGGCATTTTGCAGATTTACAGATTTTAAAATTTTTTCCTCGCTTTTGAGTAAATTGCAATTAAAGTTGCTACTTACACATACATAAAATTATGCATATGCTATGTGTGTGTTTCTTAAATTTGTTAATGTTTGTTAATGAGTGTGTTATCTTCATTCACAATAATAAACCAAAAAAGTGTTGGTTTGTGAATTGGCTAAGTTGAGAAATAAATTTGCATAAAAAATGCACTCGAATTTCGAGTGCTGGAATCTGCTAGTATTAATAGTTACTGAATAATTCAGATTAACGACATCGTGATTGGTGAGGTTTTACCGTAGGCATTTCATTTCAAAGGTTATGGAACAGCGTAGGGATAATAGAGCTACCTATTGCATATACATAAGTAGGTACCTATGTCTTTTAGTTTCTAAAATAAATCAAAAATGGTTTGAAACAGCTGGTCACCCTAAAACAGAGTTACCTTAATATGATTTTTTATTATTTACATTATATTCAGCCCTGTTCTTTAACGGTTGTTATTTGAATAAGAGTGAATTTAAAATCACATGAAATTGAAATTTTGGGTTTCTTGAAACCACTTTTTTTTATTTATTTAATGGAAACATATGTTTGAGTTAAGAACCATATGTTTGAGTTAAGAACATATGTTATCTAGAAAACGAGGCCATATGGTTCTTTATTCAGTTTCACAAAAAACTTTTAAGTATTTTGTGCATGTTTTTTTCTTAAGTTTATAGAAAAAGTATAAAGAAAAATATTTCCTTTTAAAATAACAACTTATTTGTTCATTTAATTGTTTTTGTTCTTCAATTTCATTCAATTAAAAATGACTTTTCTATTTTTAAAATGTTAGGCATCACCAAAAAAAAATTTCGATATTCAAATAAATTGGATTTGACTGGCATCACTACTGTTTCGAACATATGCAAAAAAATAAAAATATGTGATTTGATGAAGAAATTTTTTTTAATCCTTTATTTGCAATAATCTAAAGAATCTATGTTATAATTGAAAAAATTATAAATGGAAAATAGATTGTGTAAATAAAAAGTTTTTATTATAGTTATAGAACAGCATCATCACAAAAAGTGTGTTTTATTAACATCGACCACTTATTACGAGTTTTTTTTTTAAATCAGCGGAAAATGTAGACGTTTTTTAAAATCGTTTTTTTTTTTCATAAAATTAATGTCTAATTTTTTAAAATAATGACAAGGTTCAATAAAAAACATGTTAGAGTTTAAATATCAATTAGTTTTTTTATCTCTTAAGACCTGCTTAGTAGAAAAAAGGGGCATTTGTTTTGATTTCACTAAGCCTTTTCTATGTGAATTAAAACGAGAAAAAATATTCTTATTGAAATTAGAGAACAGCAAAAAACTCGTAGATTTAAGAATTTTTTCATTTACGAGTTTTTTTTGTGATAGTGGTTTCAAGAACAGGGGTGATTATACCCTATACAACTATGTGGTCAGGCTATAATGACATTGTGCTGATGTTTGTAACTACCAAAAATATTTGACCCAGACCCATCGTTTATTATACCGATCGATCCAGAATCACTTTCTGAGTTGATTTAGCGATGTCCGTCCGTCCGTCCGTCTGTGTGTCCATGTAAACGTTGTAATCAAACTACAGGTCGCAAATAAGAATATGTATGTATGTATATTTAGATGAAATTTAGTATATACATAAGTCCCCATACAAATGCCTTTATGAGATAGACTTAAATATATATAATATGCAAATTATCGTATAGATCTCGGTCAAATTGGATATGTGTATGTGACATCCATTTATCAGTAGTCCAAAAATAAACCCTATAGGAAAATTCTTAGTCATAGCCTCCACATGAAGCTGATAACCGATCTTCACTAAAATCTATCATAAAACAAAAATATTGCACAGATTTTTCTAAAAAATTGGGTTTGTATATGTTTTTGCAAAACAAATAAGTGGTCAGGATCGTTCCATTTTTCGACCTAGTCCCCATATAAATATAACATTCGAGATAAACTTTTGATGTGTAAATATCTATACGCTCAGGGATGGGGGGTTAAAATCTTTTCCACAATACAATCACAAAAACAGCGTAAGAAGTAAGACAAAAACGGTGTGAAGTATGAATGTATCCAAAGCTAATTCAACAACCTCTGCTATAACAACGTTAAAACTTTCGCAATATAAACGTATAACATATAATTCAACAACCCCACAAGTATAACACTATTACTAATATAAAAATTATTTCAGCAAATTCAACAACCCGCACTATAACAACCAGTTGAAACAATAAGTAATTTTTATATTAGCTGAGCCCCAGCAGTTGTTTTCTATAACTGATACATATCGTACCTGTACCGCTAAAGTGAGTCAACTCAAAATTTACAAATTTTTCAGTAGAGGCAAAAAACGGTTTTTTTAATATTTACTATAAAATTTAAAAATAGTTGTTTCATTGAAAGAATTGCGAATAATAAGTATACAACAGTAGTAGTTTTGCGATTTTTTTAGTGATCATCAAAAATAACAATTTTTTGGGTGCAACTCAAAAAATATCTTTTTAGTGGATTCTAAAGAAGCTACTCTTATAACACAAATAGGGCTAGAACTGTATTTTTTTTGCGAAAGACTAGAAAAATCGATGTAAGATATGACCACTGTGTATCGTTTTCTTGCAAAAAGTGAAAATTTAAAAATTTTGAGTTTACTCACTTTAGAGGTACAGGTGCGATATGTAGATGATGCTTGCTGTTTGATTTTAATTGATGTGATCGGACTCACATGGTTTTTTTTTCTTATCCGAAAGCAAAACAAATAACAACGCAACTCAATTTTGGTTTATGCTTATTATCTATATCTAATTAGTTGGACCTAAAATATAGGGTCTTTAAACGTATGGTATAAGGTATCGTATAGTCGGCCTAGACCAACTACAATTTTCTTACTTGTTTTACTTTGATAAACTTTATATGTACACACATACATATATTCCTACATGCATTGAAAAGAAATAAATAATAAATATAGGTACTAATTAAGTTCAGGATTAGGTAATAGTGACAGCAGAAACAGCAACAATTTCTTGAATCAAACAAAATGGAGAGAAATATGTATAATTAATAACAATACAAATCTATAATTCCGATATTAGTCAACTAACAAATAATAGTTAACAGAGGGAGGTAATTAACACCGGCATATAAATAATATACCTAGTACATACCTACATACATAATACAGATTACCTATTTAAAAATAACAATTAGTAATAATTCAGCAAAAACAGAGAGTAAAACTAAAAAATTTAAATTATAATATTATTTAGAGTACAGAAAAAAAAGAAGAGAAGATTAGAAAACTGACGTTAACATATGTAATATCAATAATCAAAGATTAGTGAAACACAAAATAATATACAAGAGTAATTAGGTATAACAACTTGTTAAAGATTAATTTTTAAAAGAAGGCAAAACACTCCAAAGAGCGAGAGAGATAGAAAGAGAAGTGAAGAGTAATGTGTAATGATAGGTAAATAATATAGTAATAAGATAACAGTTTTTAAAGTAAACAAATATTTCAAGAATGAGAATGAAGTGTTTTTTGCAACGTAGAAACTGAAACTATAGAAAACGAGAATAATGTGTACATGAAAAAAGATGCCGCTATATCAGTTAATTTTTTTTTTCTTCTTTTGTGATTGTCGTTAGTGGTCGTTAAGCTTTGCAGTGAGGCCAATAACTTTATGTTAATGCTTAGTAATCAGTGTTTTCTTAATCGTGCCGGTCAAAGTTTAAATTAAATTACAAAAACTATATCAAGACGGTATAATAAATATGTAAATAAAATTTGTGATCAACGCGTGTGTTTATAAAATTATATTAAAAATAAATACGGACTGATAATTTATATAAAAAAGTTAATAAATAAATAAAACAATCCTAAGTGCTAATGACTGATTATGAAAATTCCTACGCAAATAATTTTCTCAGTTTAAAGCATTAAAAAATCGAAATAAGAAATTTTTTTTAAAGCAATGAATATCACCACCTTAGGTAGAGGGGGTGCGGGCGCGTGTGTGTGTAATATTTATTAGTTTACATTATATTTGTGTACATATAATGATGGTGCCATATATAATAATAATTTTGAGGAATGCCCTACCTTCCTCTCTTTCTAAAGTGTGTTACTGTTTTGTTGTCGTCGCCAGTTTGTCGTGTTTTGTCAAGTGCATGATGTGTGTAAGTAAGTATTAACATTGGTATTCATATTTCATTTTGCTTGTTTATTCTCACATTAATATGTATTTCTTTATGCTTAAAATAAACATTTGTCAAAGAAATTAATTTTAACAAGATTTTTAGGTCGAATTGGCTTTGACTAAATAATAGTTTAAAGGCCTGGCAACACTTTGCTGTTAATTAACTGTCAAAGTTTTTTAGTTAACCAAAATTGGATAATATTACAAACTAATTTTACTGGCAAAACAAAGAAAATTAAATAATAAAAACAAAACTCGTCATTTGGTTTCTGATTGAATACCTATGTAGGTACACTTGCTAGAAAAGGCATCCACACTTGAAGATACAAAGTTTAAATTACATTAGCTCTGTTCGTTTACTTGATAATTTGTAACAATTTGTACAAATTATAACAAAATTTACTGGATCCTGTTCGTTTACTTCAAAAACCCAGTAAAATAGAAGAAATGAGAGCATAAAGTGACAGTTCATTTTTTGAAAACTTGCTAGTTTTTACTGGATAAATTTTTGTTCGAAAAACATATGATTGAATTTTGTGGTAAATAAAACAAAAATTCTACAATTCTATTTTTGTGCAAAAATTTTAAATAATAATTCTGTGGAAATTAACGATAGAAGAAGTGAGTAATTATTCACATAACCAGGTTTTATTAATTTTAATCTTTTAAAAGCGGTTCTTGCCAAACAATTTGTGTATCTACCAATTTCTTTCATAATAAATGTTTAATTTCAAAAGCAATAGGTAATGATATTAGTTTCAATGAATATTTTTACATTTTAAATAAAAAATAAATTCTTCTAATTAAGGTATACTAGCAGATTCCAGCCCTCGAAATTCGAGTGCAAATTCTAGGAAATTTTATTTTTTCATTAAATAAAGACCCTAAAAGTATGCTAATCAATTATAGCCAATTCACAAATCAACACAAAAAAACAAACTAATTTTTATTACAAGCACATTAACAAATTTAATACACACACACAAAGCATTGTATAAATTTATGTATGAGTTAGTAGCAAATTTAAATGCAATTTACTCAAAATAAAGGAAAAAACTAAAAATCTCTAAATCTGGTGAACAGCTAAAAAGAAATACATTTTAAATAATATACGTTTGGTCAGAATAAACGGTTGAACAAAACATCGGTCACAAGAAATCGCCTAGCCTATTAATATTATAGATTTCTTTTTTTAATGTAGAGTTTCACTTCTTCTTCACTCTGAAATGTGTTTACTATTTTAGATATTTATATTTTTGAGAACTAATTTTTCTCACTCTCTGAAATTTCGGTTTTTGCTGGTTTTTACTGGGAAAGTGAACGAACAGAGCTATTTACATTTTTAAAAATGTAATAAAATATTTTGAATTATGAACTTTTTACCATTGTTACATTGGGAATTTTACATGATTTTCTTCTTTCTTTTTGTTTATAATGCAAAAATGCACTATTACAGTGCAGAAGAAGTATTTGTTCATTTACACTTATTTACACTTATGCAACGACGTACAGGACTGTAACATCGATTTTATTTCAGTACAAGACAAACTTACTTGTACTATAAAGTCGATTTGACTTAATTATATTTTGGAAACTATAATTAAGTGTGAGTGCCAAAATCAAAAAAGTCTTTGCTGACGAGAGAAAAGTTATTTTGAAGCTTAGAAATTAAGTTAAATCTTTTTTTTTTTTTTTTTAATAGCTCAGATCACAGGCTAAGCCAATCCAATTTTGTCAAAACCTAAGCGTGAAAAGCCAATTATTTTGGCGTCAGTAAAACAGAATCCCAGAATTACTACTTCCCAAGTTAGTTCTCAAATCAAAGAATTCTTCGGCAAAAACATCCATGAACGTACCGTTCGCAGAATATTAAAAAAATCTGACTGACTTTGCCAGAATTTGGGCAACGTATTTTTTTTTCAGATGCAAGAAAGTTTTGCATTGAGGCGAAAAAGTAGAACTGCATTAATTAAAGAAAATCTTTTTCCAACGTTTAAACACAGTATTTTGGTTTGGGGTTGTACGACAGGCAATTATTTAGTCTATAATGGATCAAAATGATTCGATTAACATTTCAAAATAAATTTATAACAAAGCTAATAACAACTTGGTAAAGATTTTTGGTTCCAACAAATCAGTTGAAATCACCACCCGAATTACCCGATATCACAGGTTCATAAAATTTGTCAAAGTCAATAAAGTTGAAATAATGAAAAAAAAAAAACTAATAAACAACTTCATAATACTTTTATCAGGACAATGATTCAAAATACAAAGCCCATAAAGTGCGATCTTGACTGTTGTATAAACGTGCCCCACATTATGGCAACATCATACCAAAGTGCTGGTATAAAACCTACAGAACATTTTGTGGGATAATCTCAACAATAAGGTTGTGGAATACATAGTTTCCAGCGAAGCTGAGTTAAAAAGGAGGTACTCAAGAATGGAAAAATACAGCCAGACTATTTACAAAAATGGTCGAATCCATTCCCCAAGAAACTCAAAATGATTACAAAGAACAAGGGATTGCTTACAAAATATTAATTTATTGCAGATAATAACTAGAGTTACAAGTCTTTGAAGATGTCTGAGTTGGGCTTGTGCACTTATTTGTCGACGAATTCTAATTTTTATTTTCTGCTTTTGATAATATATACAGTGGGTGACAATACAGTGAAAACTTTTCACCAATTTTGTTTTTAATAATTACGCGTTATATCATAAAATTGCGTATTTTTTGTTTGCGAAATTACTCGACAGGACTCGTAAAACGAATCAACGCAGAATAATTTAATAGTAAGAGTTTAAAAATTGTTCAAAAATGCTACCTAAAGAGTTCGCTAAAAATCTGAAACTAAAAATATGTGCTCGAACTGTTTCCCGATGAGTAATAGAGGCTGTTCTTGGCTGTTATAGTCTTGTGAAGAATCGACTGATATCAGAGAAAAATCGTTGAGAAAAAACATATAAACTGATCAAAACGGAATTGTACTACTATTCTCTTTTCAAATAAGTCCAAGTTTCATTTAAGATGACATGATGGAAGGACGTTCTTACGAATGGCTACAATCTAATACAGTCAGTGCTTTGGATATGCCAGCCCACTCATCAGATCTCAATTCCATAGAAAATCTTAGAAAAATTGTAGATAGAAAAATACGCGCACGAAATTACGCAAACAAAACAGATCTCATAGATGCATTTAATTCAGAGTGGCAAAAAATTTCATCAACAACTTTATTGTTGATTCCACGCTATGGCGATGTTTAACAGTACTAAAAAACAATGGATGTGGTGGTTATTAATTGGAATCGGTGGACTCGTTCATGGATTTGGGATACTAAATTAAATTTCGTTCAAAGAATTAACATTACTAAACAACTTTACACATCGTTAGTAAAGACAATTTTTGAATACGGTTCTATCATTTGGGATCCTCATTACAATTTTCACTGCAATAAAATTGAATCAGTCTGAAGACAATTTCCACTATTTTGTCTACGAAATATTTTGTTAGAACAACATTAATAACCATCCTAAAATTGCTAAAATTAAACTTCCTACTTCGAAGAACTATGCTCAATGTGTCGATTTTTAATTCATTTGATTAATGATGAAGTTTTCTCTGATTTTCTCATAACACTCATACTATTCCACTTGAAATTTGTTGGTCAAAACTATGCCAATGATGATAATTTTAGAAGAATTCGATGTGATTTCAATAAACTTCATAATTTGATTGATTTTTCCACTAATGTCATCAATATTAAATTATTTGGAAATACATAACCTTTAATTTAATTATTGTAACTAGCAGATTCCAGCCCTCGAAATTCGAGCGCAAATGCTAGGAAATTTTATTTTTTCATTAAATAAAGACCCTAAAAGTATGCTAATCAATTATAGCCAATTCACAAATAAACACAAAAAACAAACTCATTTTTATTACAAGCACATTAACAAATTTAATAAACACACACATAGCATTGTATAATTTTATGTATGTGTTAGTATCAACTTTAAATGCAATATACTCAAAATAAAGGAAAAAATTTAAAAATCTGTAAATCTGCAAAACGGCTAAAAAGAAATATCTTTCAAATAATATACATTTGGTCAAAATGGGGATAAATCGGTAGAACAAAACATCAGTCACAAGAAATCGCCTAGCCTATTAATATTATAGATTACATAATTTGTAGGCTTATGAAATAAATAAATGTTGCCAATCACTATATATATCCAATCAAAGAACAAATGACAAGTTTTTTCATTGGTGCGTGGTAGAGAAGAAGAAAGCATAACTACACTGTATTCTTAATCGACCGGTTTCTGGCATTCAACCATCATCAGCGATTTATTGAACATTGTGATAATTGTTATGTTATAATTCTATATGAAATTTTTCTACTTAAGGCGCCCGTGAGGTTCGAACCTCCGTCTATCTCACATACACTCGTACTTGCACTTTTTTGGTCAGCGCTTTGGCACACACACCTAAAGTCAGGCCTACGAGCAGTGTGGTTAAGAATCAGTTTTCATACCATACAGCTTTTACTTCATATTAATTTCAGAAGATATAACTCTATCCAAACAAACAAACAATCGTTATTTTTTGAATTTTTTAATATTTTTGCATTTATACAAGTTTTTTTTTTTTGTTATTTCATTTTCGCTGTTTTTGCCAAGAAAATTATTATATATTGTCCGAGTTTGGTTGGGAGTAACTGTATTTAGTTTCTATATGAAAAAAAAAGTATGATTTTTCCGTGCAAGTAAATATAGGTCGTAAAGGATCAATTTACCCTTTAATCATAAACTCTCTATTCAGAACTTATTCCAGAATTACTAATATATATGAGAAAAAAAAATTATCAAAATAACTTTCTTAAATCTTAAAGTATTTGTAGCAAAAATGTACCTATTCAAATATTTTTTTTTAACAAAAATCCGTTCCTTACATATACATACATACATATTTCAGAATTAAGAAAGAAACATTTATTTAAAAATAATATTTTCCTCATGTTTATATTATTTTTCAAATAAATCTCAACAGGAAATTCCCAACAATTGACTTAAAGCTGAAAACAACATCTATTTTCTTTTAACGAAATTTATTTTTTATTTTTTCGAAAATGAAAAATATTTTAGAAAAATAAACTTATAAATTTGATAATTTATTTGACATCAAACATTTTTTTCTTTCATTAAGTATTCAAAGAAAATATATACATACGTCAAATATTTTATTTTTAGCTCTAAATTAATTTAGTACAATTTCAAATAAAATTTTCAAGATTTCAAAGAAATCTGTATATTTATCCTATATTTTTTTTAAGGAGTAGGGGGTGATATATTTGAATGAAAAACAACAAAATTTTACTAAATTAGAAATTTTTGAGAAAACTTAAACAAATGTGTTATTTCTCTTGCAAATTAGATCATTAGACTACATATTATTTGGTGAACGAGTATTTCATTTTAAATTGAAAGAAAACGTTTTTTTTTTTTTTTTTTTTTTTTTTTTTTTTTTTTTTGTTGAAATATGTACAATGTATTTAAAATGAAACTTTTGTTTGGGGTTTTCTTTTCATCTTTGGCAAATTATTTTAATTGTGTGCTTATTTTTTTAGTATTTAACATAAATTTTTTATATATATTTTCCTACGTAACAATACATTATAGTCGACATTTTTTTTCTTTAAATATTTTGTAAGAAAATGTGTTAATTAAATAAAAATGTGTGTGACAGCAATCCAAATAGCTTCGAAGAGTATTTTGCTTTATATCGTTTTCTGAGCTCTATTTTTCAGAATAACGATATTTTAAGATCGGAAGTATCTAAAATTAGTCATACGACCATTGGGTATGAAAAGGTTTTACTTGTATTATTTTCTGTAAGTCTTTTATCTATTGTACAAAAGCCAGGCTTTGAAAAACTATTTACTATTTAACCTTAGATTTTCAGGTATTTCTTTTGATAGAATCCTGATATTCTAATATAATTTCCATACACAAAAACACTAGATCTAGGAAACTTAAAAATATTTTTCCTTTACTATATAAAAACCGTTTTCAAGTTTAGCAACTCTATAAGTCATCAAGCGCCCCGGTAGGTGAGTAGGTAGCGTGCTCGCCTATCATGCGGGGGTCGTGGGTTCGATTCCCACCAGAGGCTTTGGTATGTCGCTGCAAAAAAAAAAAAAAAAAAAAAACTACTCACTCTTTCCTCCTTAACCTATTTTCCGAGATCAACACAATGCACTGCATCTGTAGGGGGCATCCCCTGAGTGTTGATTAATTAAAAAAAAAAAAAAAAAACAGGTTTTAAGACTTAGTACCTTAAAGATCCCATCAGATTCAGAGAACATATAACTAATTGTTAAAAAAAAAAGTATATGTACACATTTGGGTAGAAAAATTCAAAAAAAATACAGAAAAAGGTTCTTGCGAAATTCCTTAAGGTGAAGGTACTGAAGACACTTTTTATGCTTCACTTTTTTTGGATGGTAGTCCACAAATTTGAAGTGCCGTATAGAGTGAAGTACATAAAAAAGTTTACCAACTTTCAACTTTTTCAGGCATCAGAACATGTTCTTTGCAAGAAAATGAATGGTGGCTATTATTCCGTTAGAAACGAGTACGTACGTACTCACAGCTTAATTCGTGTTGTTAATTTTCAAAAGAAAATAACTTAATATTTTCTCATTTATGCAATTAACAAAAAAAGCATTAACTTTAAGAGAAATATTATTGCTAATTTTAGAAATAGGGGAAAAAAATCCCAATAATTTACTCTTCAAAAATATTCACTACAATAATAATATTTAATGAAAAGCGATCTCACAGCTTATTTCCCGAGTACAGAGACAAAGAATATATTTTCAAGAAAGGCGAATTTATAAAGACTAAAGGAATGACCGAGAAATTGGGTACAGGAGAAGATTTTTTGTATTACCAGGACAATCATTAATACTTCAGCTTAATCATCAGATCTGAATGTTATTGATAATTATTAGGAAACATCAGATAAGTAATAAGCAGGACTTAAAGCTGGCATTACAACTTGAACGGCAGAAGATAACGACCGAAGAAAGTGTGAAATTGAAAAAATTTTAACATACATAAAATGTAATAATAAGGAATCCTGTTAAATTAAAAGATAACTTTCATAGTTCTAAACACTACTTATGAACTTAGGGACTTTTTCCAGAAACCCTTCCATTAGGGATTTTATGCTGCCATTTTTTTTTGGAACAGGTAGTTCAACTCCATTTAAAATCTTCAACAGTATGGAATACATTTTTGCGCTCTTCAACTTCCTTTTCACAAGAGCCCAATATCCCTTCATTGGCCTAAGCTCTTGACGTTTAGTGAATTTGCCTCCCATGATACAAAAACAAGGTTTTGTTCTTGTACCACTCAATAACCTTCTTACTGGAGCAAAGTTGTATCATCAGTTATTGGTTCGCCAGTAGCGGTTGATACAACAAACCTCCTCGTGGTGCTTCTGGGCAACGCTAGGCAAAGTCATTTAATTCTGGTGATTATTCTTAGCGGCTAATTAGTTAAGGTTAAGGTTCACCGGATCCATTCTTTGAACTGGTATTGCCGCACCAAGGGTTGTAAAATTGGTACTACGGGAAGTCATGAACAGCCCAGATGAATTTTGATTGCGAGCTTTTCTTGATTTCCGTTGATACGAGAAATAACATAAACTACTGTGTGATACTAAGATGAATACAGGTCTGTAGATGCACTAGCTCAACGGTTATTCTAGAAGCTATTGAAATTGATGTGCAATGGAGATAGTTGTGAATAGTCAAGTAGGCTGAGTGGTGAAGCTGGCTGAGTTAAAGAGGATTCTGGAATTTCTGAGTTAGTTTACTTAGAACGGGGGTTGCGACTGCCTAGTAAGGGTATTCTCGCAATATGGCATTGTGGTTGAATTGGAGACTGGTGGGTTGTTGGTTGAAGGACAAGGAGTTTTCGGAAGTGGTTTATGTTCTTATTCGGATTATCGGGATCTGATTGCCCGTATTGAAGAAATTCAGCATGACTTCGTGGGCGAGGCCCCCTCAGGGGAGTTTGGCAGTGTCTATGGTTACCCAAATGTGGGACTCGATGACTACAATCCATAAAAGTAGCAAAGCTTAAGATAGTCTCAACCCCCTCAGTAAGGGTTGAGAATTGCCTAAACATTTCTCTAAATTGCCACCGTCTTATGCCGGGGCTCTGGTGGACGCATAGTTTACCATCCGGGTTTAGGACCACCGTGAGATATGTCAAGTATTCTGTTAATTTAACAGTTTCTGTTAAGTATTTAACATTTTTGAAAAACGTATTTAACTTTCGTTGCTAATTTCACACGCTTAGTAAAATATAAGTACATATTAAATAAATCGAGTAAAGAATATATATACCTTATAAGGTCGCAAATTCATTTTTCGACAATGACATACATATATATAGATATTATATATACCCTTTGCACAGGGATGTGGAGGGTATACAAATAGATGATGAAAAATATCTGTGGTGATAATCGAATACCGCCTAAGTGGACTTAAGGATTTGCTTTTATATTCTATTAACAAAACTTTATATTTACATGAAATCCCCATTTCTCCAACAATGTTTTTTAAAAAGATATTCAGCCCAATTACGAATATTCTCAAAAAAATACACGGAAAATACTTTTCACGAGAAAAACTCCTCCAATTATAAATTCCGCGTGAACAAAAAAGTGAATAAGTGGCATCATCGTATTTCGAAGCCACTTGTTTTGCTTATTGACAATTAATTTTCAATTTTTTTTGTGTGTACAAACGATAATAAAATAATATAAATATATATTAAAGAAAAATTAAATAAAAAATGAATAGCATAGCTATGATGCGATCAATTGTGGAGCAAATTGGTGTTGTAGAATAACAACAAAGAATTGGATTGCTAGAAGTCAATTTCGGGCTGAATCTATGGAAAACGCAATCAATGCCTGAATTGGCTTTCATTAAAGTTAACAAAAGTTGAAGTTGGGCTTTATTTGTGGTCTTCAACCTACAAGAACAATCAAATATTATTTTTTTTTATAAATTTTGTTTTATCAAAATACTTCTTACATTTTTATATAAATTCCCGTCTGTTTTGCAAGGGAAATTTTTGAGGGAAAAACCATATTCAAGTGCATTGGGAATAACTACTTTTTTCCCATTGATTTTTTTACGAAGTAATTTTTATTCATAATAAGGGAAAAGGAAGAAGTGAGATATTTCATGCGGAACTTTTGTTTAGAATTGGGTTGATTAATACATTTATGTATATAAAAAAGTCATTTTTCTCGAAAGTATGATTTTCGGGGGCGGTTAATGCTTGTGACCACAGATATAATGTTGTTAGTCTAGGCCAATGACAGAATATATAAATATATGCTTCATTAATTAATACTTTCTTACTTTGCTTATTAACAAAATATATAAAACATTTGATCTATGTACGTTACACATAATGACTACACAGTCTTACAAAAGTTTACATACGGAAGACAAATTTCTGTTCTCTTGAAGAAAATATAATTTTACTTTCTTTTTACTTCCATTTTTTATTTAAATTAAAGAATTAAAGTATTTTCATCATATTTTAAAATATTTTTGTTGTTGTTTTTATTTGGAAATTTCATGATGATTAATCATTAGTATATTACAAGAAGTTATTGTATTTGGAAAATAAAAATCATAAAGTGTCGGTCATTAAACTGAGGACTGAGAGCAAGTCTCTTAATGAAATTGGAAATTTCATAAATTTAAAAAACTACAGTAAGAAAATGCTAAGCAAACTAAAGTCCGAAAACTAAAGTGCGATATGGGAATTTCTGTTTTCGACCAGACAGTGGCTAGAAGCATCAAGTGGAATGGGTACAATAGCAGAGTTGCGGCAAAAAACACTTCTTAGATCTGTGAACATCCAGAAACGCTTAGAATACGCCCAAAATTACGGAAATGCTCATCTAAATAACCCAACATTTCGGGAAGGGGTAATATTCACCGATAGATGTAAATTTATGGTTTTCGGAGGTGATGGTCCGACCAAAGTTTGACTTAAAACAAATGTGGAGTTATTACAGCAGAACGGTAAATCCACAGTGACACATGGAGTAGTGTCAGTCATGGTCTGGGAATGTATGACTGAAAATGCAATTGATAAACTCAAATTCATCGATGGCACTATGAATAAGGCCATGTACATAGATATTTTGAAGGACAGCTACCTCCCTAACGTTCAAATGTTTGATCTGGAGGAAAATTCTATATTTCTCCAGGATAACAATTCGAAGCATTCCTCTCAAATTGTAAAGGAATGTCTTCTCTATAACGACTTAAATGTTATTGAACATTTATGGCCATTTTAAAAAGGTCTAAGCAAACGTCAACTAACATCAATTCCAGCTCTGAAGGAAACGTTGATGGAGGAGTGGAGCAGAATTACAACTGAAACAACCAAAAAATTAGCTTTATCAATGCCATCTCGACTATCTGCAGTAATAAAAACCAAAGGAGGCCGTACAAAATATTAATAAATTTTCTTTGAAGTATTATTTATGACCATATGTAAGCTTATAGGTAAAAAAAAAATTATAAGTAAAAAAAATTCGCTTCAGAGCATCATCTCAAATATATGTAAAAAGTGAAAAATGTAGAATGTATAAACCATTTATCACATATGGCAACTCTTACAAAACTGAGAATAGTGGAAATTAGAAGTATAAATGCAAAAATATTAAAAAAATTCAAAAATAACGATTGTTTGTTTGGACAGAGTTGTATCTTCTGAAATTAATACGAAGTAAAACCTATATGGTATGAGAACTGATTCTTAACCACACTGCTCGTAGGGCTGACTTTAGGTGAGTGAGTTAAAGGGCTGACCAAAAAGTGCAAGTACGAGTGTATGTGAGATAGACGTAGGTTCGAACCTCACGGCCGCCCTAAGTAGAAAAATTTCATATAGAAACAATCTATTCAATTATAATATAACAATTATCACAATGTTCAATAAATCGCTGATGAAGGCTGAAATGTCAGAAACCGGTCCGATTTAGAATAAAGTGTAGTGTTATGAATTTTTGAAATATATGCTTTCTTCTTCTCTACCATGCACCATTGCATGGTATGTTCCTTAATATATATTTATGAAATTATAATATTTTTAAGTTTATTTTTTGCAATAAAATCCATTACAACAAATTAAAAATCATTGAAGCATTTCTCATTAATAACAAGGGAACAAGGTTTTTGTTGATTAAGAACTGAATATTGTTTTTATGGTTATACCGTTATGCCCAAAATTAAAGCACTTCCACTACATACATATATTGAAATAACTGGAATACGATTAGTACCTGTAACTTAAAAATGCGAGCTGGCGGAGAAAAATGGAGATTGTATTTGATATCAGCGACCTCAAATTAATAAAAAAAATTGCATTATTTTCTATAAAAATAAAAAATCTTATTTTCGATCTTTATCATTTTAATGATTGAATTTGAAATTATTCAGGCTCAAGATCAAATGTTTTTACTTTAAATAAAGCAAAAAACATTGGTACCTTTGTTTCAAAAATTGATCTATATTCTGAATGACAGGTTATACAGCTGTTTCGGGAAGAGTCACCAACCCTCATCAGTAACCAAAAGCAATAGATAGTTTGTTTGGTAAAATGTTAAATTCATATATATTTGCTGAAAACAACCAAATGAGAATTTAAACAAAAGTTATACTATTTTAGCCTCTTCCAATATAACAAACTTAAATATAAAACAAATATTTTTGTATATGAGTACACATTCCATGCTACAATATACATGTTTTTTCCTTAATTTAAAGTAAAAACATTTGATCTTGAGCCTGAATAATTTCAAACTCAATCATTAATAAAACAAAAAAAAAAACATGTGAGTCCGGTCACAGGGGAGATGTGTAAACATCTAATAAATAAAGATTTTTTTATGGCATTTTTTTAAATCAAACAGAAAGCGTCGTCTATGTATCACTTACAGCAATCAACTGCAGGGGCTCTGCTAATAAATATAAAAATAGTTATTATTATTTATTATTTCAACCGGTTAATTTTTAATTTTTCATTTTTTCTTTTTCATTTTTCATTTTTAATTTTTTAATTTTTCGTTTCTCGTTTTTCATTTTCCATTTTCCTTTTTTCTATTATTCAATTTTTATTTTTCATTTTTTATTTTTCACTTTTCTTTTACATTTTTTATTTTTCAATTTCCATTTTTCATTTTTAATTTTTTATTTTTATTTTTTTTTTATCATTAATTTTTTATTTTTCGTTTTTATTTTCATTTTCTATTTTGAATTTTTAATTTTTAATTTTTAGTTTTTAGTTTTTAATTTTTAATTTTTAATTTTTAATTTTTAATTTTTAATTTTTAATTTTTAATTTTAAATTTTAAATTTTTAATTTTTAATTTTTTATTTTTATTTTTTAGTTTTTAATTTTTCATTTTTAATTTTTAATTTCTAATTTCTAATTTTTAATTTTTAATTTTTAATTTTTAATTTTTAATTTTTAATTTTTAATTTTTAATTTTTAATTTTTAATTTTTAATTTTTAATTTTTAATTTTTAATTTTAAATTTAAAATTTAAAATTTTTAATTTTTAATTTTTAATTTTTAATTTTTAATTTTTAATTTTTAATTTTTAATTTTTAATTTTTAATTTTAAATTTTAAATTTTAAATTTTTAATTTTTAATTTTTAATTTTTAATTTTTAATTTTTAATTTTTATTTTTTAATTTTCAATTTTTATTTTTTAATTTTTAGCTCTTAATTTTAAATTTTTAATTTTTAAATTTTAAATTTTAATTTTTAATTTTTAATTTTTTATTTTTATTTTTTAGTTTTTAATTTTTCATTTTTAATTTTTAATTTCTAATTTCAAAT
Source organism: Cordilura impudica (assembly GCA_963682025.1). Lineage (NCBI taxonomy): Eukaryota > Metazoa > Arthropoda > Insecta > Diptera > Scathophagidae > Cordilura > Cordilura impudica. The sequence goes on along the minus strand of OY821521.1, from coordinate 43,012,919 downwards.
TTTTAATTTTTAATTTTTAATTTTTAATTTTTAATTTTTAATTTTTAATTTTTAATTTTTAATTTTTAATTTTTAATTTTTAATTTTTAATTTTTAATTTTTAATTTTTAATTTTTAATTTTTAATTTTTAATTTTTAATTTTTAATTTTTAATTTTTAATTCTTAATTTTTCAGTTTAAAATTTTCATTTTTAATTTTTAATTTATAATTTTTTTTTTAATTTTTAATTTTTAATTTTTAATTTTTAGTTTTTAGTTTTTAATTTTTAATGTTTAATTTTTAATTTTTAATTTTTAATTTTTAATTTTTAATTTTTAATTTTTAATTTTTAATTTTTAATTTTTAATTTTTAATTTTTAATTTTTAATTTTTAATTTTTAATTTTTAATTTTTAATTTTTAATTTTTAATTTTTAATTTTTAATTTTTAATTTTTAATTTTTAATTTTTTATTTTTAATTTTTAATTTTTAATTTTTAATTTTTAATTTTTAATTTTTAATTTTTAATTTTTAATTTTTAATTTTTAATTTTTAATTTTTAATTTTTAATTTTTAATTGTTAATTTTTAGTTTTTAATTTTTAATTTTTAATTTTTAAATTTTAATTTTTAATTTTTAATTTTTAATTTTTAATTTTTAATTTTTAATTTTTAATTTTTAATTTTTAATTTTTAATTTTTAATTTTTAATTTTTAGTTTTTAATTTTTAATTTTTAATTTTTAATTTTTAATTTTTAATTTTTAATTTTTAATTTTTAATTTTTAATTTTTAATTTTTAATTTTTAATTTTTGATTTTTGATTTTTAATTTTTAATTTTTAATTTTTAATTTTTAATTTTTAATTTTTGATTTTTAATTTTTAATTTTTAATTTTTAATTTTAATTTTTAATTTTTAATTTTAAATTTTTAATTTTTAACTTTTAAAATATAATTTTTAATTTTTTACTTTTAATTTTTAATTTTTCTTTTTTTTATTTTTCATTTTTCAATTTTAATTTTTATTTTTCATTTTTCACTTTTAATTTTCCATCTTTCATTTTTTATTTTTCGTTTTTGATTTTTAATTTTTAATTTTTTATTTTTTATTTTTAATTTTTAATTTTTCATTTTCCATTTTTCATTTTCAAACAGGTTATTACATATCATAATTTTTTCACCAATACAATCATGTCACACCAATTTTGTCTTACTGCTAACATGTAACGCTGTTTTTGTGATTGTGTTGTGAAATAGAAATTTACCCCCTGCGCGTATATATGGATGTTTACACATCAAAAATTGCAATAAAGTTCCAATCAACACCAAAAAAGTTAAATTTTGTTCCTTTGTGTAATTTATACAAAAAACTTTTGTAAGGCTATTTAGGTACATTACATTAAATTTCAATTACGGTTGGGTAACCCAGCCTTTTATTTCACAACGGAGTACACAGATCAGCTGCCACCTCTGACTACCTAACCCAACTTAAAATTAAGTTAATTTTAATTTAAATTTATTTGTCTGTTGATATTTAAAAATTCTTAAAATGCAAAAATTCCTTCTTATGGAAAACTTTTCATTTTCATTTTGTTACTTTTTCAATTACATGAAGGCCTTTAGACTACAATATACACAAATAATGTGGAATTTCTTAAAAAGAAACTCAAAAAAAAAAAAAAAATAAACATGAACATGAACACAAACGAAACACACACAAAACGAATTTCTTAAACATGACGCAGTAGGGGGTCAAATCAATTTATAAAAATACTAACATACTCAATAGCAAGCGCGAAAAAAACCTAATAAAACGGTTATTTTTGCAAAAAAAAAAAAAAAATAAAAAAATTTAAACAGCAACATACATATGTACATACTTATATGATGAAAATAAAAAGAATTTATAGGTATAAAAAAAAAAAAATAAAATAAAAATAACCTAAAAAGTTCTTACAAAATCGTACCCAGCTGTTAATATGCTTGAAAACAAATATTAGCGTGGGTTGTATCAAGTATATTTACTAACTGACTGGATGACTGACTACGATATGGAGTCGAATGAGTAGTGGTATTGAATTTAGGGGGGTATTCCTCGTACAAGAAAACAAAACATATACTAACGTTTAGATTTTAGTAATACATACTTACAGACATACTCTATATACATATGTACATATGTATGTTAAGTGTGTTTTGTATGTGTGATAAAATGATTAAGAATGTGTACATATGTAACTTTGTATTCGTACGAAGTGTTACGTTGTGTACAACAAGGTATTTCCTCACGAATTTGTTTTATTTTTCTTATTTTATTTTTTTAAATGTGAATATATTATTTCGTTTAATTATCAAAATGACCTTCTTTATAAAATACACACATATGTACTACATACATATACATATGTATGTATGTATGTATATGCATTTTAATTATAATCTTTATGATACTTAGTATTTGTTCAAAAAAAAATTGAGATGATTTTCAAGCAGATTTTTAAGAAGTATTCTAATACACTTAACGCCTTAACGAGAAGACCAGGGTAAAAGGGATTTGGAAAATTGTTCAAAACATTTCTATTGTGTATCGTGGCAGGTAACCTGGCGCCGTTTTAATGAATTGTACATGCAACAAGTCTTATACACTAAACTTCATGCATTTATATAGATGCAGACAACAATTATCTTTGTATATGTACAGTTGTGATTACAAATTGAGCAGTGTCTCATATATTTTCATGAAATTTAAAAATTTTTTTTATTTCTAAAGAGCTGTACGCAGCTTGTTAAGGAATCTTAACAGAAAATTTTCATATATTTCTTAAAGAAAAAAAAAATCACAAAAGTACTTTTCAGTGCAACGCTAGAAATCAGCTGTTTTCTGTCAATTATTAAGAATTGTGAAATTGAAAACAAAGCAATTCTTCGGTTCTGCTTTATTTGGCCTGCTAAACGCTTTTTAAGCTCAGTATCTTGTTTTTTTTTTGCCGAATTTTGTTTTTTTTTGCCGAATTTTGTTCGTTTTTTTTCCATGTTTGCAACTGAAAAATAACTTTTATTTTTTTAGCATATTACATTTTGTTTATGCTTACCTCTCCTGTCAAAATTCCTTTCAGAAAGAACGAAAAATTTGATATTCCTGCTCAAAGCGTGGGTTGCCTAACTTAATTTACGTCAAAAAAAAGTAGTAAAAACAATACTACTTTTTTAAAAAGCTGCGGACTATCAACAGAAATTTTTTGACAGAAAAATTCCTTAAGCATTTCTGAAGCGTTTTTTTATATGAAGTTTTTGATTCCTTAGCAAGCTGCGTACAGGCCTTAAGAGTTAAATTAAAACATTTGAGCGAGATCGAAGAAGCCAAACATACAAAAAATTAAATATTCATTGAACCTAGAGTTTTTATTTTTTTTTATTTAAGAGCAAATCCTGGTTACGGTTGTGACACAAAGTACACCTTTACCGGGTGATTACAGCTACTTTATCTTATGAAAACATTATGAAACAATTTTTGGGGTTTAGCATTCACCTAAAGGTACAATTATGGAACCTTCACTTATTCCCATTTCTATTGCACTTATTTAAAAAAATTTGTTTGCTGTTGTTACGGTTGTGATACAATTGGTGACGCATTTTTTCTCCTTGATGTTCATTTCATGTTTTGTGCCCACTTTAAGAAAAATTCCAAAATGAAATGAAATGTAATTGTTACAACAGATATAAATTTAACTATTTAGAGTTGATCTCAAAAATTTTTCTGTCTTGGTTCATTAGAAAAAAAAATTTAAAAGATGTTACGGTTGTGTCATTGTATAGAAATAAATGCAAATTCAGCATTTATCACAGAGTTTATGTAACCCACAAGCGAGAAATTTCAAGAAAGAAAAAAAACAAGTGAATTGCCATTAGTTTTATTATTATGAAACATTTTGAGCGGTCCCTTGAAGTTAGTTGTAATGGGATTTCTCTGTACAGCTATTACAATACTGATATTACAATGTTATGGAAGCATAAAATTTAAAAACTTGTTATCTTTGAAATATAATTTCCTCCCGAATTTTTTGAGGAATAGGCAATTCAATAATATTAATAGGCAAGGCGATTTTTTGTGACCGATATAAAAACTTTGTTTACAAACCGATTTTGACAAAAAAACACCACATTGGAAGGGTATTTTTTTTTTTAGCTATCCACCAGATTTACAGATTTGCACCGTCTGGAACATTTTTTTGGAATAATGCTAATTACAAGTTGCTACTAACACATACATAAAACACTGTGTGTGTTTATTATAAATCTCAAAAGCCCTGTGTTGTATTGTGAATTGGCTAAAATCGATTAGCATGCCTTTAAGCTCCTTTAAAATTATTTATTAAGAAACCTTTTTATATATCTTCTGTGTGTTCAACAAATATTTATAATGAAATTTAATGAATTTTATTTAAAAAGGGTTTAATTGCGAATTGGCTAAACTTGAATAGCATACCTTTAGGCTCTTATAAAATTATTTATTAAATAAAAAAATAAAATTTCCTAGAATTTGCACTCGAATTTCGAGATAAGGGCTCTGCTAGTAGCATTCAATCTGTTCTGTTCCAACACCAGTGTCAAAATTATCATTAGTAAGAAATACATAACACGGCAACTTCCCATCTTTTTTCTTAAGTACTGAATGCAAAGTTTGCCATCTTTCACGTAATTACAGTACTCAAGATAATATAATGGTTTGTTTAAGTCTACTAACTTATTGTTTACTGAACGACTACATATTTTTCAACGCACTCCTCAATAGTCACAACTTCTTGATCCTTAGCCTTCATGTCTTCACATTGACCTGATTTGTGCTGTTCATATTTCTTAATGGTGATTCCAGATAACGTGCTGCTAAATGTTGATCCCACTTTCCTAGTACAGGGACAATTTATCTAACATGTCCATACACTTTTCAATATCAGATTTGGGAACTAAAATGACAGAAATCATCTTGTTCACAGAGCTAGCACACGCTACAAACTCTTCAGAATTGCGAACAATGTACTTTCATGTTAGGACTGCTATAGCAACTGCTCGCTTGACTATTCCTTCGATGCCATCAACCGATCTCCTTCCATGACCAAATACAGTCTAAATCAAAATCAGATTATATTTTTTTTTTGGAACTGGGCTGATGAATCATCTGAAAATATATTAACTTTATGAATATGTGGGTACTGGGATTTTAGGGACTACACAATTATTTTTATAAAGGTCCAACCGACATTTTTCCCATGAACCATATCATCTGAAACAATTACGTAAGACTGACACTTGTTAGTAATTTGATCATTTGACCACTGGGCAGCTTGTATTTCATACTGGGTGATCTTGGCCCCTTCAAATCCCTTTTCACAAGAGCCAATAACTCTGCAATGACCCAAGCTCCGGATAGGTTGGAGGATTTGTATCTCTTTGCACAAAAACCAAGTTATTATTCTCGTACCAGTCAAGAGCTTTCTTATCGTAGTGACAAGATACCAAATCGGGCAAAAAATATGTGGACACTCCTAAATATAATTGTCGGTATTTATAGAGCCCGTTGTAACAAATGACTTGCTCCTTTTGCCGCAACTGCATATGGCTTTACATACCAGAAACTTTTTTTTTTTTTTTTTTTTTTTGAAATTTGGTCTACTTAACTTATCTTCTTAACTTATCTACGACATTTTCCCGATCAATAAAAACGTAAAAACCTTGACCCAGCAGAGGCACAAAATCTGCCAGTGCATACGTTTCACTATGCAGCGTGAGTATTTTTTATGAAACATGATATCAATTTCTGTGCTCTGTTTTTGGTCTCTAAATATTTTGCAGCATTCCGGCCTGGAAATTTTTGGACTATTTACGTACCAACTATTCCAAGCACTAAGCTAACAGGGCTGCTTTTCTGCCAGCTATGTTGGGAGCTCTTTTCAATTTATTTTCTATTTTGATATAGATCTTTCTTTCTTGCCTAACCATCTGTTCTATCAATGGACACAAAAATAGAGGGAAAGTTTTCAATTTTTGTATAGAAAAGGTTTCCAATGTTTCGTTAACAGCACAAAAATTAATATTTTTAAGTTTTGCAATTTTTTTCTGAAGTTATTTTAAGTTAAATAAATAAAACATAAAAAAATTTTAAAATTAATAAAAGATTTTTTAATTTTATGATCTAATTTTTTGGTGTTGATCGTTCAAACATGTATTTTGGTAAAAGTTTCCATTGTATTGTCACTCACTGTATAATCTTTTTATACAATTTGTGTCTTACTGACTAACAAGAGTCTCTTTGATCAAAAAGTTTAAATTTGTAGGGCAGTTGTTCAAATATGTACAATTTTGTTTAACATGAACTGCGTTTAAAACAAAAAGCGCTAAAAAAAAATCGCTGTTTGTGTAGTTAAATACGCTAAATGGCATCGTTGATTGAAATTAACAAAAATATAAATGGTAATTTGAAAAAAATAAACTACAAAGTCCAGAGACCTGTCAGAGTCTCAATCATATCATGAATTTTTCGACATTTAGGAGTTTATTAAACCGCGAAATTTTTTTTTTTTACACAGAAATTGTTAAAACAGCTAAAAGTTTACTCTTCGTCTTCAAAAAACTTGTTTAAATTTTCCAGATATCTTATTTCTTCGTGGAGAATTTTTAAAATTATGGGCCTCATTATATAAAACGAAACGTAATGCAGCGTTAAAAATTTGTTTGAAAATTTCAAAATTTTGAAGTATTTTTAAAATTTGTTCATACAAATTTTTTAACGTTTCTTTACGTTTCGTTTTAAATAATGAGTAAATTTGTTTAAAATTGTATGCATAAAATTATTCCTTACAAAGGTAGTGGCGCAGCATTAGCGTAGTTAAACTACAGGTCGCAAAGACGAATATATTTTGATAAAATTTGGTATATAAGCTTATATCGGCCATGGGACGAGTGCTACATACATACAATGAGATCGACTTAAATTGCCATAATATCCGAATTATCCGCTCAAATTGGGTCTGTGACATCGATTTATCAGTAGTCCAAAAATAAACGATATAGGACGATTCTTAATCACAGCACCCACATAAAGTTGCTTCCCTACCTTCACCTAAAGCTATTAAATACAAAAATATTGCACAGATTATTTTCAAATTTGGTTTGTACAGTACTTCATGGATAAACGCTTCCCGCTTAAGAAGGTTTCACGCTTAAGTAATTATAAAGTGAATCATTTTTCTTGATCCATTTACTTTGTGTACATATTATGCATACCGCTTAACTGCGTTACACTCATAAATGGGTCATACAATGGTACAAAAAACAAAATATCAAACAAAATTCAACGGTTAAATGCACAAATGAACTGGCGAGTACACAAGAATGTGTTTGTTATCGAGAAGCCGACAATAAAACAAGAAATCTGAGAGAAAATAATTGTTTCGTCCAATGAAGAAGTTTCTCGAAAAAATCGCAACGTTATTCTATTTATTGACAACGCTGTACCTCATCAGCAAGCCGATTTATCGCATGTTCGAATAGAATATTTATCTTCTGATACCACTCCGATAGTTCAGCCTCTTGACCAAGAAATAATCAGATCAATTAAGGAATATCGTCAAAATATAATTAGAAGGAAATTGAAAGCTGACGAATTAGGAAAACTATTGAGGAATTTAAAAAACCTATTGTACTTTTGGCAGCCTTGCACTTAATAAAGCTAGCTTGCTGGCTGGTAAAACCAATTTGTATTCAAAATTGTTCTTATGCTAGTTTGATAACGGCTTTAAACGGAATTAATTGAAATAGTACAAGAATAGTACAAGAATATGAAAATTTTGTAAGCTTCGATGACGATTTATCCAGCGTTAGATCGCTTAACGATGAAGAAATTATAGCAGATGTTATTCAGGACGAATGGCTGTCATCTAGTGAAGAAGAAGAAAATGATAATCTCAAAGAAGCTTATTCTGTACTGGATGTTTTGAAGTTGATGCATGTTCTCCACAAGATATTTATGCCAGATAATAAATTTATGCATGAATTGCAACTTTTTAAGAATTTTATTTTTTTCTATGTCTTAAAATAATATTTTCGAAAATATATTTATTTTTAGTCAAACTATTTTAATATTTGAATTGAAATGAATAAAACGATGTTTTTTTTATTATATGTATATAGACTCAAGTGACTTGTTTATTGTTGTTTCTTTTCAATAAATAAGTAGTATATTTATTTAAACTACATTTTCCATAACTTAATTGTGGATGCAGCTAAGAGAGAATTTTGGTAAGTGAGTCAGTAACGCATTTAACCAAGATTTTTTAATGCGTCAGTAACGCATTTAACGAGATTTTTTAAATGCGCCAGTAACGCATTTAAACGAGATTTTTTAAGTGCGTTTCTCGCTTAAAAGCGTCCAGCTTTTGGCATTTTCCATGAACGCATTTATCCGATAATTACTGTATATGTTTTTGCAAAAAAATAACGATGTGTTCAGATGAATAAAAATTCCACTCGGATTTAGTTTATGCTTATTTTCTATACCCAATTAGTTGGACCTAAGGCCAATTAGTTAAACGCATGATGTAGGGTATGGCATAGTCGGTCTAGACCGACTGTAATTTTCTTACTGGTTTTAATTTTGAAATTAGCAAAAACGAAAATTATCATTGAAAAATACCTCGTCAAGACTTCTGAAAGTTTACTCTTCCTCTTCAAGTCACATTTAGAATTTTTTCAGATATTTTATGCATTCATCGTGAAAATTTTCATTCAAAACACTAAACATGGTGAATTTTTTCTATTTTTCAATAAAAAAAAAATCCTAAAAAGTCCAGATCCTAAGAGAAGTGTACTCTGGTCCCATAGTCTGCGTTATTTTAAATTTTTGCTCTGTATTTGATACTTCAAATAAATGCATATCAATCCATTGCACAATAAATTGTTTTTAAGATTGTTCTGAATTGTTCTAGGATTGTTCCAAAACGATGGGTTTCTAAAATATAATTTGTACCGATAAATCGAAAAAAATGAATTTTAAACTTTGCCCCACTTTTGGAAAAAAAAAATTTGGCGGTTGTTCTAAACATTGTTCCAAAATAGATATGTCGCAAACCGTAACGTACGCAAATGAGAACGAAAAACATTTTTCCGCGATTGCGAATTTAGCCCCCCATTTTTGGAAATCACATTTTTTGAAGATTGTTCTGAATTGTTCTACAATGTTCCAAAACGATGAGTTTCTAAAATATAATTTGACCGATAAATCGAAAAAAAACTAATGTTAAACTTTCCCCCTCCCCCCTACTTTTGGAAAAAAAAATTTGTTGGTTGTTCTAAACATTGTTCCAAAATAGATATGTCGCAAACCGTAACGTACGCAAATGAGAACGAAAAACATTTTTTTTTCGCGATATCAACGTTATTAAACGATATCAATATTTTTATGCAACACGAAAGTTAACGTACAGATTCAAAAATTTCTTCCCAATTTTTGGAAATAAAATTTTTTGAAGATTGTTCTACTATGCTGCAAAACGATGAGTTTCTAAAATATAATTTGTACCGGCAAATCGAAAAAAGCGAATTTTAAACTTTGCCCCCCACTTTTGGAAAAAAAAAAAATTTGGCGGTTGTTCTAGTTGTTCTAAATATTGTTCCAAAATAGATATGTCGTAAACCGTAACGTACGCAAATGATAACGAAAAACATTTTTCCGCGATTGCGAAGTTAGCCCCCCATTTTTGGAAATCAAATTTTTTGAAAATTGTTCTGAATTGTTCTACAATGTTCCAACACGATGAGTTTCTAAAATATAATTTGTACCGGTAAATCGAAAAAAACGAATGTTAAACTTTGCCCCCCCCCCCACTTTTGGAAAAAAAAAATTTGGCGGTTGTTCTAGTTGTTCTAAATATTGTTCCAAAATAGATATGTCGCAAACCGTAACGTACGCAAATGAGAACATTTTTTCCGCGATATCGTTATTAAACGATATCAATATTTTTATGCAGCACGAAAGATAACGCACATATTCCAAAATTTCTTTCATACAAGGTATCCTGAATGACACCATCAGATCACTCTGAAACTTGGAAATGTTATAGAGAGGATGTAAAATTAAGGGACCCGTATATTTGGGGTTGATTAAAATAGTTTTGAGGGTAGCATACATTGTGTGAAAGAAATTTTTTTTTTTGTTACATAAAAATATTTATATCGTTTAATAACGTTGATATCCCGGAAAAAATGTTTTGATTTGCGTACGTTACGGTTTGCGACATATCTATTTTGGAACAATGTTTAGAACAACCTAGAACAACCGAGAATTTTTTTTTTCCAAAAGTGGGGGGCAAAGTTTAAAATTCGTTTTTTTCGATTTGCCGGTACAAATTATATTTTAGAAACTCATCGTTTTGGAATATTGTAGAACAATCCTAGAACAAAAATATTATTTCCAAAAATGGTGGGGGGGGGGCTAACTTCACACACTTCTATTTACTCTTGATATTCCAGCCAATATATAACATTAAGTTAAACATATGCTATTTATTTAACCACAACTGTAACACCATACCATAGTATTATAAGTATATAGCAGTATAATGTTGTGCTTTGTTTTTGTTGTATCTCAAGTGGTTTTCTCGATATGACGTATTCATAAACGTTGCTTTGTTTTTTGTTGTTGGTTTTTTTTTTGATATTTCGTCGGGTATTCCTACTTGTGTGTGTGTGAGTTTATTTGTGCGATAAGTTTTTTTTTTTTTTCTTTTTTGAAGTGTTGCAGGGAATTCTTAAGAAATTTTTAAAATATTCAAAGAACTCTTAATTGTTGATCGTTGGTCTTCTTGATCTTTGTTTTGACTTTCTGTTTGTTTTGTGACCAAAAATCACAGATTATTTTCAATGACTTTTATGATTTGAAGTTTTTAAAATTTAGAAATTGCTGAAAATTTATGTACATAATTATATGTAAATAGATTTTTAAAGAAAAACATAGATAATTGAAAAAAATAAAGAACACTCACTTAGTTGCTTCGGTTTGAAAAAATATATTCCATATCTTTAGGATATTTGTTTGTAAGATTTCAGAATAATTACAATTTACACAATTTTGTTGAAAACATTTTGAGAAAATTTTGAAAAATTTTCTTTTCGTTTTAAAATTTTTTCTTTAATTACACTCGTTTAAACTGCTCGTCAAATTCTTATTATAAGTATTTATTTTAGCTATGACGAGTTTGTTATAATCAAACACACACGATCTTATTTGAACAAAAAATCAAATTTTTTTTTTAAACAAATGAATTTAAATTTTTGTTGATTAAATATGTATACCTATTTTTTCTTTTTATTATTATGACAATATTTTTCTATATAGGTATTTAAAAGAATTTTCATCTTCACATTTTTATAAATTATTTGATTGATTTTCTTGAAATAATTACATTACATTTTCAATAAAATATTTAATTATCACAAAAATACACTATGTGAAACGTTCCTACTATAAATCAATATTAAAAAGCGTTTAAATTTCATTTAAAACAAAAAGAACAAGCGAACGCGCGTTATAATAGTCAATTTAATACATTGCCACTCAAAGTACGATCAACAACTGTTTGCTGGTGCTACCGTAACAGTATTTGCTCTCTCATCATTACACATACAATAAATTCGCCCGTATAAAATACGTATGAGACGATCATTCTGACATGTGTATAGTCAGGCGGCACAAAGAGCCAGCCATTCAGGCAAATAGTCAAATGACCAGACTAAACGACACGCCACACACACACAGGCAAAACAAATCGAGCAATCGAGTATAGTTAAGTCAACAACTAAACACCAAACCAACAACACACACTTATAATAATAGATTGTGTGCTCTAGCTATTTAACTTGAATACTTGTGTATTCGTCTTGTACTTTAGTATCACAGACCAAGGATGGCAAAATTTTATTTTGTAATATTGTGAAAAAAAAAAGTACTTTTTTGGCCCTGAATTTACAAACTTTAAAAATTCAATGTCAAAAGCGAACATAATAAAACCTATTTGTTAATTAAATTAAGTGATCATTATGCCAGTAGGTTATGCTAGATCCTAACTTGATTTGTATTTTTAAATCTTCAACATTTGTTAAAGAAACTTAGCTAAATTAAAATATAACAAAAGGCCAATAAAATGTATATAAATTACCCGGCCGAGAGTGGAAAAGTACAAAAGTACTAAATTTACCATCTCTGTGTTGCAGACAAACTACTAGCTACGTTGCTAGCTCTAGACATTTAACAGTCGTTTGTCGTCTTTTAGTCATTCACTCACTAACACAGGCAGCCCAGTCAGTCAGATCAATCGTATACGACTTGTTGGTGTAGCCTATCAGCTACACAAACCCAAATAAAAGAACAAAAACAAATGATTTTTAATAATAATAATATTAAAAAAAGAAATAAAAAATAAGCAATCGAAAAAAGAAACTCTGAATATGTATTTAAACATATTTAAAATTGATCGGGTGGGGATTCCCAAACATTTTTAATGAAATGCCAAAGACAACTTATTTATTTATTTGGTTTTGTGCACATCAAGACTAACCCTAATTAAATCCAGATTAAAACATTATTTAATGTGTAATCATTGTGAAAACTACCTTCAAGCTACTACCATTTGCTTTGAAGAACTTGGAAACATCGTAGTAGTCATAAATATATTCTCCCCCAAGGTTTTCTATATCAGAAAATCAATATAAAGGGTTTTTCAACAGGGACGCTACAAAAGTAGAAAGACAGGGACAGCAAACGACGCCATATATCTTGCCGCTCTTTTGACATTTCTCTTCAGTAAGGTTTGCCATTTCATGATGGAAAGATATACGAGTCAACAACGATTCGAAATGATTAAAATTTACTACCGAAATTCGGAGTCAGTGGCCTCAACGTTAAGAGCGCTACCTCCAATTTATGGTCGTCATAATCGTCCTACCAGATCAACAATTGAGCGTCTAGTGGAAAAATTTGAATCCACAGGCACAGTACAAAATGTTCCCATGCCAGTGAGACAAAGAAGTGCCGGTAGTGTCGAGAATATTGCTGCCGCTGAGGCTTCAGTTGAAGAAAGCCCAAATGTGTCTCTCACACGTCGTTCTCAAGCGTTGGGCATCTCTGTGACGTCGTCGTGGCGAATTTTGCGAAAAGATCTTGGCCTACATCCTTACAAGATCAAATTGACGCAAGAACTGAAGCCGCTTGACCACCAGAAACGTCGTTTGCTCGTGAATTGGGCTGAGCAACAACTTGAAAATGATTCGGATTTTCATCGAAAAATCATCTTCAGCGATGAGGCTCATTTCTGGCTGAATGGCTTCGTCAATAAACAAAATATGCGTTATTGGTCAAACAGCAATCCACACGTACTCCATGAGTCATCATTGCATCCCGAAAAAATTACGGTTTGGTGCGGTTTATGGGCCGGCGGCGTCATTGGGCCGTACTTCTTCCGTGATGATCAAGACCGGCACGTTACTGTGAATGGGAATCGCTACCGTTCAATGATAGCCAAATATTTTTGGCCGCAATTGGATGATATGGACTTGGAGGACATGTGGCTCCAACAGGACGGCGCCACAAGCCACATAGCGAGTGTCACAATCAATTTATTGGAAACCAAGTTTGGAGAACGTGTTATCTCACGAAATGGTCCAGTAGATTGGCCGCCTCGATCGTGCGATTTGACGCCGCTGGACTATTTCCTGTGGGGCTACGTCAAGTCTATGGTCTATGCCAACAAGCCAGCGACGATTGATGAACTTCGTACGAATATCGAACGTGAAATTGCAGCAGTATCGGCCGATTTATGCTTGAAAACGGTCCAAAATTGGGTTCAGCATCTGGACTTATGAAAGCGTGCCCGTGGTGGCCATGCAAAAGAGATCGATTTCCATACATAATGGCATCGAACGTACTTTCACAGGAATAAAGAATTTCATTGATATCCAAAACCGTTTTTGTTTTATTTAAAAAAAACTTTTGTAGAGCTCTTATTGAAAAACCCTTTACAAGTTTTTTTAAATCACTAGGCCCTCGTTTTATAGTTGCTGGCGATTTTAATGCCAAGCATACATTCTGGGGGTCACGGCTTATTTCCCCGCAGGGTCGTGTTTTGTTCAACACAATTTCTAAAATGGGTATGGATGTGGTCTCAAGCGGAGGCCAACAGATGGGCAAAAAATACCCGATTTGATCGATTTCGGATTAACGAAGAACATCGAAAAAGAATTTGTGCATGTAGAATCTTCATTGAAACTCTCATCTGACCACACACCCGTTATTGTTACTATTTCGAACCCCCACAAAATTGTGTCCCCATCTGCTGACTTAACGCTTTTAAGTAATATTGATTGGCTCAAATACAAAAAGTTTCTTAGTATCTATCCATTGCACAGAAAGCTTTCCGCTAAGAACACTAGATGATATTGACCTTTCGATTGCTAACTTCGAACAAAATCTCAAACTAGCTGCTCAACTTGCTACTTAACCTCCTCGTCACACCAGGCCATAAAGAACTACTTCTGTAGATGTTGAAAAGCTATTGGGTGAAAAAAGAAGAATTCGAAGAGAGTGGCAACTGCACAGATCTCCTCAACTTAAGCAACAATTGAAAGAATGCACGAAAAACCTACGGAAACTGCTTGAAACACAAAGAAACGCTAAATTGAATAGTTATCTTGAAAAATTGGATCCAACAGAAAAAACTGATTACTCTTTGTGGCGTGTTACAAAAATCTTAAAAGACCTGGAGCCAAATTACCGCATTCGTTACCGAAATTTTTCGATAGAAATCATTTTTTTATTTCCCAAAATAAAATGCTGGCCCCTGTTGTATGTAATCCTCCTCTAAGAAAGGAAAGTGGAGGATGGGCTAGGAATGACAAAAAGAAGGGAGATCTGTTTGTGGAGCATCTAAAAAAAGGTTTTACTCCAAATGTAACCCCTAGTTCTATTGATGAGTTGGCACCTGTTACTTCACAGCAATGTCCCTTCGTTTTGATTTAAACCCCCAAAAAAGCATCGGGGATCGATGGGAGCAGTAATAAAATGCTTTTGGAGTTACCCCGAATAGCATTAAGAATAATTCTGTTTATTTTTAATGTTACAATACGCCTTGAACATTTTCCCTCAGAATGGAAAGTTTTACTCGTTACAATGATACCTAAACCAGGTAAAGATCACACAAAGGTCGATTCGTATAGACCAATAAGTTTACTGTCCAACTTGTTAAAATTATTCGAGAGCATTTTGGAAAATAAACTTACAATATCCGTAGATCAAAATAATGTCATTCCAGCACATCAATTTGGTTTCAGACGAAAACACAGCACCACTGAGCAAGTTCACAGAATTGTAAGTGCCATAAGAAGAGCTTTTGAAGAGAAAAAGTACTGCTCTGCACTTTTTATAGACGTCTCGCAAGCCTTCGACCGAGTTTGACACGAGGGACTCCTCTATAAAGTTAAACAGTTATTCCCCCCCCGAACAGCATAAGCAAATGGAGAGCTATATAATTAATAGAAAATTCTCTATAAGAGAGGAAAGCTTTGTGGGCCCTCCACAGACAATTCATGCTGGTGTACCACACTTACGTCGACTTTTGCGGATGATACCGCAATTTTAAGCGTACACGAAACCCCCCCAACAGCATCTCTTCTTTTACAGAGCCATACTGAACAGCTGGAAGATTGGCTAGATATGTGGAATATTAAAGTAAATGAACAAAAGTGCATCAATGTAACTTTTACCCTAAGAAGGGAGACTTGCCCCCAAATTCGAATTAGGAACCAGCCTATGCCTCAACATTCCTCTGTTAAATATCTCGGACCACATCTTGATCGCCGACTTACCTGAGAAAGCCATATAGACGATAAATGGACACAAATAAAATTGAAATTAGTCCAATTCACATTGCTAATTGGCAGGAACTCAAAGTTAAGTCTCGATTGTAAGCTCTTGATTTATAACTCGATTTTCAAACACATTTGGTGCTACGGTATACAGTTATGGGGAACAGCCTCAGCTTCAAACACAGAAAGAATACATAGATTCCAAAACAAGATTTTGAGAATGATTACAGGCGCACCATGGTACATAAGAAACTCACATTTGCACAGAGACTTAAATGTCTCTCTAGTAAAATACGAAATCACTAGATATAGTGCAAACTATTTGGAAAAGCTAGAGTCACACCCGAATCCTCTAGCACGTAACTTTATCAACAATTGTATCCACCAACGCTTAAGAAGGAGGGAGACTGCTGATCCCATTGGATGAAAAATTGGTTGATACAATTTTTTCTTTTTTTTTATCATTAGATTACATATGTATATAGAATTCATGAAATTTTGTCTAGCACTGGCTGGATTTAATATTTAAGTTTTAATTTTTTAGATTTGAATACCTATTGTTAGTTCACAAACCTAAAGATGAATTACAAAAAAAAAAAAAAAGACTACTCGCCCGTTACACAGGCCACTGCCAGTTCGAAAATTCAATAAACTCACATTTTTTTTACTAAACACACACATTTTTCGCAGTGGTAACCCTAATGGCACCAAATTTTTCCTCTGAGTAATTGCTGCCACTAACGATGATAAATATTACCCTGTTAAAAATTTAATACAAATTTACTGTATTACTGCAAAATTGTAATTAAGTTTTAATTTGTTAAGGCCCAGTTTTTGAGATGTAAGTTAAACCTAGTTTAGTTAAACCGAGAATTAATTTTTTCAGACATATCCAAATTCATAAAGGAATTGATGAATAAATTCTGGGTTTAACAAAACTAGGTTTAACTGATATCTCAAAAACTGGCTCTAAATGTATTGTAATGATGATATACAGTGGACTCGCAGAAACGTGAACATCCAGTAACATGAACGTCGCAGAAACATGAACGCTTTTTTTACATTGACTATTCTAAAACGTGAAGAAAGTTCAATAGCTCTAAAACATGAACACATTTTAATTTGGGGTATCCCCGAATAATAATTTCACCACGTTCTTGTAGTAAACACCTTGTCTAACGTGAACAGGTTCTTTTCACTTCAGTTGACCTGCGACAGTTTTAATAAAAGCATCTGTAAGTGTTAAAGTGAAAGTGATTTTATAAGTGAATTTTTGTTAAAAAAAATATCTGCTAAAAAGCCAAAAGTTTTAACTCTTAAAGAAAAATCAGTTATTCTCGGGTTATTAAGAAAAGGTTCAAGTGTTTCCAGTTTAGCAAAGAAATATAATGTGTTAACAACACATTTTGCGGCTCTGGCAAATGTAAAACGTTACAGAGCTTCCAAGAATGGAGCAAGCCCTTTACAAATGGTATATTCAAACTCAAACGAAAAACTTAGCGATAAGTGGACTTATTCTAAAAGCAAAACCTTTAGAGATTCACTCAAAAATTAATAAAAAAAATAACCGTGGTTTTAATGCCAGTAATGGATGGCTGCAGAAATTTAAGAAAAGATACGGCATTTGACTACTAAAAATTTGGGGAGAAAAGCTTTCTGCGCAACCCCAGTTGGTAGATCCGTTTAAAGTAAAATTAAATGCAAAAATCGAAGAGCTCGGATTGTGCAATGACCAATTTTATAACGCTCGAAATAATTTCAAGAATATTATCATAACTTTACCCAGGTATATGGTTTATTTTTTGAATGAGTGTGATTTCAACAGACAGACCGACGGACGGACGGACGGACAGACGGACATCGCTATATTGAATCGATTTGTTATAAGGATCAAGAATATATATACTTTATGAGGTCGCAACTTATATATACCCTATTCATACTGGTGTGGAGGGTAAAAACTGTTATATTTGCTGGAAAAAAAAATATTCTTTCGCTCGAAAAAAATAAAAAAAATTTTTCCCTGCTGGAATAACTAAAATCAAAATATTTTTTTTATTTTGTGGCTTTTATGATAATAGGAAGATCACTTTATGGAAACCCTCAACAACAGCTGACCATATCCTGAACCATCTAATGACATGTCCGCTCCAACATTAGTTCAGCTTAATACCAGCCCTCCATCTCCGGATGAAATAGAAACAGCTATTAGAAAACTAAAAAACAACTAATCGCCAGGTTTTGACCAGATTCCACCTGAAATTATTAAGTGCTGCCCAGGTAAAATGGCTACGATATTTATCCACTCTTCAAAAAAATCTGGTACGAAGAAAAATTACCAGACGACTGGCTTCAAGGAATCCTTATAAAAATACCAAAAAAGGGGACCTTCCGCAATGTAAAAATTATCGTGGAATCTCTCTTCCTTCTATACCATCCAAAATACTTACAAGAACCCTCCTAAATAGAATGAATGATACAATACAAACGAAATTGCGTAAGGAACAAGCTGGCTTCCTGTCGAACAGATCGTGTGTTGACCACATCAACACGCTAAGTATTATCGCTGAACAAGTAGAAGAATCGCAAAGTAATCTGTAGCTCACTTTTGTAGATTATACTACCGCCTTTGACAGCATATTCCGTTGCAAAATTTGGGATCTCTTAACAAACACTAGTATTCCACATAAGTTAATTAACCTCATAAGAGCTCAAAATGATAACTTTCAATGCAGAGTCTTGCACAGCAATCGGCTCTCAGAACCAGTTTTTCCGAAATCGGGTGTAAGACAGGGATGTCCTTGAAAATACTGTTGTAACTAATCGACGCGATATCCAATGGAACTTAACCAGTCATCTCGAGGATTTAGACTACGCTGATGACATCTGTTTTTTGTCCACTTAAAATTCGGATATGCAATCGAAAATTGATGAATTGGTTGTCCACCCAACAAATGTTGGTCTTAAAATTAACACAGGGAAAACAAAAGCGATGAAGATAAGAACCGCAAACAATAACCCTTTTGTCATCGGTCACAAACAGGTTGAGTTTGTTGACAAATTCTGCTACCTGGGAAACATGGTTGCACCAGCAGATAACGCAAAATCAGACATCGAACATAGGATTGGTAAAACAAACAGTGCGTTCTTCCAAATGCGAAATATTTGGAAATCAACCATTATATCAGTCAAAACTAAAATAATCATATTTAAGTCAAACGTTCTATCAGTTTTGCTTTATAGCTGCGAAACGTGGCTGACAAAAATAACACTGAAGGAATGTCCAGATAAATAAATAGAAGAAGAGGTCGGCCAAAGACCACATGGAAAAGAAGCTTGCTTAAAGACATCAGAAACAGCGGAAGAAGCTGGAATGAAATAAAAAAACTTGCGAATGATCGAATATCTTGGAGAAACTTTGTAGAGGCCCTATGCTCCACAGGGAGTTAAGCGGACGGCAGAAGAAGAAGGAAGATCTGTTACGGTTCCTAATCAGAGTAGGGATAAAAAAAAAATAGATTTTGTAAGCAGTTATTTAAACTTCTGTAAAGTCAGGATTTTTTAAAAAAAAAAAAAAAACAAAATCGGTTATTAAATTGGAAATGAAACGTATTAAAATAGAGATACAAAAAAAATATTTAAGTAACTAGCAACTTTTAGAAATCTCTGTCTGAAATCTCTGCCTCGGAAAAAAAATTAAAAAACAGAAGTTTTTCCCCTTATTATCCTTTTATATTTCATTTAATATTTAAACGCAATCAGTTACGATACATTCTTCGAAATGGGCTAAACAGTCAATATTTGCTAGTGTCAACGTCAAGATGACCTTGATTTATTTTAGGAATAATAAACAGAGATACCCATCAACATATTTCTGGAATAACTATTTGGGAATTACTGTTATTGTATAAAAACTATATAAGTATGTATATGTATGTGTTGTAGTTGTTTCCTTTATAACTGTTGAATAATTCGTGTTTGCGCCTCAGACTAACATGCATACATACATACGTACGAGTACAACCATACAATATGAACGAACGCATATTTTCAATTCAATTCTTATTGTATACTAAATTGTTGTTGTTGTTGCTGCTATTTTGTATTTCTTGTTATTATTTTCATTTTTTTAGTTTTTTCCTTGTATACTCATTCACATTTTTTCAATTTAACAGTTTAACTATACTCGTAGTGTAGTTTAGTGTTTAATGTAGACGTTCTGTCCATATGTAAACTGAACTTGGGCGACATGTTGTAGACATTGTGTTGTCGCCGTTTCGTTTTTTTTTGTTGTCTTTGTTTTTGTTGGTGTCGACTTATTGGCATATGGACGGGTATTATTATGTACATATGAGTTTAGTTTAGTTTTGTATATTGTATGTATGTATATTTATACCTATATCTACATACATATATTTTAAGGTGTTAGTATTGGTTTGTTTGCTAGTGTTAACTTATTGCCCGTTTTTTTTCTTATAGTTTTAATTGTTGTTTCTTTTTGTCAACATTTATGTATGTATATATGTATTTATATATTTTTATCAATATTCTTGTTGTTAATTCTAAGGGAATTCCTGAAGTTACAAACCATTTAAGAGTTATAAATGAGAAATTGGAGCCCTATGATCCATTTTTTAAACACACCATTTCGATAAATATGTACATTTTCCAAATTTATAAAATTGTTATAGGAAATAATATGTCGTTTCTAATATGACCCATAGAAACAAAGTTTTTATTAAAACTCTTTCTTTCTTTATGCATATGAGTTTTGAAACTCTCCGTGACTGTGCGTGACTTTGAATGACTATTTTAAAATTAATCTTTGGTCCCAACAAGTATGTGGACAAAGTTTCAGATCGATTGGATGAGGGGAAATGGGGTTTAAATCACTCCGTGACTGTTCGTGACTATGTGTGACTGTATGTGACTATCTTAAAATTAATCTTTGGCCACAACAATTCTTTGGACAAAGTTTCAGAATCGGATGAGGCGAAGTGAGGTTTTAATCCCCCCGTGACTATGCGTGACTGTGCGTGACTATGTCAAAGTTAATCTTTTTCCACAGCAAGTCTATCGACCAAGTTTCAGATCGATCGGATAAGGGGAAATGGGTTTTAAATCACTCCGTGACTGTGCGTGACTACCCCAAAATTAATCTATAGTCACAACAAGACTATGGGCCAAGTTTCAGATCAATTGGATTAAGTGGAATGGGTAGACAGACAGACAGAGAGTATGAGTTAAAATAAAGAGTTTAAAAACTATTTCATTCCGGCTTTAAAAGTCTATATAAATTAATTTAATAAGATCGCAACATTTTTTGCACTAAAATTTAGGATAAGCGGTTATTTTCACCATTCGTTTTATTAAAAACAATGAGATTCACAGTTATTCATATAAATTTTTATCACCCTTATTTGAGGCGCCAAAACGGCCTAACCCTCACCCGGAACCTTTTAAAATAAATACTAAAAAAACTCGCTATTGCATAGTATAACACTAGGTTACACTACCTGCTGAAAACTGTTTTTCCTCTATGCAAAGTTAAAAAAAATGTGGATGCCATAATGGCCTAAGCCGCTTAGGCCAAATCGAGTCCTAGAAATAAAAAATATGTTTGGGTTAGGCCAAAAACGCATGTTAAGTGTTAGTCAAGAGTATATTCGAAAAATAAATCAAGTTAGCCATGGGTGTTCAAATTTTTGAATTTTCCTGAAGCGAAACGATCGAGTAGGCCGAGAAATGTCTGTTGATTTTTGAAAATCAACTTTATTTTTTGTAAATAAAAACTTTCTTTTTTGTAAGTATCGGTATAGCTCGTTAAATAGTTATTCTTGTTTAAATAATAAATCCACTAGTTTGTCAAAGGTAAGTTCATAAGATCTATTGAAGTGTGAAAATATATTAGCAAGAAAAAAAAATAGTAAGTGAATAAACATGTCTGATGCTGACTCGATGAGTTTACAAGACTTTTAAAATTCTGGATCGGAGTACGTCCCAACACCAAGTGGGTCATCAATTTCATCGCGCTCTTCCGAAGATACATTGCCTGGGCCATCGGGACTTGCGGCAACAGAATCCCAGATCGGAATAACAGAAAATGAAAGCAAGTCAGCTGAACCAGATATCGAAGTTGAAAGCAGCAATGAATTGAAAATATCTACTAGAAAACGGATTGCCAACAAATTTAACTGGAAAAAACACGTAGGTAAAGTTCAGAGAAATTCCGGAAAATCTTATAAAAGTGTGAAAGGAGTTATGAAGCCAGCTAAAACGCTTAATGCACTTGAATGTCCATGTCCGTTAAAATGTCATCAGCATTTCAGTGAGAATAATTTGCGAAGTATTTTTGAAAATTTTTATAAAATTGATGATCATGATTTGCAAAATGCTTATTTATGTGGACAAATTGCAGTAATTGAAACATGAAGATCTTATAAGAAGTCTGTTGGCAAAAGCCGAAGATCTAGTACAAGAATTTACAAACTTCCTGG
Organism: Cordilura impudica; assembly: GCA_963682025.1. NCBI lineage: Eukaryota > Metazoa > Arthropoda > Insecta > Diptera > Scathophagidae > Cordilura > Cordilura impudica. The sequence goes on along the minus strand of OY821521.1, from coordinate 42,990,534 downwards.
AGTAAATAATGTCGGAATGCATGTCTGGAGAACATATTTTAAGCAGATCTTACAAATAACCGATGGTCGTATTACACGTGCACTTAAGCATAGAGCACCTGGAAGTGGCACAACTACACCAAAATTGGACCAAAGAGGAAGACACCCACCTCATACAGCATTGAAGCTACAGAAATCGTGAAAGAATTTATCAATAAATTTCCGAGGTATAGCTCCCACTATTCAAGAAATAAGAATATTCAAAGAGAATTTCTCGTACCTACCTTAAACATATCGATTATGTACGAGCTGTATCGTGGAACTGTAGAAATGGACAAAGCTGTATCTAAATTCGTTTTCACCAAAATCTTTTCAGAAAACTTTAATTTGCATTTTCGAGCTCCAATTTCCGACAGCTGCAAAAAATGTGATTCTTTTAAAGTAAAAATCGAAGCCGCAGGTGATCCTTCTGAAAAGGAGAGGATTACGAGCGAAACAGATTTACATCACCGGAAAGGTGAATCAGCTAGAACTGGGATGCAATTGGACTTGAAACTTAACAAGGAAGAATATGCAGTTATAGCATTCGATCTTATGAAAACTCTGCCGACACCAGTCATTTCCACAGGGGTAGCTTACTACAAAAGACAGCTATGGACCTATTGTCTTGGCATTCATGACCTTATCACGAACAAGTCATTCATGTATACCTGTAATGAGGGAATAGCTTCACGTGGCCCACAGGAAATAGGGTCTTGCATTATGCATTACGTGAAAGCCAATGTCAAATGTACCAACTTAATAATGTATAGCGATCAATTTGGTGGCCAAAACCGGAACATAAGAATGAGCACTATTTGCACATACATGGTGAATAATTCGACCTTCCCAGTGGAACAGATACAGCACAAATTTTTAGTATCTGGCCACTCATTCCTACCATGCGATCAAGATTTTGGTCTCATTGAAAAGAAAAAAAAAATATTATAAGGACATTTGTACGCCTGATGATTGGGATCGTGTAATCATCACGGCAAACAAAAAAGGGAACCATTTCACTTGGTAAAGATGACGGCAGATGATATTAAAAGCATATCCTTAATCGAGAAACTAGTGACAAGATTTCAAAAGTTGAATGGCTTAAGATTCAGTGGCTTCGACCCCAAAATGTGAATTCATGTATAATTCAATACAAATATTCAAATAACATAGATGTTTTATTTAAAGAGTTGATATTTCAAAGAGAACTCCAGCAAGTTCATAGATTTGGAATTGGAACCGCTTTATCCTGGAGGAAGATTCATTGAAGCCGCAAAGTTTAAGGATTTACAGGAACTCAAAGAGTTCATACCTCCTATAAAGCATGCATTTTATAATAATTTAAAAACAAATTCGAGAGCCGAAGTCGAAGATATTCAGGAAGAAGACGAATAATAATTATTATTAATTTGTATTATTTAAAACGCTAAAAATTATTTTTATTATTTATTATTTATCTGAAGAAATTTTGTATGTTTTAATAAATGGAGCCAAGATGGCCTAACCCTCAGTTCCTATCAACATAGTTTTTTTAAATGGATTCCAAAATGGCCTAAGCCACTTTAATTTTTGTATTAACTGTTTAAAACAGTCTTTATCTAAGTTAATTAAGACCTAATGATTAACCTAAAACAAATATTACAACTAATATTTATTTACGATTACTAAAAAAAAAAAATAAAAATATTTTAAAAACTTATTTTCTTTTAACTTCGTTTTTCTCAGAACCATTTTTTTGGGCTTAGGCCGTTTTGGCGCTGTGCGCCTCATTTGTAATTAATATTTCTCTATTAAATTTATTTTTGATTTAGATTTAAATTATTTGTTTTTCATTAAAATATACTTTTTGTTAATCAGTGCTAAATTTTAGTTCATTTTCATTGAATTTAACATATAAAAATTATATATATTTTTCAAGGATGGGACGAGCAAAGCACTCAAATCCTGAATTTCGAAGATATGTCCTTGAATATCTCACGGATACTTTTTCTACCAATTGTACGTCTGAAATTAGAAAGTAAAATTGCGTTTACAATTTTTCATTTCGTGATATTGTTTGCTTTCTATAGTACTCATAATCAATTTAGCGATATCCCTCCGTCCGTCTGCCTGTTTCTCATTCTGTCTGTCCGTCTGTGTGTCCATGTTGCATATATGAATATATTTCGAAGAAATTTAGTATATAAGCTTTTATTTGCCCCCAGGCAAATAACCCCTATTAGACCGACTATAGCAGCGTTTACACTATGTGGTTTGCTTGTGTTTTTCATATTTTTTTTTGTAGTCAACGCGTGAAAAATGTGGAAAATCACATGTAAATTTTTCAATTAGAACAGGTTCTATTTTGACATGACAAAACATATGAAAACACAATACTGTGTGTGGCTAAAGAAAAATAGAGTAAATTAAAAAGATTAATATTAGGAGAAAAATAAATTGTTTAATATTAAATAACAATTAAAAAATAAATAAAATATATAACTTTATTTTTAACAATTAATTTTGTAAACTCACAAATTAAAAAAAACGTGGTAAACAAAACAAACAAACCGAGGTTATGTCAGGTGCAATAACATATGTAAATTTGAACACAGAAGTTATTAATCTTATGTAAAACGTCAATTTTGACATACACACGGAATTACATATCGATCGTAAAACTGACTTTTCACATATGGATAATACACATAGTGTAAACACACTATTATACATTATCATATACAGTGGCTCAATCGTATAATTGGACACTAGTTATGAGATTATTCAAATACCGTTTATTTCACTTCGATGAAAATAATTCTAAAAAACATTGATGCAGAGTTGTAGATTATTAAATCAATGTATGATATTTAGCATTTTTTATTCAACACCATTTTTGAAATAAACAAAACAAAACAAATAAATTTCATGTCAAACGCATAACACTGGTCTACAAAATTTAAAAAAAATAATTTACTTTAGGAACGAAGCAGGTTTTTTAACTAATCTGGTTGCGATGAATTCGAATCTAGCATAAAAGTTGGGCTATCACGTCTTGTTCATTTTTATTGTATGCTGGCAATACTGTAAAACAGTCAATACTGACACCACAATTTCATAATTATTAATTTGACAGAAGCCCACATTCATTCTAAATCTTCATAATAATAGCGTGTAAGCATCTCAGGGAGATCGTGTGTTACTGATTCAAGCTATTTTTGCTTTTTGTGTGGTGAATTTTTGGTTGGAAAAAAAGGATGTGCAATATCGGAATCATTAAAATATGCATATTGACATTATTTTGGTTTTGCTGTCAGAAATTTTGACAAACCGTGGACACCAATGTTTTGCAATAGTTGCAAAACTGTCCAATGGCAAGAAGATCTATTTCGATTTTTCAATTCCAGTACTTTGGAGAGAGTCAAGTAACCACCACCCCGATTGTTATTTCTGTTTAACAAAAGTTGCTGGATTCAATATGAAAAATCGAAAAAATATTACTTACGCGAATGTCCCATCGGTTTCCAAACCAGTTCCCAGTGCTACGAGCAGTGAGTCCGAAACATCTTTCACCAGCAATGGTAGTTTGTATGAGCTGATGATGAACGCCATTAAGTGACACAAGCTGAGCTGAATGATCTAAGTAGGGATTTACATTTAACGAAGCAAGACGCAGAATTAATAGCTTAGTAGCAACTTTAAATGCAATTTACTCAAAATAAAGGAAAAAATTTAAAAATCTGTAAATCTGGGGAACAGCTATAAAGAAATACCTTTCAAATAATATACGTTTGGTCAAAATCGGAATAAAACTGTGGAACAAAACATCGGTCACAAGTAATCGCCTAGCCTATTAATATTATAGATATGCATATTTATATTATTTTGGATGTGAGTCATAAACTTGTACAAACCGTGGCACCGACAATGTTTCACAATAGTTGCAGAACTGTTTTATACATTTGGTCAAATGGCAAGAAGATCTATTTCGATTTTTCAATTCCAGTACTTTGCAGAGAGACAAGTAACCACCAAACCGATTGTTATTTCTGTTTAACAAAAGTTGCTGGATTCAATATGAAAAATCGAAAAAATATTACTTACGCGAATGTCCCATCGGTTTCCACACCAGTTCAACGTCCACCAAATGTTCCACTACCAATCATTCCCAGTGCTACGAGCAGTGAGTTCGAAACATCTTTCACCAGCAATGGTAGTTTGTATGAGGCTGATAATGAACGCCATTTAGTGACTCAAGCTGAGCTGAATGATCTAATTCGGGGGTTTTTTTATTTTTATTTATTAACCAACACTCAGGGGATGCCCCCTACAGATGCAGTGCATTGTGTTGATCTCAGGAAAATAGGTTATGGGAAGGAGGAAAAAGGGAGTAGTGTTTGTGGATATTTGACTTAAATTTTATTAGATTATAACTGTCAGGAAAAGCCTCTGCGGGGAGTTTATTCCACATACGACTAGTTTGACTGATAAACGAATTCTCTCTGTAATGCGTTGTGCGGTCAACTGGACAATAAACTACAAACGGATGTGATCTACTAGAGAAGCGGGTAGAGCGAACCGAAACTCGGGCACTTGGAATAAGTTCGCTAATCTCAGAAGAACATTTCCCATGGTAGTATCTATAGAACAGTGATACACAACCCACATTCCGACGTTGATCCAATGAGTCAATAGATTTGGATACCCTACTGTAATTGATGAGCATCAACGCCCTCCTTTGCACACGGTCCAGTAGCTCCAAAATTGACTTTGAAGCTCCTGCCCATATATGGGAGTTGTATTCCATTTTTGGTCGGATGTAAGTGGTATAGATTTTAAGGAGATCAGAAGGAGTGAAGTAATTTTTGCACCGTTTTAGAAAACCAAGACACTTGAATGCTTCTTTCGACACTTGGAAAACATGCTCGTTCCAACGAACATCACATTGAATTCTCATGCCTAGAACATCAAGAGTATCCGACTCCTCAATACCTATACCACCCATATATACAGATGACATTGTTGAATCCATGGCCCTATGGGCCAACACACAACATTGAGTCTTCAGCGCATTAAAATCAACCCTATTCGCTTTACCCCACTCGGGGTACAAAAAGTAACAATCTATAGAGATAGAAGCTCGGAATTGGCTGCATATCTTGAAAAGAAACACTCCATTCTATACTGTACTGATGTTGATGGTTTATTTCAATGAATGAAATGAACCAGCCATATGACAAAACTGAATGGAGATTATTTATTGATGGCTCCAAGTACAGTTTAAAGGCTCTTCTTTTGCATAATGGGAATGAAGAACCATCCATACCAATTGCTCATGCCATTAATACAAAGGAAAATTACGAATCAATGACTGACATTTTGAAATTAGTCAAAAATACAACGATCACAAATGGAAGATTTGTGGTGACCTTAAAGTGTGTGATTTAAATTTCTTTTTTATATATAGTTAGGCCATCATAAATAACTGTAAGTTAATCTGTTTCAGGTCATTGGTCTGTTGACTGGTATGCAAGGAGGTTTCACAAAATTTTGTTGTTACCTTTGTCTATGGGATAGTCGCGCTACATGTCATCATAACGTCAGAACAGAGTGGCCAAAAAGAACTGAGTATTCACCAGGAAATCAAACATTTCAAATAAACTATTAATTGGTCCAAAGGACGTTCTTCTTCCGCCGCTGCACATAAAATTAGGCCTTTTTAAGAACTTTGTCAAGGCTCTGGACACAGATGGTGCAGCATTTAAATATTTGTTAGCGGTTTTTCCTAAAATTTCATATGCTAAAATCAAAGAAGGCATATTTGTTGGACCTCAGATCAGGAAGCTACTGAATGATGACAATTTTTCACAATGTTTATTGGAGAAAGAATATGTAGCCTGGAAATTTTTCAAGAGCATCGTGGACAGTTTTCTTGGGAACAATAAGAGTGAAAACTACAGACTAATTGGTGCTGGATTATTGAAATATTATCACGAATTGGATGCACGATTGTCACTCTTCATTCGCATTTAGATTTTTTTTCCACAAAACCTAGGTGCGGTGAGCGACGAATATGGCGAGCGTTCTTACCTTGATTTAGTGAAAATTGAAAGAAATTATTAAGGATTTTGGGACAAAAGCATGCTGGGAGACTGTTGCTGGACTCTAAAGGTGAATTCATCGTCGCGAACCGCAGTCTGCAGACTGTTTTTTTTGTATGAAGTTTACTCGATAAAAAAGGAGAGGAAAGTAACGAGCAATTTTTATCCGTTATGACTGCAGACTAATTTGATTTTGAAAGGCAGTCTGCAGACAAAATATTGCCATCTCTTGTTTTTTATTTTTTCCTAAAGATTTTTAAGAATGATTATTTTTTATGTGGTACTTTGGCATCTCTGTGATGCCATCATATGTGCGAAATGGCGGAACAAGGTCAGTTTAAATTCAATATATACTGATTTGACTGGTTACCTGATTTTTAAAGAAGCTTATATCAGAGGTACGCAACTCTGCGGATCCATGCGGTGAAAGTTTTTAAATGTTCGAATTTGATTTGAATAAACTAAAGAAGCTTATATCAGAGGTACGAAACTGCGGATCCATGCGGTGAAAGTTAATAAATATTTCAAACGCATTCTTGGTACCAATGTAGCATAATATGCTTTCATTCGACGTTCGCGCAATATTTCACGTACAGCAAATCTTTTTTTTTTCAATCAAAAGCAATTTTGCCAATAGATACAACTTTTCCACTTCTAATTGAAGCAGAAGTAATATTTGTTCGCGGCTCATATTCACAACTCATTTTATTTCTTTTTAGTTTACGTTTAAAATTGATAACAACACTTTTCAATTTCGCAAACTACACATCTGACAGCTGAACAGCTGTTTAAAATAAATGTCTGCAGTAACTCAACCTACAGACAATGAATCGAGCTGCGGGTTGCTCGTTATAATTCAACAAACGAGTCTTCAGTCTGCAGACTACGGTTCGCGACGATGAATCCACCTTAATACGTGAAACCGAACCAACAAAATACTAACGACGTTCAAATAATGCCATTCACTTTTGAAAATTCATGATTTTTTATATAAAAAACGAATAAAAACATTTTTTTTTGTATCTAGAAAACGTGGTAGAAAAAAACCAATTACAGATTCGAATTCAGCCCACCAAATTACCTTAGGGAAGATATTTCGTTGCTCCAGTCAAAAATCTTGTTGGCTTGTGTTATTGCTTGTATAGTTGACTTTGAATGTCCTACCAACTTCTCTAAGAGATTTTCCTTCATCTCGAAGCTTTATAATAACTAGCACTCGAAATTCGAGTCCAAATTCCAGGAAATGTTATTTTTCATACAATTTTTTTTTCAGTGAGCCTACAGGTATGCTAATCAGTTTTGGCAATTTATAATTCAACACAGGGCGTATGATAAAAAATTTAAATCATTCCCATTAACAGGATGTAACGAATTATTATAAATATTTTATTTTTATTTTTTTATTTAATATATTTTTAAGACAAATTAAACATAAATTTTATCATTCTCAGCTTCTCCTCCATATGAACTATAACTATGCCAATATTCACACTCCTCCGTGTCCGAATATTGCTTAAAAAGGGAACTAAAAATTTACCTTCACGTATTAATATATAGATTCGGCGTTCATCCAAACATATTTCTTTTCCATTTTGGTTAATTGTCTAAAATTTACAATTTTATTTATTTAAAAAAATTTACTAAATTGAAAGTGAAATTGAGATTGCTTCCCTACTTAACCCTTTCGGACCCAGCATACACAATTGTGCGATGTGGATTATAAAAAAAGAGAACAAGTGCAAACTTTTTGAAAAAAAAAAGAATAAAAACCAGTTTCCTCAGTGCATTCAAAGTGAGAAGAAGTATGTCGCGTGGTAAGTAAAAAAACAAGAGAGAGCAAAAGCGTTTTGTTTCTGATGAGAGTGATTTTGAGTAGCCAATAGTTTATAAAATAGTGTTCGAAAGTGATTTAATTAAAATATAAAGTTTTATCAATAGTTAAATGGAGATAAAACTCAGATAACACAATCGTGTATCACGGTCACAAATTGACATTTCTTTGCAAACTCACAATTGTGTTATCTAAATTTTATAGGTAAGAAATTTAACTTATCCACGGATGCTGACCTGCAAAGAGTCCTGAATATTCTCGAAAATTCAGAAGATGATTTTTCCTCTGATAATGAGTACCGCGATACTGCTTGGAAACCAAGTTATTCTCTTCTTAACAGTGCACATAGCAATGATAGCTCATCCGAGGACGAAGTTGAAGATGGTAACCACTTATTTCTTGTAATATTTCGTATCTGATATTATTTATTATTGCTCTTAGGAAATCTTGCTAATATTGCTGATGATGTACCAGTGTTGAGCATTCCATCTGCGTCAAAAACATTCATAGGCGGATCTGAAGGAGGTAAACGCTTCTTATGCAACTGTGTTTACATGTATTTGAACATCAATTTAAATTTTTTTAGAACCAGTTGCTGTTTCAAATATAAATACCACTTTAGATAAGGCACGAGCAGACATATGGAAACAAAGGGAGTTTCCAGTTCATACTATTCCAACGGTATATAGCTGTCAAAATGTTGTTCAACTACGATCGCCTTACGAGTATTTTTCAAGATATTTTGTGGAAAGCCACTATGAAGAAACTGTATAATATACAAAAATATATGCTCTAGCAACTACCGGGGAAGAGATGAATCTCACAAAAGCCGATATTAAGAATTTTTACGGCTGCGCTATAATCATGGGTTGCCTAAATTATCCACAGGTATATATGTACTGGTCAAACGACTTTTGGAATGAGCTTATATCTAGCGCAATGTCGAGAAACAAATTCTTTAGGCTGAGAAATATGATTCACTTTGTTGATAATCAAATGCCCAATGCAACGAACATGCTTTGGAGAGTTCAACCAGTAATTGATTTAGTAAGGAATCGTTGCAATCAATTAGCTACCGATGTTACATCCTATTCAATTGATAAGCAAATGGTCCCATTTACTGGCAGATGTCCAGCAAGACAAGTCATAAGATCAAAGCCACGACCGGTGGGTTTGAAAAATCTTGTTTGTGCTACTTCCGAAGGATTAGTCGTTGACTTCGATATGTTTTAAGGGGCTAGTACATTTCCTGATAGTGGACTGGGTCATGGACCATCAATTGTGTTGAGATTAACCAAGTTCCTACCCAAAGGCAGTTTTCTTTATTTTGATCGATTTTTCACAACAATACCTCTAATGGTAAAACTTGAAGAGAATGGTTTTAAAGCAAGTGATACTATTATGGGAAATCGGTTACGAAAAAGAGTTAACTTTCCGTCAGACAAGCAAATGGAACGTGGTAGTATGACTCAATTCGTTAAAGACGACAAAGTTGCTGTTGTAAAGTGGTGTGACACAAAGTGTGTAACGATTGCTTCAACTGCATGTGGAAAGGACCCGGTTGGCGAAGTAGAACGTTGGATAAAAGCTAAAAAACGTCGTTTGCCAGTCCCAATACCTGCGGTAATTCAATTGTACAATTCAAAAATGGGAGGCGTGGATACAGCAGATCAAATGATGGAATACTACCGCATCAGCATGAAGACTAAGAAATGGCCAGTCAAAGTTTTTTTCCATTATCTTGACATGGCGATATACAACAGCTGGATGGAATACAGAAATGATGCAAAAATAGTTGGTGTTCCGAAGAAAAACATAAAAACATTCCTCACTTTCAAATTAGAAATTGGAGAAGTGCTAGCTAAGTAAAAAGAAGCTCCTCCAGAAATAGCTGAACCTTTTGAGTTACCTCATGAGATTCACGGAACAAAATTCCGTCCTCACAATGCTCCAGATGACATCAGATACGATCGTTATGACCATTGGCCCCAATTTGTAGATGGAACCGCAAAAAGATGTCGGAACACTTTCTGTGAAAGCAGAACAAGGGCAATATGTCAAAAGTACAAAGTAAGTTTGTGTGTTGTGAAAGGCAAGGACTGTTTTAAGGAATATCATATCAAACGTTAATTTCAGTTTTGAATGAAACACAAAGTTTCTATATTTTAGTCTTAAGTTTATAAAACATATCTCGTTAAATAATTATATTTTTAAGTTTTATTGAATTTCTTTTTCTTTTATACCAATTTATACGCTACATTTTTTAGTGTATAATTTATTTATTTGGTTTTTGTTTTGTTATTAAACTAATTTATTTTTGATTTTTAAGTTGAATAAAATTGAAATACAATGAATCCTTTTTATGAAAATATGAAATTTATTTTACCACTAAACGACCAAAGTACATAATTGTGCTTGGTCGTTTTCGAAAAATAATAATTATTTTACATATAAATGGCCAAAATGCACAGACGTGTCAGGTCCTTATTCAAAAATTCATGATTGTGAAAAAATTTTAAAAATTAAATTTTAAACGTCTGTAAAAAGAAACATTTTAAATCTTTACTTTTGTGAAAATTAGAGCATATTTTCGTGATGGGTCTGAAAGGGTTAATGTTTCAAAGGACTAGAAATATACCATTTTGCATAATTATTGTTTTCCTGAAATACAATTAAATTTCATAAAACTGGATTTTTCAAGAGGATATGTAGACTTTTCTGTACATCAATAAACTATTGTGTATCTATGTCTATTATACTCACTTATCAGTAGTCCGAAAAGTGTTAAGGGCTGTAGTGTTAAGATTTTATTTTATTTATTTTTCATTCGGAAACCCTAAACATGTTTGTCTATTTGTAATGATTAATTGATCTTTTCGGTCATCACTTTTTGATTAAAGATCTGACGTTTCAATTTCAATTGTTGTGTTTTTTTGCGTTATCGTACACAGAAAAAAAAATTTCCTTGAAATTCACTTTTATTTAATTGATAGAATATGCTTTTATAAAATTTCTTATCTTTAGAATTACTAAGGTCAGTTGTTATAATATTTTGCAAAAAAGTTTAGTTTTGAATGAAACCTAATTATACTAAATGAAAAGTTTCTTTGGCGGAATATACATACTTATCATAAGATAATCTTCTCAGTGTATAAATTAAATTGATTTTAATTCAATTGAGCTGTTAGGTTAACTATATACCGAACTCAATTAAATAAATTTAAATTTATTTAAAAGAAAATGAAACCATTTACATAATTTATTTCCCGGATGAATTTTTGAAATAAATGAGAGCTAATTTTAGAAAAACATTTCTCCATTAAAATTCGAATAAAATCGGAAAACTGATAATATCATGATTGATTGAAGGTCATTCCCTCAATAAGCTGTTTTAAATTTTTTAAAAACAAAAAAAATATAAAATACTGATCCATTTTAAATTGGTTTATTTGTATCATTTGAAGTCTCTCAAAAATTGCCTTGACATTTGAATGCAAATGAAAATCAACGATATTTTCAAAATAAAAACATTAAAATTAAAACATTAATTTTTAAAAATTCTTTAAAATTACTTGCTCATTTCAATAATAATATAAATAGCTTAATTATTGCCTAACTTTTATTCTCTACACTCAATCAACACCGCAACTAATTCTAAACAATTTCAATACAATACTTAAATACTTAAATGCTCGTATAACGTCATACAAACGTATGTATATGTATGTACATATGTATGTACACCTAATATAAACCATTCAATTCAAGTGGGTTGAAGTAATAATAATAATAAAAAAAAAATAAATAAAAATGTTGAAAAAATAAACAAAATTTTAAAGAAAAAATAAAATAAAAATCTAAACACACATTCCAATCGTCTAAAATAAAAATCGAAGAAAAAAAAATACAAACAAATGGCGCTCACTTGTACCGAGCAGCAGCAAATTAATAGAAATAAAATTTGGTAAAAATAAATTTTAAAAAATAAACGACAAAAAGAAAAAGAAAAAAAATGAACACAAAAATGTATTAAAATAGTGGTGAACATGCTGAAAACATATCAAACAGCTAACAACAAACAAAAAAATTTCACATATCCGCACAGCTAAACAGAATTTTCAATGAGTAGCAGTAGAAACAATTTATTATTTGAGTTTTTTTTTTTTTTTTTTTTTTTTTTTTTTTTTTTTTTTTTTTTGCCAGTGAATAGAAATAGCGCAATGAAAAAAAACCTGACGTATTTCTTACTACTACAACTGCCAGTAGTTCTAAAAATGAATCTTTAGACTCTAGATGGATAGATGAATCTACAAATATGCACGATGCAACCATTGTGATTAGTGATCTCAGCTATAAATTGATTTGTTTTTTTTTCTTATTACAGTGAGAATTCCATTAAATGTTTAACTTGCACTAATTTGTAGTTGTTTGGTAAATTATTTATATAAATTTATTTTGTTTTTTTTTTCACGAAATATCTTTGGCAACCATTTTTTTGCTCTTTTAATTATTTGGCAAGTGTTTTCTGTGAAGAATTTGCACCATTACGTCGTCTCAAAGTTTGAAAAATACATTTATTTATAGCACACATTATAAATTAATTCTCAACACAAAACTTAATTGTACGAGTATACAGTTTTAAATAAATTTATGTGTACATGATCGCCTTTAGGGTTACCAGTTTGAATCGAAATAATTTTGAAAGTGATCCAAAACAAATTTACAAAAAAAAAAAAAAAAAAAAATTTGTTTATCAGTTAATTTACATCACATTATTTTAAATTGAAATTATTAAATTAATTAATTTTTACTTAAAAAAAAAAAAAAATAAATTAATCGTAATACTTATATTAATCTGTAATTTTGAAAATACCAAGGTTCAGAAAATAAACACATGAAACACACAATGTTCTGTTCTAAAGCAGCCAACACATATTTTTATTTTCATATTAATTATGTGTGTTTCTAAATTTTGTACCGTGCCGAACACATCATGACTGTGTTTCGTTTTAATATTTCGTTATCTACACGAACTTTTTTCTATCACGTATTTTTTGTTTCGAACATTCCATCAAAGTACATTTCGGCTAAACCTAATCAAAAATCTTGGTTTAACCAGACTTGCAGAGATGCATTCAGATCCAGAGAGGAAGCATTCAGATTTTGGCGTGAAAATAAAAATTCCCTCACTGAACTGCTACGCAAACAGACGAGAAATGAATGTGCTAAAGTACTAAGGCACGAAAAGTTTCTTCACGATCAGCGTCTTCGTGCTAAATTTCTTTCTGCTCCTCGGGGCAGCAAGAGCTTTTGGTCATTTGTTAAAAGATTAAGGATTAATGCTAGCTCTGCAATCCCAACTCTTATAATGAATGATCAAATATTCACTGACCCGGTTGATAAGGCTAACCTTTTAGCTGAACTTTTTGCAAAAAATTAATTTTTGCAGGATAGCGATCAACCTCTGCCCGAACTTGAAAGTGTATCTTGTACTATGCCTAAAATATTCTTCCGAGCACGTGCAGTTAAAAAGGATCTCAACATTAATAAGTCTCCGGGACCGGATGGTATACCAGCACTGGTGCTGAAACAGTGCTCTTCGACCCTAGCCAGTCCATTGGCCAACCTTTTCAGCCTTTCGTACCGTGCGGGAGTCTTTCCCTCTTGCTGGAAGATTGCTAATGTGAAACAAATCCCTAAAAAGGGTACGGCTAATAACTCTGCAAATTACCGTCCAATTGCAATCTGCTCTGCACTCTCAAAGGTGATGGAGAGCATGATCAATTTCCATCTTGTGAACTACCTAGAGGCCAACTCATTTCTTAATGATCGTCAGTATGCTGTTAGCTCTACTTTCTGAGCGCTGGAGTCGATCCATTCGCAATTTTGGCGAAAGTAAAGTGGTTGCCCTAGATATTTCCAAGGCATTCGATCGTGTGTGGCACGGTGCACTGATATCAAAGCTTATTGCATTTGGGGTCGGTAATGACTTCTCTCGATTTATATCGAGTTATTGATGGGGTATCATCCAATGAGTTTCAGCTTAATTCAGGGGTACTCCAAGGTTCCGTTCTTTCTCCTTCTCTTTTCCTTATCTTTATTAACGACCACCTTGGTCAAACTTTTAACTCTTTATACTCTTTCGCAGATGACAGCAGCATTTGTCATTCATTTTCCTTTAATTGTAGGCCAAGCCTCTTGGAAGTTGGGGGGCAAAAGGCGGACAGTGAATGACACACTCAGTCAAGACCTGTTAACAATCTCCGAGTGGGGTAAAGCGAATAGGGTTGATTTTAATGCGCTAAAGACTCAGTGTTGTATGTTGACCCATAGGGCCATGGATTCAACAATGTCATCTGTATATATGGGTGGTATAGGTATTGAGGAGTCGGATACTCTTGATGTTCTCGGCATGAGAATTCAATGTGATGTTCATTGGAACGAGCATGTTTTTCAATTGTCGAAAGAAGCATTCAAGTGTCCTGGTTTTCTAAAACGGTGTAAAAATTACTTCACTCCTTCTGATCTCCTTAAAATCTATACCACTTACATCCGACCGAAAATGGAATACAACTCAAATATATGGGCAGGATCTTCAAAGTCTATTTTGGAGCTACTGCACCATGTGCAAAGGAGGGCGTTGATGCTCATCAATGACAGTAGGGTATCCCATTCTATTGACTCATTGGAACATCGTCAGAATGTGGGTTGTGCATCACTGTTCTATAAATACTACCATGGGAAATGTTCTTCTGAGATAAGCGAACTTATTCCATGTGCCCGAGTTCCTGTTCGCTCTACCCGCTTCTCTAGTAGATCACATCCGTTTCTAGTTTATTGTCCAGTTGACCGCACAACGTATTACAGAGAGAATTCGTTTATCAGTCGAACTAGCCGTATGTGAAATAAGTTCCCCGCAGAGGTTATCCTGGCAGTTATAATCTAATAAAATTTAAGTCAAATATCCACAAACACTACTCCCTCTCTCCTCCTTCCTATAACCTATTTTCCTGAGATCAACACAATGCACAGCATCTGTAGGGGACATCCTCTGAGTGTTGATTAATAAGTAAAAAAAAAAAAAAACATAAACCACACAGATTCGAGTGTAGCTTTATTTTAAGTTCGTGTTCTGGTACGTGTACTGCGAAAAAACAGAACATGAACAAAGAATAGAATCGAGTTCAGTTATATTTTAATTTCGTGTTCTGGTACGTGTACTGCGAATAAACAGAACATGAACAAAGAACAGAATCGAGCTCAGTTATATTTTAAGTTCGTGTTCTGGCTCGTGTACTGCGAAAAAACAGAACATGAACAATAAACATGTTAGAGTTTAGTTATATTTTCAAAATGGTCTATGTTTATTCAAGTTTTAAAAATATTTGATTCCTATGAGATTAACACAAAAATTGCACATAAATTCTTCAAATGTAAATGTTGAATTTCCTAATATGCTATACAGTGGGTTTGTGATAATACAAAAAATTGGATAATTAAATGAAAAATTTGTATGTTTATTTATTTAAAAAAATAGAAAAAAATAACAAAACTTTAAAGTACAGAGCAACTTCGATAGTCCGGACTATTAGGCATGTTGTCGAAAAATTCTATGATCCGAAATCAAAGATTTGCGACATAAAAAAAAAAAAAAATAAGGAGAACATAAAACAATTTATTGCGAATGTTAACGTAACTTTTCTTCGACTGGTTCAAAAACCATTTTATTCCAGAAATAAAAAGGTTTCTAACACAACTGAATGTAATATTAATATTTGACAATGTTCTTTCACATCCTAAAGCGGATGAATTAATTTTGATCCATATTTTAGAGTTCTTTTTTTTACCACCAAACTGTACGGCAATTTTACAGTAAAATTTAATACAAAATTATAGAAAACAATTACTGCACCATATTTTATCAGAACATGATCATGATGTCGACGTGGTTAAAGATTTAAAAATGCTTAACCTTAAAAATGCTGTTTACTTCTTGGACTTAACATGCATTAGTAAAAAAAAAAATATTCAGAAAAAATGTTGTGCATTGTGGCCAAGACAGCATCGTGCTGAGATAATGAAAATATGATACCACTTCAGGTTATGCGCCATGCCTTCTAGTCTGATAGCATCTATGTTGATATAAAATCCATTTAAAATATGATTGGATCAATGAATTTTACTGAAGAAGACATCAATGATTGGGCAACTAATGCAAATGAATTTTCATTGGATATAGAAACAATACAACACGCCAAACCAAATGAATAGCCAGTGCTGCTGACGGACCCTGAAGACGACTTTGCAGTAATGTAGACGCAAAGAAATCATTTTCATTTTGCATTCAGTGGGCTGAGGAGAATAATTTGGCTAGGCAGGATATTCTTTTATTGAAGAGGCTAGAAGAAAAATCACAAATCAACAACCTCATAAAAGTTAGTCAGCACAAAATAACTTCAATTTTTTTTTACCAACTAGAGTGTGTATGTTCATACATATGTACATAAATGTTTATACATAAAAATATGAATTCTATAATTTTTTAATATTACTAGTATAGCCCAGCACTCGAAATTCGTGTGCAAATTCTAGGAAATATTATTTTTTCATTAAATTTTTGTCTTCCAAAGTTTTTTTTTAATCCATATATATAAAAAATTTATGAATATTTAAATGAGCCTGAAAGTATGTTAATCAATTTTGGCAATTCACAATTCAAAAAAAAAAAAAAAACATAGGGCGTCTGATACATAATTTAAATCATTCACATTAACAGTGTGTAACGAATTATTATAAATATTTTATTTTATTTAATTTAATATATTTTTAAGACAGATTAAACATAAATTTTATCATTCTCAGCTTCTACTCCATATAAACTATAACTATGCCAATTTTCACACTCCTCCGTGCCCACATATTGCTTAGAAAGGGAACTAAAATTTACCTTCACGTATTAATATATAGATTTTGGGTTTTAAATAAATACATCTGCAGAAAAGGGCTAAATTTATGTTTTAATTCTCTTAGATTTTTAAAAAAATTTTCGCTACTAAGTCTGGACAACTCGATAATCCGCCCGAGAATAAAACTATATTTATGTGTCCGGATTGCCGAAGTTGCACTGTATTCATTTGTATGCTGTTGACAAAACAATGCTTTCGCTCTATTTTTGGTGTCAATATTCATCACAACGCCGAGACATGGAGTCAATAAATTCTTGATGATATTCATTGTAATTTTTTGCCAATCTGAATTAACTGCCTCATTCAGATCTCTATTTTTTTGTGTAATTTCGTGTCCCTATTTTTCGATCCATAATTTCTCATAGATATTCTATGGTATTGAGATCTGGTGCTTGAGCTGGACATTCCAAAACGCCTACTGTATTGGATTGTTGCCATTCGCTTACAACTTCGGAGGTGTGTATTGGGTCATTGTCATGTTGGAACTTCCAGACCAGGCTTTACGTCATTTGGAATTTCCTGTATCTAATTCCAGTTAGAGTATCTTTTACTACATGAATTGGTACCATTCCTTGGCTCAAAAAGCAACCCCATAACATAATATTACTATCGCCATACTGAACAGTTTGGTTGTCGCACAAACGTTCTTCTATTATGACCTTTTATATTAAACTTGGACTCAGCTGAAAAGAGAACTGTATTTCACTTCCGTCTTGACCAGTTCATGTGTTCTTTAGCAAAACTTATGCGAGTCAAACGAATTTTCTCTGATATCAGTGGTTTCTTCACAGTACGAAAATATAAATATTTAAATAACGGTTAAGATTTTATACATTTTCTTTGCTACCTTCTTTTATTTTTATGGTTTTAATCATCTCTGAAACAGAAAATTTTAAAGTTTCCATTGTTTTGTAATAAAAAAATACGTTTTTTTTGTTAACCATATTTTTTAATTGTATTTTATGTAAGAAATTTATTGTCTTTCGATAAAGAACGCAAAAATACATAATTTTAGGACTTATCTCGAAATTACTAAAAAAACAAAATTGATAAATGGTGAATTTAGAAACGTTTCCAATGCTTTTTCACCCACTGTATATTAAAGAATTCTAATATCAAATTAAAATATCCGTTCCGTTCTTTGCAGGACTCTGCCACAAAACAATATGGTTGTCATTTTGCTCCCCCCCCCAAAAAAAAAAACGATATCAATTCCGCAGTTTTTATTTATATCTTGCATTGGGAAACCCTCTGCATGTATAAAAAAGTAACAACTAATCCCCCGTACACACTTATGCATACAATTAATATTGATACATATGAACCAAAAACCAATAGATAGATAGAAATGAAAGACAAATACCATAGACAGATAGACAAACAGATAGACAAACAGATAGACATACGTAAATATGTACATACAAAATAAATAGATACATGTTAGCTAGCTGACTAGCTCTAGTCAAACGTATTATCAAGTGAGCAAGTGAGCGAACGACCGAACGTTTGTTCGAAGACAACATCATCGACTATGAATCTTGTTGTCGTTTGCAGTGCTACATAAATGTAGTGTTTAGTGGCGACGTAAGTCTGAACGATCCTCTACTATCAAGTACAAATACATCCATACACACACACACACACACACACCCCGATACTCGTAGTCATGCATACATGCAAGAGAATGCGTTAAAAAAAACTGATTTATATTGTTATATATGATGAAAAAGTCGCCATAAAGGCGAGATTCCCTCAATTCAATTTAACAATAAAAAAAAAAACACTAGACATGTTATTGTTGCTGGTTCGAGTTTATTTATATTTATACATCGACATCTACATCTACACATACAATAACTATATTTTTTAGTAGCAAGTGCTTTTTTTCATCTTTATCTTTTGTTGTTGTTGAAATGATTGGAATAGTGATCACTTGTGATCATTTGTGGGCATTTGGTTGGTTTAAAAATAAAATAGAGAGAAGAAAAACAATGTTAAAAATAATAAAACTTGACGCCAATGCTCACTATGGGGCCACAGTCAATATAAAACTGGATCATCAGTAATTTTAATTAAAAACAAGTAAGAAAATTATGGTCGATCTAGACAGACCATGCAATATGCTATACCATGCGTTTCGAGTGAGATTCTTGGATACAACTTTGCTGAGTCTAAAACTGGATACAGAAAATAAGCATAAACGAAATTTTAATTCTATTGTTATTAATTTGTGGCGTGCAGATATGAAAAAGTTCATACCAGAGGTCTACTAGATGAGCGTGTGGTGCGAAGAAATACGGGGGCTCTAGAGATGAGTTCACTTATTTTAGCAGAACACTTCCTATTATAATATCTATACTACAATGTAATACAACCAACCTTCCAACGATGTTCTCATATGTCAATAACGTTGGTTACCCTACTGTCATTTAACACAAGCTTCCAAATAGACTGTGAAGTCGGATATATGTCGTAGAAATAGTAAGGAGATCAGACAGGGTTAAGTAATTCTTACACCTATTTTGGAAACCTAGGCACTTGAAAGCTTCTTTAGAGAATTCAAAAATGTGTTTATTCCAATGGACATCACCTTGAATTTTCATGCCCAGAACACAAGAGCGTCTGATTCCTCAACATCTACACAACTAAAACGTGGAGTATGGCCTGTCTAAGGGTCATTAATGGGTCTTAAGAGCATTAAAATCAACCTTATTTAATCGAACCCACTCAGAGATTGTCAAGAGTTGTTGATTGAGTGTGTCATTCGTATATTACTTCATGCCCCCAATCCCTAAGGCTTGGCCTTTGATCGAAAGAATATGAATGATAAATATTGCTGTCGCCTGCAAAAGAGTAAATAGGATTGGAAATTTGACATAGAAGGTCATTAAGAAAAATAAGAAAAAGTGACGGAGAAAGTACAGAGCCTTGTGGTATGTCTGCATTTAACTGAAACTCTTTGAATGGGGCCCCATCTAAAAAAACACCAATAGTGCGAGAAAACTCGATATAAGCCGAGAGAATTAAATCGAGAGAATTAATTTAACGTCTCCCTTTCTGAGTCCCTAATTCGTTTTAGAAAGTCATTCAGATTAGGTTAGGTTAGGTCAGGTTAGGTCAGAGTCGAAGACTATTACTCTCACGAGTGACGAACTCGATCCTAATGTATGGATCACAAGTATGGGCTAGAGCTTTCAAAACCATAGCCATGGTGTCCATCTTCAGAAGAAGCTGTTTAATGTGTGTTGCGGATATCGCACATTATCTTGGGAGGCTGCCAGTATCGTAGCAGGAATCATGCCAATAGATATACCAGCAAAGCAGCTATCGGAGATACACGAGGCAAGGAGAGTAACTATGGTCGTTCTGGGACGAAAAATGACAAAATAGATGGGAAAATTCACCTTAAGGTCAGTGGACCTTTAAATTGATCCCAAATATCGATCAGTGGATAAATCGTAGTCTCAGAGAGGTCAAAAAGATCCTAACTGGATACGGATGTTACAGGAGCTACTTATATTACATTGGTCACCTAGGTGCCTACAATGTTCGGATTGGGACGAAAATGCGGAGGACGTAGTATTCATGTGCCGAACACAACTGGAACTCTACATAGGTGAGAGCTTAACAGTCGAGAACATTGTGAATGTGTTATTGCGGTCGCATAGGAAATGGGTTGCTCTGCAATAAATTCATTTGAATAATAGACTAGGCCCTGCGTATACCAGAGGAAGTTCGCAAAGCCCTGATGGCAACACAACACTGAAGAAAACGGTATTAAGGGAAAGAGAAACGATTGAAGTAGTAGTGATAAGATAATTCTATGCTGCCCTGCAGTGGTCCTCAGGGCCCTGATGGCGACACAACTCTGAAGAAAAAGGGCTTAAGGGGAAGAGAAACGAAGGAAGGAGCTGTGGTGATTAGCTAAGTTTATTCTGCGCTGCGATGTAATACCTTAACGGAAAGTCCCACAGCGAAAAATTGAGGTGTTTTTAGTCAGTAGGAATCCGACATACTACGGACATGGAGTGTTCGCGTATCATTTGCAAGATATCCACCCCACGATGGTTAGTTTAGGTCAGCTTAGGTTTATGTTAAGTTAGGTTAGGTTAAGTCAGTTCAGATTATGATAGTTTAGATGATGTTAAGTTAGGTTAGGTTAGTTGGATCATTGTACAAATTAGGTTGCTTGATTTATAAAATTTCAATTTGTGGATTCTATTCATTGGGCAAACATAACCCCTAAAAATAATAAAAAATTTTAATGGTTACACTAACGTCATGTTTCGGAAACCCAAAATATAAGGACTTCACTGTATTTTGACTGATAAATTCTATTTATTATATCTGTAACCTAAACAATCATTTAACCTCAAAAGCTCGCTTTATAAAACATAAGCTTTCATTGATGAAATTTATCATAAGTATATATGACCTTCTCCGAGAAAAGGGACGTAGTGTGAAAAAAAAAATGGGTTGTGTCAAAAACGGTGGATTCTGGTACCTAAACGGGTGTAGAAACTTTAAATGCGTTTTTTTCTCAAAACTTAATTTTAACACACTAGATCCCTTTTCTCGGAGAAGGTCACATATAATAGAAAGTTGTTTAGATAATATTGTATTATAGATTTAGGAATATAAGTCCTGTAGAAACATTTAGGGTGAGTCTGAAGAAATTATATTTGTGTTTTTTGAAATCGAATTTAATTTTATGTCGCCAAGTATATAATTGAATAATTACTGTTTTGTTTTTGTTAACCAATACTCAGGGGATGCCCCCTTTATATGCAGTGCATTGTGTTGATTTCATGGAAATAGGGTTAGGGTTATGGGTTAGGTTATAACTGTCAGGAAAGACCTGTGCGAGGAGTTTTTTCTACATACGGCTAGTTCGACTGATAAACGAATTATCTCTGTAAGACGTTGTGCGTTCAACTGGACAATAGGCTACAAACGGATGTAATCTATTAGAGAAGCTGGTAGAGCCGACCGAAACTCGGGCACTTGGAATGAGTTCGCTAATCTCAGAAGAATATTTCCCATGGTAGTGTCTATAGAACAGTGCTACACAACCCACATTCCGGCGATGTTCCAATGAGACAATAGAGCTGGATACCCTACTGTCATTGATAAGCGCCAACGCTCTCCTTTGCACACGGTCCAGTAGCTCCAAAATAGTCTTTGAAGCTGCTGCCCATATATGGGAGTTTTATTCCATTTTCGGTTGGATGAAAGTGGTATAGATTTTAAGGAGATCAGAGGGAGTGAATTAATTTTTACACCGTTTTAAAAACCAGGACACTTGAATGCTTCTTTCGACACTTGAAAAGCATGCTCGTTCCAACGAACATCACATTGAATTCTCATGCCTAGAATATCATGAATAGCCGATTCCTCAATATCTATAGCACCCATATATACAGATGACATTGTTGAATCCATGGCCCTATGTGTCAACATTCAACATTGAGTTTTCAGCGCATTAAAATCAACCCTATTCGCTTTACCCACTCGGAGATTGTTAACAGGTCTTGATTGAGTGTGTCATTCATTGTCCGCCTTTTGCCCCCCAACCTCCAAGAGGCTTGTCCTACAATTAAAAGAAAATGAATAACAAATGCTGCTGGCATCTGCGAAAGAGTGTATAGAATTAAAAGTTTGACCAAGAAGGTCGTACAGAAAGGTGAGGAAAAGACAAGGAAAAAGAACGGAACCTTGGGGTACCCCTGAATTAAACTCAAACTCATTAGATGAAACCCCGTCACTAACAACACGTATTGTTCGGTCTCTGAGAAAACTCGATATAAATCGAGAGAAGTCATTACCGACCCCAAACGCAATAAACTTTGATATTAACGCACCGTGCCACACGATCGAATGCCTTGGAAATATCTGGTTGAACCACTTAACTTTCGCCAAAATTGCGAATGCAACGACTCCAGCGCTCAGAAAGAAGAGCTAACAGGTCCCCCTCTCTCCCTCTCTCGTGGAACGATTTCTATGGAAGCCATTACAGGTTGCAATTGGGCTGTAATTTTCTGCACCCTTTTTAGGGATTGGTTCAACATTAGCAACCTTCCAGCAAGTGAGAAAGACTCCCGCACGGTACGAAAGGCTGATAAGGTTAGCCAATGGACTGGCTAGCGTCGATGAGCAGTGTTTCAGCACCAGTGCTGGTATACCATCCGTTCCCGAAGAGTTATTAATGTTGAGATCCGAAAGAACCTTTTTAACTGCACGTGCTCGAAAGAATATTTTAGGCATGGTAAAAGATACCCTTTCAAGTGTGGGCACAGGTTGATCGCTATACGCTATACGGCAAAATGTGCTTGAACTCCACAAAACAAGTCCACATTCAGATTAGACATAAGTGTACAGCGTCGGGAGTTATAAGCCATATCAAGTTGAGGAGTGCGATGACATGTTCTAGTGCTCTAATACGAAAATTTCTGCCCTTGTAAGATCATTACATTGCCTCAGAAATAGCTGCTCAATATGGCTGCTGTAGTTTCGCGTCACAAGCCCGTAAATGTCGAGTGGAGGTACAAATAACTTTGACAGTTAGGTACTAAAAGATGTGCCATATATGTCTTGTGTGAATATAATATTATTAACGTGTTCATCTGACATGCCGACTGGTTCAGACTAGACCCCAATGCAGTTGACTAAACACTATCTTTCGCAGTTATCACAATGGGAGTACATTCTTCGATTGACCCAAATGATCTTAAAGCTAGCCAACTAAGTAAATTTGAAAATAACGGCAAATATATATTTTATTTTTTTTTTAAGTTTAAACATGATTTTCTTAAAATTGATAAGAAAAGAAAAGTTCGAATTTATAGCTACAAAATCGGACATTTCGAAATTGAACGGATGGCAACAATTTATGAGAACACATTTTTAGGCAGTATTTTATTTCCTGTTTTCCTGAAGTCGAGCCGATTGTGCAAAGTATTGGAGGGAATTGTTGTTTCATGTGTAATGTCATCGAACCACTTTTTTTTGTTGTTGTTATTGTTGATATTGGATCATTACAGATTGTATAGGCTTTGTGTATATTTTTTTGCTTGGTGTTTTAATGCTTCAACAACATCACCTTCTTCTTTAACTTCTTGTTGTATCGTTTATAGAGTGTATTTTGCCGGTTTTGCTTTCGTACCGTTTTTTTGTGTTTTGTTGTTGCTATTGTTGTATATATTTAGTCATGACTTTGGAAAATAATGATTATCATTAATATGTATAATGATGTTTGTTTGGTTTGAATGGTTGAGCCCGAAAGCTACTGATCAGATACACCAAAAAAAAAAAAGGAACTGGTTTTATTGATTCATGATCTTCATTTAAATAAAAACAAAAACAAACATACATACATATATATATGTATATAAATATGTGTTTGCTCGAAAAAAAGCTGTTATAGCCAAGTTAATAATAAATGGTTCGCTAATATGTAGTTGGTGTCTTTTCCTTTGAGCACCAACTTGAAGTTGGTGGCGGGAGGATGAGCAGCAGACGTAAGGGTTGGTGTATTATTGTTAACTTAAATGTTGTAAATGTAGTAAATGCTGTGTCATTGCAATGCACGATCAGATGATCATTTTTTCGACATGAAATGTCGTCACTTTGTCGGTGTTTAATGTTGTTAAACAATAACATTTCAACAAACACGAAATGTTTACAATAATATTTGCTAATATATTGTGTGCTGCTACTGATTATTAACACTCTTATCATTTAAACAATGTGCAGTGTCCAGGCAGCAGCAGCATATAAATTTTATATGAAATCTGCCATTTAATGGGTTACAATTTTGTTACAAGCCCAGAATTATTCATTATCGTTGGCGAACGGTTTTTTGTTTATTATTTATTTACCTAACTCGCAGTCCAATTGCCGCCATATAGTTTAGTTTTATATTTAAACATTTCGAATTACCACCAGTCTCATAGTTCATTATAATGAACAATCTATTGAAATCAATCGACACTTGTTTATTTAACCGTACACCATTGCAATGTAAATTTGTTACGTTCTTCGTTTTGTTTGTAACATAATGAGTTCACTGATATACAAACACTTGTGTTAATTTCAAAGGAGTTTATACTTCTGGATGAAACGTGGTGTCATCAAAAAACAACAGAGGCCAAAGAATGGACATTTAATAGTGATTTCTAAAACAACTGCCTCTTTTGAAAGGTTGTAAAAATTATTTAATTCGAAAGTAATCAAACATTGGAAAAATTTTAGATTAAGTGTGCTGCGCTAAAATGAGATAATGTTGAAAAATTAAATGAATTTGTTACAAAATATTTTTTTTCTATTCAAGGATGGTAGTATATAAAAGTGAAAGTATGTATGTTTATTTATACCCTATACCACTATGTGGTTTGGGTATAATGACTTTGTGCTGCCGTTTGTAACTACCAAAAATATTAGACCTAGACCCATCTTTTATTATACCGATCGAATCTGAATCACTTTCTGATTCGATTTAACGATGTCCGTCCGTCCGTCCGTCTGTGTATCCATGTAAAGCTTGTAATCAAACTGCAGGTTGCAAATATGAATCTATTTTGATGAAATTTGGTATATAAGCTTTTATCGGCCATGGAATGAACGTTATTGAAATTGGTGAGAATCGGTTCATGTTCAGACTTAGCCGCCATACAAATGACTCCTATGAAATCAACATAAATTGTTATAAGATCTAAATTATCATATAAATCTTAGTCAAATTGGGGTTGTATGTGTATATTACATCCATTAATCAGTAGTCCAAAAATGATCCGTATGCGACAACTCTTAGTCATAGGCCCCTTATAGAGCTGCTTCCCGATCTTAACTTAAATCTATCAAAAAACAAAAATATTGCACGGATTCCTTTCAAATTTTGTTTGTATATATTTTTACAATATACAAGAGACTTTACCAAACATGGTCAGGATCGGTCCATTTTTGGGCCTAGTCCCCATATAGATATAGCATCCGATATGAACTTTTTCATATCTGCAGCCAAAAAAATTAATAAAAATCCCACTCAAATTTGGTTTATGCTTATTTTCTATATCCAGTTAGTTGGGCCTGAGAGATAGGGTCTCTAAAGGCATGGTATAGGATATCGTATAGTCGGTCTAGACCGACTATAATTTTTTACTTGTTTTAGCTTGTAGTAGGGTAAACCATTGAACCGATCTTCCCGAAATTTTGACAGAGTTTTGCTGTGTCTTACTTTTCTGGAAGGAATTATTTATTATTTTAGTTAACGTACCTATAATTAATATAACTAGTATAGCCCAGCACTCGAAATTCGAGTGCAAATTCTAGAAAATATTTTTTTTCATTCAATTTTTGTCTTCCAATGTTTTTTTAATCTATATATCTGTGGTCACAAGCGATAACTGCCTAAGTCGACTTAAGAACGATTTGAGTTATGTATGCTGTCATATTCTACAAAAAACGCGAAATCCCTATTTCTCTAACACTTTTTGTTAAAAAGCTATTAATGAAAACATACTGACCTAAGTCGTGATAAAGCCCGATTACATTTTTATAAACAGTTATTATTCTCGAAAGACGGATTTTCGCCGATTCAAGTTATGTATGTATGTATACTGTCATATTCTACTAAAAAATCTTTATATTTACGTGAAATCACCATTTCTTTAACACTGCTTTTTAAAAAGATATTAATACAAATATTCTGAACTAAGTCGTAATGAAGCCCCATTACATTTATATAAAAAGCTATTTTTCTCAAGAGCATGATTTTCGAGTTAGGCGGTTATTGCTTGTGACCACAGATATATATAAAATTTACGAATATTTAAATGAGCCAAAAGGTATGTTAATCAATTTTAGCAATTAACAATTCAACACAGAGCAACTAATATCTAATTTAAACCATTGGCATTAACAGGGTGTAACGAATTATTATAAATAACTTAAATTATTTAATTTAATATATTTTTAAGACAGATTAAACATAAATTTTATCATTCTCAGCTTCTCCTCCATATGAACTATAACAATGCCAATTTTCACACTCCTCCGTGCCCGTATATTGCTTGAAAAGGGTACTAAAAATTTACCTTGGAGATTCCAGTAACAAAGTAATTATAGCCTATAAATTTTAGTGGGCGTGGCACATCCCATACAAAGTGAATTTTTAATATAATATTACAGGGAGAAATTTGAAAATTTATTTGAGGTTACTTATTATAATAGTTAAGATTTCATATTCATTTTTGTATTTTTACATTACATTTACATTACATAATATTTTTGGTTATTTTTTAACTTTACATGGAAACTAAAGCGCCATCTAGCGGAAAAAACAGTTTTTTAATAAATAAAATCCAAATTTTTCAAAACTGGCTAAGCCTTAAAATCGTTTCACCCATTCTGTTTATATAGAACTTTTTATAATAGTATTACATTACAAGTGAACCTTAACGGGCCTTCGAAGCTTAAAAATCGTATTTCTTTATTTTAAGCCTATTTTCATATTCTGTTAACAATTCTCATGTGTACTCAAAAAAATTTGATTTTGTCGTACTGTGTTATTAATGTTAGTGGCCATCCCGAAAACTGGGAGCGATCGGATAAGTGGACGTGTCCCCTCCTATACAAAGTATTTATTCAATACCATAAATCTCGAGTACTACGACAGAGACAGCTTTCCAAATTTGTCTGATGTCATCTATTTTTAATGTGAGTAGTCCAACAAAAATAGGTGGATCACCTCCCATGCAAAGTAAATATCATATTTCTGGTGTACTTGCGTGGGCCCATAAGTTAATCATGTGCGTATTCGAAAGAAAAGGTGTGATCGGAGCAGTGGGCTTGGCACCGTTCATTCAAAGCAAATATACAACATCGTATAACTGGATTATTATAAAAGGGAAATCCTAGACACTTTGTACGAGCACGTCATATGTTAATGTGAGTAATGAGATAAAAAATGAGCGGCATAGGATTAGTGGGCATGGCACCTCCCATAACAATAAATTAGGAATATGAGTAGTCGTGGAAAAAAGTTGGCGGAATCGCTAAATTCAAAAATCGTCAAAAACAAAAATCTACAAAATCAAAAATCTGCAAAATCAAAAATCGTCAAAATCAAAAATCGCCAAAATACAAAAATCGCTAACATAATTCCAAACAATCAAAATTCAATCAATAAGTGTTGCCGGATGTAATTTGGAAAATGCATGAAAATGTATGAAAAAACAAAAAAATGTTGTATGAAATAAAAAAATATAAAATAATAAAAAAATGTTTTAATTGTACAATACAAACTTCGAAGGAAAACTTGATTATGAAAACATGCATGTCCATAAATCTCGGTAAGACGTAGTCAAGCACGAGAAGGTATACTAGTATATGTATTAGGGTTGCCCTTAATAAAAAAGTGTTCAATCTCTCGGCCCCACCCCCTGGATAGATGCAAAGGTTTGGGTCAATCAAAAAAAAATTTAGAGGTGCCTCAACGTGACTGAAAATTTCAAGTGTGTTTATATAGGGAAAACATGACTTTTTCCGATTTTACGAATATTTCGTTCTATAGTTTAATTTTTTCGAATCGTTATCAGTACTAAATTATCTTTTCAAAAAGCTCAATAACTTCAAAATCTCATAAAAACTCGCTAGAAGTAACAAATACCCCAGACCACTTTGGTGCCAAAAAACTCTTGGTCATGAAATGTGATGAACATTATTTCAACTTTAATAAATTGGTTAAAGCTATAATTTTTATGTGGTCTCTATACCTATAACCAAGTTTCAGAAAATACAGACATGAAACACACAATGTTCTGTTCAAAAGCAGCCAACACATATTTTTATTTTCATATCAATTATGTGTGTTTCAAAATTTTGTACGGTGTCCAACACAATCATGACTGTGTTTCGTTTTAATATTTCGTTATCTACACGAACATTTTTCTATCACGAATTTTTTGTTTCGAGCACACATAAACCACACAGATTCGAGTGTAGCTTTATTTTAAGTTCGTTTTCTTGCACGTGTACTGCTAAAAAACTCAACATGTTCGTCAACGCGTACATCTAAAAAAAAAAAACATTATCTACTCCCGATCGGAAAAAAACGAAATCAAGTCATAAACAACATATAAAATTTCTCTGTTTTCTATTTATTACTATCTTTTTATTTTTATTTTTATTATTATTTTTTATTTATTTTTATTTTTATTTTTTTTATAACTGCTAATGAATTAGTTTAGATTTTTTTAATAAATTTGGTTGAAACAATTGTTGTCGTTATATAGGGGTGTTTCAGATATTTCCGATTGCGAGTGAATAATGTTTTAAGAACATGTTCAGTTTTTTAGCAGTGGACTTGCAAGAAAACGAACTTAAAATAAAGCTACACTCGAATCTGTGTGGTTTATGTGTGTTCGAAACAAAAAATATGCGATAGATAATTTTTCGTGTAGATAACGTAATGTTAAAACGAAACACAGTCATGATTGTGTTGGGCACCGTACAAAATTTAGAAATACACATAATATGAAAATAAAAATATGTGTTTGTTGGTCTGAGCCATCCTTATTTACATATATGAACGAGTTTTTTATTCAGTGCGTGTTTTCTTTTGAACTCTGCCTATAAGTACTCAGATATAATGTATTGTTTTATTACCACGTTGTTAACCTATTGAGAAATGAGACCAAAGATGGAAAATTTTTTTGATAAAATTTTGAAAACTCCTTTTTAAATTTTTAAAAAATTTTCTTAAACAAAATTTTAAAAAACGGATCTGGCACTTTAAAGTTTTGTTAATTATTTGTTAAAGAATACCTAAGTGAATTTTTAAGTCAATTCCCCGGCCAGATTTTTTTTTTATAAACAATTTTTTTTTGGGAATTTCGAGAAAAATTAGTTTTTTGTGAAATATTCAGTAAATGTGTTATTTCAAATACTTTGCATCAAAAATTTATAACATTTCTGCTTTTAATAGAATCTTAATAGCGCAGGGTTTCTAAAAAAAATAATACAACTCCATTAACCTGTTGGTCTTGGGGTCGCATATGACCCCAATCTAATGAAAGATAATTTATTCAAGAAAATCAAATATTTTGTAAGTGTTGTTGAATTTTATCCCATTCCTTGCCGAGGCCAAACTATGAATTTTGGGATATTTCAATAAATTAATTGTTCTAGTAAACTAGATGAAACCCTTAGTATGGGTTGGGAAATAAAATTGCGCACCAGGTCCAAAAGGGTTAATGGGTTATATTAATTTTTTCAGAAGCCCTACGCTATTAAGATAAAATATAACATTTAAAAGTAGAAAACTGATAATTTTTGATGCAAAGTATTTAGAGAGAGCACATTAACCGAATATTTCATAAAAAACTAATTTTTCTCGAAATCCGCAAAAAAAAAAATCTTTGTAAAAAAATTCTGTCAGAGGAATTTACTTAAAAATTCACACAGTTAATCTGTAACAGATATTTAACAACACTTTAAAGTGGCAGATACATTTTTTGAAATTTTGTTTAAGAAAATTTTTTAAAACTTAAAAAAGGAGTTTTCCAAATTTTATCAAAAAATTTTCCATCTTTGGTCTCATTTTGCATTAGGTTAACAACGTGGTAGTAAAACAATACTTCATATCTGATTACTTATAGGTATAGAAACCAAAAAAAAAATTATGGCTTTAATCAATTTGTTAAAGTTGAAAAAATGTTCATCACATTTCATGACCTGGCACAAAAGTGGTCTGGGGCATTTGTTATTTTTTGGCGACTTTTTATTCCATTTTGAAGCTTTTTGAAAAGACAATTTAGTAGTGATATCGATTCATATAACACCTCGTCGAAAAAATTAAACTATAGAACGGAATTTTCGTAAAATCTGATAAAAACATACTTGGAATTTTCAGTCGCGCTGAGGCATTTCGAATTTTTTTTGATTGTCCCAAAACTTTGTATTTTTTAGTTTTTTTGCAATTCACATATATCTCGAGGATGGGACTTTAAATTCGAACACTTTTTCCACTCCATATAATGAAGGGCCAACCTAGTGTGTATATATAAAAGTGAAAGTTTTATCTTTTTGTTTATAGGACGCTACACTTGTGTAACGATCCTCTCGTCTTTTCACAGCGTTTATTTTCTATATATATAGAAGAAGAACAGGGAGCAGTTTCACACTCTATACAAAATGCATTTTTATCAGCATATATCTGGAGGTATATGATAACGACAATGGGAGTCCACATGTTATTGATATAAGTAATCAATCGGGCCAAAAATATAAGCTATAGACTTATTTTTAGCTAAAGTCTTCGGCAGGGTATTTATACCCTAGACCACATATTGATATAGGGTATAATGAGTATGTGCTGATGTTTGTAACTACAAAAGATATTTGACTTAGATCCATCTGTATATATACCGATCACCTTCTTAGTGGATTTAGCGATGTCCGCCTGTCCGCCTTTAATCAAACTACAGGTCGCTAATATGAATATATTTTTAATGAAATGTTGCACAGATTTTTCTCAAATTTGATTTGTATATGTTTTTGTGCCTTTACCAAATATGGTCTGGATCGGTAGAATTTTCGACTTAGGCCCCATATAAATATAGCATCCGTTACGAACTCTTTCATGCCGGTATAGACTGACTATAACGTTCTTATTTGTTTTATATTCACTTTTCGATAAATAGATAGATATTTAAATTTCGGACACCATCGAATTGCAACTCAGATCTGGAGAAAGCACCAGCAGTAGAAGACGAAACTGAAATACATTTTTTTTTATTAAACGTTGCATTAAACTCATTTAAAGTCCCTACCTTAGTGTGTATTTTGTCCACTAGTAGAACTAGCACAGATCTTAGTATTTGTAGCACTCGAAAATACAGTTGGAATGTTTTTTCTTTGTGTACGATTCGCTACATTTTGCAGCTTTTAATTGCCGTCGGTTTTCTGCCGTAAACTACAAGAAAGCGGACAGATTATTCTATGGTACCTCTTTGTTCAATCCATCTATTTGGCTGATTCTTACATCACAATGGTAGTGTAGTGGTGTTCCGTTTAATGAGAAATATAAATCGCCATCCTAATGGAAGTACGCACAAATGCTTGGAAAACAGATTCTGACAGTAACCTCAAGTAATTGCCACAGTATATTCATTCGTTTTTAGAAATACCCTGTATTTTCTTAGGGTTTTGGTGAAGCGCACAGTGTCAAGCTGTGGCTGCTCTATCTTACTAAAAATCAATTATAATCACCACCCCAATCACCAGATCTTAATCGTATAGATCATTAGTGCGATTTACTGGTGCGCAGAATCCGTCGGCATAAAATAGCCTCAAATGAAATGTTACAAAGCGTCATTTTGCTTGAGTGGGGTAAAATAAGTAAGGAGTACACTTAAAAGCTGGTTAACTCGACAACAAATCGGCTCTCATAGGTCATGCAGCGCAAATGAAATACATAAGATGTATTTAATGTAAATTTAGTTTCTTTGTAATCATTTTTCAAAAGTACGAAAACTTTTTCTTATGAATGTTTCTTTTTCTTACGTTTTTTACTTGCTTAAAATTTGTTTTAGGCAATAAACCTTAAAAAATGTAAAAAAGAAGTAATAAATAGCTTAATAATTTATTAGAAAAAAAAAAATAATAATTCAGATGTATGGATACTTTTTCTAGCATGTGTATAATGGAGAATCTATATTATTAATATTATTAATAAGTGACCGATATAAAAATTGTAGTTAAAAACCGATTTTGACAAAACATACCTCATTTGAAAGGTATTTCGTTTTAGCTGTCCACCAGATTTACAGATTTGGACCGTCTGGAACATTTTTTTTTTTTGGTAATGCTCATTTAAAGTTGCTACTAACACTTACATAAAACATATACTATGCGTGTGTTTATTATAAGTATAAAAAGCCCTGTGTTGAATTGTGAATTAGTCAAAATTAATTCGCATATCTTTAGGCTCCTTTAAAATTATTTATTAAATTAAAAATAATAAAATTTCCTAGAATTTGCACTCGAATTTCGAGGGCTGGGCTCCGCTAGTATTTTGAAAAGCGATAATATTTATGTAATCACTTTTGGGGCAACAGCAGAAACAGATGCAACAGTAGAAAACTATAAAACTATTTTAAATATAGACAACAAAAATGACAACTTTGTTGAAAGAACTCGTAACATTGAAATGTTTTGCATATCGGTGTGCTAATTTCAAAAAAAAATTTCATTTGCTATTTTTAAAATAAGTAAATCAACATATGATGAACTACGGCTATAAACAAATTTATTTGCCAAGCAATTTCGATTTTTTTTTGTTATTAGTGTATAAAGTGACGAAAATGTTATGGCAAATATTTGCAAAATTAAGAAATCTAAAATGACGTAAAATTTCATTTAACGTCCCACATAATAATTTCTTTCTGTTGAATTTGGAAAAAAATTAAAGAAGAAAACATTTTTAAACTTAGTGAATCTAAAAAACAAGTAAGAGTGTTAAATTCACCTGAGTCGAATCTTTGTTACCCTCCACATGTGTCTTAAACTAAATATTATAACCGCTGCTGGGTTAAGTTACCATTTGAATTTGAAGTTAATTGTTATTATCTTTTGAAAGTGTTTATTATAACTAGCAAATCCCAGCCTCCAAATTCGAGTGCAAATTCTAGGAAATTTTATTTTTTCATTTAATAAAGACTTAGGTGTGCTAATCAATTTTAGTCGATTCACAATTCAACACTTTTTAAATATCGATTATTGTCGTTAGTGGTTTATGTCCAATTAATGGTTTATGTCCAAAATTATTTTTCAATTCAACACAATTATTGTTGTGAATAAGGAAAACAAACTTACAAACCCATTAACAAATTTAATAGATACACACATAGCATTGCATAATTTTATGTATGTATGTGTTAGTAGCAACTTAAAATGCATTTTACTCCAAAAAAAAGGAAATACCTTTCAAATAAGATACGTTTGGTTAAAATCGGGAGAAAACTGTAAAACAAATAATCGGTCACAAAAAAAATCATGTGAGTCCGATCACAGGGGAGATGTGTAAACATCTAGTAATTAAAGTTTTTCTTTTAATTTTTAATTTTTAATCTTTAATTTTTAATTTTTAATTTTTAATTTTTAATTTTTAATTTTTAATTTTTTAATTTTTAATTTTTAATTTTTAATTTTTAATATTTAATTTTTAATTTTTAATTTTTAATTTTTAATTTTTAATTTTTAATTTTTAATTTTTAATTTTTAATTTTTAATTTTTAATTTTTAATTTTTAATTTTTAATTTTTAATTTTTAATTTTTAATTTTTAATTTTTAATTTTTAATTTTTAATTTTTAATTTTTAATTTTTAATTTTTAATTTTTAATTTTTAATTTTTAATTTTTAATTTTTAATTTTTAATTTTTAATTTTTAATTTTTAATTTTTAATTTTTAATTTTTAATTTTTAATTTTTAATTTTTAATTTTTAATTTTTAATTTTTAATTTTTAATTTTTAATTTTTAATTTTTAATTTTTAATTTTTAATTTTTAATTTTTAATTTTTAATTTTTAATTTTTAATTTTTAATTTTTAATTTTTAATTTTTAATTTTTAATTTTTAATTTTTAATTTTTAATTTTTAATTTTTAATTTTTAATTTTTAATTTTTAATTTTTAATTTTTAATTTTTAATTTTTAATTTTTAATTTTTAATTTTTAATTTTTAATTTTTAATTTTTAATTTTTAATTTTTAATTTTTAATTTTTAATTTTTAATTTTTAATTTTTAATTTTTAATTTTTAATTTTTAATTTTTAATTTTTAATTTTTATTTTTTAATTTTTAATTTTTAATTTTTAATTTTTAATTTTTAATTTTTAATTTTTAATTTTTAATTTTTAATTTTTAATTTTTAATTTTTAATTTTTAATTTTTAATTTTTAATTTTTAATTTTTAATTTTTAATTTTTAATTTTTAATTTTTAATTTTTAATTTTTAATTTTTAATTTTTAATTTTTAATTTTTAATTTTTAATTTTTAATTTTTAATTTTTAATTTTTAATTTTTAATTTTTAATTTTTAATTTTTAATTTTTAATTTTTAATTTTTAATTTTTAATTTTTAATTTTTAATTTTTAATTTTTAATTTTTAATTTTTAATTTTTAATTTTTAATTTTTAATTTTTAATTTTTAATTTTTAATTTTTAATTTTTAATTTTTAATTTTTAATTTTTAATTTTTAATTTTTAGTTTTTAATTTTTAATTTTTAATTTTTAATTTTTAATTTTTAATTTTTAATTTTAAATTTTAAATTTTTAATTTTTCTTTTTTCATTTTTAATTTTTCAGTTTTCATTTTTTATTTTTCATTTTTAATTTTTAATTTTTCAGTTTTAATTTTTTTTTTATTTTTCATTTATATTTTTCATTTTTCATTTCTTAATTTTCCTTTTTAATATTTTATTTTTAATTTTTCAATTTTTATTTTTCATTTCTCACATGTTCGCCGTTTTTGTGATTGTATTGTGATATAGAAATTTACCCCCCTCGCGTATAGATGTTTACACATCAAAAATCGCCTTACCTATTAATATTATAGATTTCTTATTAATTGTTTTTCTTTTATTTGTTATTCCACACCACTCTGCAGAGGGTATATATCAGTTTTTCATTCGGTTTGTAACGCATCGAAAAATTCACTTTCGACCCCATAAAGTATATATATTCTTGATCATTATAACAACTCGATTCGATATAGCGATGCCCGTCTTTCCGTCTGTCTGTTGAAATCACGTTCATTCACAAAATAAACCATTTACCTGGGTCTAGTTATGATAATATTGTTTGTAATTGTCATTTGTCAGTTTGGTATTGCAAATGGAGTAAATCGGTCATCATTGTGCCAAGATATGTACAAAAATATGAAGACACCCCTAAAAATGTTATTCAGTGAGTTTGTTTTTAAAGTTTAGTATTAATTTTTATCAAATTTGTTTAGTTTTTAAAATATTAAATAAGTCTAGTTATTAAAGTGAATATAAAACCCATATGGAGGGTATCAAAGATTTGGCATAGCCAAATTTTACACTATTCCTTGCATTCTACTAGAGCAGAAAAACTATTAACATTCCTTCATAAGAGACCAAAAGATATACTTTTCTAACGCAGTCAAACAATTTTAAGCAATTATATGAAAATTTTATTATAATTTTCAGTCCTATTTTTACAAAAGAAAAACAAAATTTTATCAGAAATAAATAATCAATTAAAGGAAAATTGTGATGCATAGAAAATTGAGATAAACCACAACAATAACAGCTATAATAAAAAAGTACAAAATCTCGAATAACAACGATAACAGCAGCTACACAGAAAAATCATTTTTTTACAGTGATATCTCTGGACTTATTGAACCGATTTTGATGATATTAAATACCAACCTGCTGAGGATGCCAGTTAATTATTCTCGCAAAAAGTTATCAACCCAGCTGACCTATTGAGGGCGTGATCGTGATTTCCACAGACGGACAGACGGACATCGCTATATCAACTCCGCTGTTATAAGGATCAGGAATGTACACATATATTATATGGAGTCCAGGTTATTTCTTCTAATTATAACAAACGCAATATCGAACTAATTTAAACCCTCTGGGCACTGGTGTGTATAGTAAAACTAAGTACAGAATTTGAATAGATAACAAAATGTGGGTACATATGGGTTGGTTGGTGAGGGGTTTTTTATAAACATATATAATTACCCAAAATGTTCAATATAATTTACCTTATTTTGTTATCTTGAGTGGCACATTTTTTTTTTTAACAACTTGTTAACTTATTAAATAACATTCTTACTTTAACTATATTTACTTTAATCAGAAATCAAAGTTTACTTATTATCTTTAATCTTTTTTCTTGCTGTTATTGTGGCTTATATTAAATTATGAGCACGACAAGTGAAGAAAAAAAAATCACACCATATTTAATAGTTGTACAACAACTACAGCTAGTTGTTTACAGCTAGTTGTTTCGTAGACTACAAAGTCATTTGTCAAAACTAAGTACGTACAAGTATGTGTGTATGAATTATATGTATGTAAGCAATTGTTTTTGTGTTAAAACATTTTGAATTATTACTTTCATTTTCATTTTAGTGCTTTTGTTTCTTCTTTTCAAACTGATATAGTAATCGATAAAAGAAAAACTATTGCAACAACTTTTTTGTTGGGTCTAAGCACTAAAACAGACTTGCTGTCTGTCACCTTTATTTACAATGTAACTGATAAAATATTCATGTTTTGATTAATTGTGTAGACTGAATGGTAACGTTAACCCTTTATTAGCCTGGGTGGTTAAAGGCAATTCTTGAAATATGGACTAAATAAAATATAGGCAACAATTTTAGCATATGCTAAAGGATAAATGCGATTAATCGATTAGTCTAACCATCTGATTAATTGTAATCCTAATTAAGCAATTTGTTTATAAATTAATCTGACAGATTGCACTAAAAATTTATGTTCAATCGTCTTATCATAATTAATGAGTATTTTTAATATTAATAGGCAAAACGATTTCTTGTGACCGATATTACAATTGTAGTTAATAACCGGATTCGACCAAGCATACCTCATTTGAAAGGTATTTCTTTTTAGCTGTCCACTATATTTACAGATTTGTACCGTCTGGAACATTTTTTTGAAGCAATGATCATTTAAAGTTGCTACTGACACATACGTAAAACACTTACTGTGTGTGTCTTTATTTATAAATATTTATAAATATGAAAAGCCCTGTGTTGAATTGTGAAATGGCTAAAATTGATAAGCATACCTTTAGGTTCCTTTAAAATTATTTATTAACAAACCCATTTATATAGCTCCTGTGTGTTCAACAAATATTTATAATGAAATTTAATAAATTGGCTAAAATTGATTAGCATACCATTAGGCTCTTATAAAATTATTTATTAAATGAAAAAATAAAATTTCCTAGAATTTGCACTCGAATTTCATGGGCTGGGCTCTGTTAGTTTAAATTAATTCTTTTCACCAGCTTTTTTAACAGGTTATTTAAAATATACACTTCGGTTAATAAATATAAGACTAACGTTATTATTCTTTTTTTTCCGGAAAGTGTTGTTATAATCTATACAAATTTTGGTAATGCTCCCTATAACAGTGATTTAAATTGCCATAATAACTAAATTATCATATAGATCATTTAATAAACCCTATAGGACGAATAGATGGATCGATTTTGGTCCATTCTTCTAACTGGTATTTGTTGAAGAAACTGTGTAAGCTTTTAACTTCTCCTCAAGATAAGCCCATAAATGCTCTATAGGGTTTCACACTTTCAGACATTTTGTCCGATATATTGGACACTTGTTTTTCCCTTTTTGTAGTATTATAGCGTTGGTGCAAATTGACGAATTTTGACAATTAGTACCGTTATCAAAAGTGAGTTTTATAAGTTTTACATACATAAAGGGTTTTTCAACAGGGACGCTACAAAAGTAGAAAGACAGGGACAGCAAACGACGCCATATTTCTTGCTGCTCTTTTCACATTTCTCTTCAGTAAGGTTTGCCATTTCATGATGGAAAGATATACGAGCCAACAACGAGTCGAAATTATTAAAATTTACTACCGAAATTCGGAGTCAGTGGCCTCAACGTTAAGAGCGCTACGTCCAATTTATGGTCGTCATAATCATCCCAGCAGATCAACAATTGAGCGTCTAGTGGAAAAATTTGAATCCACAGGCACAGTACAAAATGTTCCCGTCCCAGTGAGACAAAGAAGTGCCCGTAGTGTCGAGAATATTGCTGCCGCTGAGGCTTCAGTTGAAGAATGCCCAAATGTGTCTCTCACACGTCGTTCTCAGGCGTTGGGCATCTCTGTGACGTCGTGGTGACGAATTTTGCGAAAAGCTCTTGGCCTACATCCTTACAAGATCAAATTGACGCAAGAACTGAAGCCGCTTGACCACCAGAAGCGTCGTATGTTCGTGAATTGGGCTGAGCAACAACTTGAAAATGATTCGGATTTTCATCGAAAAATCACCTTCAACGATGATTCGCATTTCTGGCTGAATGGCTTCATCAATAAACAAAATATGCGTTATTGGTCAGACAGCAATCCACACGTACTCCATGAGTCATCATTGCATCCCGAAAAAATTACGGTTTGGTGCGGTTTATGGGCCGGCGGCGTCATTGGGCCGTACTTCTTCCGTGATGATCAAGACCGGCACGTTACTGTGAATGGTAATCGCTACCGTTCAATGATAACCGAATATTTTTGGCCCCAGTTGGATGATATGGACTTGGAGGACATGTGGATCCAACAGGACGGCGCCACAAGCCACACAGCGATTGTCACAATCAATTTATTGGAAACCAAGTTTGGAGAACGTGTTATTTCACGAAATGGTCCAGTCGATTGGCCGCCTCGGTCGTGCGATTTGACGCCGTTAGACTATTTCCTGTGGGGCTACGTCAAGTCTATGGTCTATGCCAACAAGCCAGCGACGATTGATGAACTTCGTACGAATATCGAACGTGAAATTGCAGCAGTATCGGCCGATTTATGCTTGAAGAATAGGCTCATGCGAAATCAAGAACTTGTTACATTTGATCTGACAAATGATAATTATATTTTGTAAATGCCATTTCAATATTTCGAAAAATATTTCGATGATGAGTTTTTTGAAAAAGCCGCATATTTTAGAAATTTTTATGCCATTCAGCAAGGTAAATTAACTTTAAAATAATCCAACGCTGATGAAATACTTAATTTTTTTGGGCTTCTTATTATGATGAGCTATTTGAAATTTCCTCGACAGATCAAAAGAAGGCTTAGAATGTTTAAATTCCTAAACATTTCTCATGACTGTGCTGCTGTCTGTAACTACCAAAAATATTTGACCTAGACCCATCTTTTATTATACAGATCGACTCAGAATCACTTTCTGAGTCGATTTAACGATGTCCGTCCGTCCGTCCGTGTGTCCATGTAAACTTTCGTATCAAACTACAGGTCACAAGTATGAATATATTTTAATGAAATTTGGGAAATAAGCTTCTATCGGCCATAGGATGAATGCTATTGAAACTGGTGAAATTCGATCCATGTTCAGACTTTGTCCCCATACAAATGACCCCTATCACATCGACTTAAATTGCCATAACATCCAAATTATCATATAGATCTTGGTCAAATTGGGTTGGTGTGTGTTTATTACGTCCATTTATCAGTTGTCCAAAAATAAACCCCATATTTCAATTCGTTGTTATAGCTCCCACATAAAGCTGCTTCCCGATTTTCACTTAAATCTATCAAAAAACAAAAGTGTTGCACAAATTTTTCTCAAATTTAGTTTGTATATGTTTTTTCAAAATATAAGTGACTTTACCAAATATGGTCAGGATCGGTACATATTTCGACCTAGTCCCCATATAATATAGCATCCGATATGAACTTTTTCATATCTGCAGCCAAAAAAATTAATAACAATGCCACTCAAATTTGGTTTATGCTTATTTTCTATACCCACTTAGTTGGACCGAAGAGATAGGGTCTCTAAGCCATGGTATAGGGTATCGTATAGTCGGTCTAGACCGACTATAATTTTTTTACTTGGTTAATTTTCCATTAATTTCTTAATTAAAGCTTAAATATATTCAAATTAAAAAAAAAAAAAAAAACTGCTTTGTTTGAGTTTATTTTAAATTGTGCTTAATATGCTGCAAAAATTTGTAGCATGGATTTTCCTGCAAATTCGGTTATAATTCTAACAATTCGTTTAAAAAAATTAGATTAGGGAGTTACTCATACATTCTTATAATCGAATTAAATAATACCAGTATGAGAAACTGTATTAAAAAAAAAACAGTAATTAACTCATTTCCATTATGAACAAATTACGAACAAATCATGTGCCATAACAATATTTTACATGAGAATTCACAAAACATCTTACTATAGTTTTCATTTGAGCTAATTAAGATAAAACTACCTGTAGTTGACAATCACTTTGCCAGGGTATTTCCACGTAAATAGTCAATTACTTACTAAAAATACTTACACTCTTGCTCTTTTACCTGGGTCAGCCAGCAGTTAGTTAGTGAAAACAATAAAATCAACTTAAGTTTCTTACTTTGTAAAATTTTTAAACAAGTGGATTAGAGAAAATCCTTTTTGAAAATGAAAGACAACAAGTGTTTCCCAAAGCAGCACATTTTATCTTAATTGATAATTTTATGGGTTTTTACGGGGAAATTCTCAAAAATGTTATCAAAGGTTTAGGTAAAGAGTTTAAAGAGTATTTAAAAAGAAAAAAAATCAAGCAATTACATAAACAGCAAAGTTGATTTTTGTTGTTGTTGATGCCATATAGATTATAAATTATTATTGAAAACTTACCTCTCAGTTTTTCACGGGCATTTTCCAAAGCTGATTTACGTGAATTAACTGTAGATTCTGTAAAACAGAAAACAAAACAAAAAAAATGTATAAATTAATTAAGATAATTGAAATATTTTTTGTTTTAATAATAAATGTATCAAACACAAGAACGTTGAAATATTTTCAAAGAAATATTTTATACCAAACACCACCCACTCATTGACTTTGGCATCTAAAATATAGTCTTTTTTTTTTTGCTCAAAAACATAAATTTTAAAATTATCATGAATTTTAAATATTGAGAATACTCAATTAAATTTATATGCATATATATTTTGTCCGTAGTACATTTTTGGAATCTTTTTCGCTTTTCAAATTTACTTGTTTGGATTTTCTAATTCTAAAAAACCAACCCATAAAAACCAAGCTCTTATTAAACCCCCTTTATTTGTAAACTGAAAATATGTATGTCAAAAATAAAAAATTTTTTGCAAAAAAAAATTTGTTTCGTCATTTTTGTCGTCGCCATGAGTCTGCCTGCAAAGTTTCAGTTCGATTGTATCACGGGAAAAGGGTTGAAAATCGATTCAAAATTTTTTCGCCAGATTTTTTGCCACTTTCAGATTAATTTAAATTTTAATATCAAAGCTCTTGATTGAGGCCTAACTAATAATACTCGCAAAGGTTAACAATATTAATACAATTTTTTTTTTGTAGAGAAACTTGTTTCGAATATAAGGAGTGAGAATGAAAAAATTTTAAAATGCATAAAATGTAATAAAAATTAAAACAGAGTTTTTATTTCTTTTTTATTTAACTGAAGTTATAGTACAGCTTACAAAAAAAGGTCCAGAAAATACACACATGAAACACACAATGTTCTGTTCTAAAGCAGCCAACACATATTTTAATTTTCATATCAATTATGCGTATTTCTAAATTTTATACGGTGCCAAACACAATCATGACTGTGTTTCGTTTTAATATTTCGTTATCTACACGAACATTTTTTTTATCACGTATTTTTTGTTTCGAATACACATAAACTACACAGATTCGAGTGTAGCTTTATTTTAAGTTCGTTTTCTTGCACGCTTACTGCTAAAAAAACAGAACATGTTCTTCAACGCGTACATCTAAGAATTAAAACATTACCCACTCGCGATCGGAAAAAAACTAAATTAAGTCATAAACAACATATGAAATTTCTCTGTTTTCTATTTTATTACTATCTTTTTATTATTATTTTTTTTTTATTTTTATTATTATCTTTTTATTTTTATTTTTTGTATAACTGCTAATGAATTATTTTAGATTTTTTAATAAATTCGATTGAAACAATTGTTATCGTTATTATAGGGGTGTTTCATATTTTTCCGATCGCGAATGGATAATGTTTTAATTTTTAGATGTACGCGTTGAAGAACATGTTCTGTTTTTTTTAGCAGTACACGTGCAAGAAATCGAGCCTAAAATAAAGATACACTCGAATCTGTGTGGTTTGTGTGTGTTCGCAACAAAAAATACGTGATAGAAAAACGTTCATGTAGATAACGAAATTTTAAAATGAAACACAGTCATGATTGTGTTGGGCTCCGTACAAAATTTAGAAACACACATAATTGATATGAAAATAAAAATATGTGATTGTTTGTCTGAGTTATGTTTGTTTACATATATGTAAGAGTTTTTTATTCAGTGTGTGTTTTTTCAGAACTCTGATTTTTATAGTTCTAATCACTTCTTATGAACTTATGGACCTTTCACAGAAACCCTTCCGTTGGAGATTTTATACTGGTTTCTATTACTTTTTTGAAACAGGTAGTTAGTCCATCCCTGTATAAAATCTTCCACATTTTGGGACACCCTTTTTTGTGCTCTTCAATTCATTTTCACAAAAGCCCAATATCTCTCCACTGGCCTTAGCTACGGATAGTTTGGAGAATTTGCCAACCTTAGTGCAAAAACCAAGTTTTTGTTCATTTTCCACTCAATTGTTAGCAACATAACAGTTTTAACCCGGAAGCTGGCAAAAATCTGCCAATTTGCATATTTCATTGTCCATTTTGCGAAAGGAGTATAATTATATGAACCATAATTTAAATTTTCGTACCCTGTTTTTGGTCTCTTAATTTTTAGCAGCATTCCAGTCTGAAACATTTTGCACTTTATTTGCTTTCAAACCTGCATTAGTTTTATCTTTTCTACCGGATGTGTTTGGAACTCTTTTCAATATGCTTTCTATTTTCTTGGTCTCACAAGTTTCCTATCAATGACCGAATTCTCCTGATACTGTCTAACAACATTTTGACGTTAGACCTTTGATTCCTTGGCCAACTTTTAGAGGACCAATACATACTTCTAATTCATCACTCATTTTAATTAAATAAATAGTAACTGCACAGGGTTGCCATTAAGCGATAAAACGATACCCTATACCATGTGTTTAGAGACCCTATCTCTTAGGTCCAACTAATTGAATTGGATATGAAAAGTTATTGTCGGATGTTATATTTAGATGGGAACTAGATCGAAAAATGGACCGATCCCTACCATATTTGGCAAGATAATTTATTTTTTGCAAAAACATATACGAACCAAATTTGAGATAAATCTGTGGAATATTTTTTTTTCCATAGATTTAAGTGAAGATGGGGAATCAACTTCATATGGGGGCTAAGACTAAGAATTTCCCTATAGGGTTTATTTTTGGACTACTTGTGAATGAGTGTAATAAACATACACAAACCCAATTTGACCGAGATCTGTATGATAATTTGGATATTATAGCAACTTAAGTCGATCTCATAGGGGTCATTTGTATGAGGACTAGGTCTCAACACAAACCGATTTTCACCAATTTCAGTAGCGTTCATGCTATTGCTGCTAATTTTCATCAAAAAATATTTATATTTATGACCTGTGGTTTGATTACAAGGTTTACATGGATAGACAGACGGACAGACGGACATCGCTAAATCGACTCGCAAAGTGATTCTGAGTCAATCGGTATAATAAAAGATGGGTCTCGGTCAGCACAAACTCATTATATCCTAACCACATAATACCACTAGGGTATAAAAATTGAAGTAATGCTTGCGAGAAAAGTTCAGAGGAAAACTTGTGTTAAGAGTTTTTGTTCTCACTCCTTTAACAGTCGTCAATCATTTTATACAAACTAGCAGATTCCAGCGTTCGAAATTCGAGTGCAATTTCTAGGCAGCTTTATTTTTCAACTTAGCCAATTCACAAAGCAACACTTTTATTATTATTGTGAAT
Organism: Cordilura impudica; assembly: GCA_963682025.1. Lineage (NCBI taxonomy): Eukaryota > Metazoa > Arthropoda > Insecta > Diptera > Scathophagidae > Cordilura > Cordilura impudica. The sequence continues at coordinate 42,945,931 of OY821521.1, read as the reverse complement.
GAAGATAACAAAGTCATTAACAAACACATTAACAAATTTGATAAAACACACATAGCATATGTATAATTTTATGTATGTGTTAATAGCAACTTTAAATGCAATTTACTCAAAATAAAGGGAAAAAAATTTAAAATCTGTAAATCTGCAAAACGGCTACAAAGAAATACCTTTCCAATAATATATGTTTGGTCAAAATCGGGATAAAATGGTAGAACAAAACATCGGTCACAAGAAATCGCCTGGCCTATTAATATCATAGATTTAAATAAAACTGAAAGTGGAGTTAATCGATTTGAGATATCATTCACATGTATTTTTTGTGCTTTTGGGTAACTATTTAAGTTTGTGTCAAATGAATCTGCTAATTCCAGCCCTCGAAATTCGAGCGCAAATTCTAGAAAATTTAATTTTTTCATTAAATAAAGACCCTAAAAGTATGCTAATTAATTATAGCCAAATCAGCATAAAAAACAAACTCATTTTTATTACAAACATATTAACAAATTTAATAAAAACACACATAGCATTGTATAATTATACCCTATACCACTATGTGGTTTGGGTATAATGACTTTGTGCTGCTGTTTGTAACAACCAAAAATATTTGACCTAGACCCATCTTTAATTATACCGATCGAATCAGAATCACTTTCTGAGTTGATTTAACAATGTCCGTCCGTCCGTCCGTCCGTCCGTCCGTCTGTGTGTCCATGTAAAGCTTGTAATCAAACTGCAGGTCGCAAATATGAATATATTTTGACGAAATTTGGTATATAAGCTTTTATCGGCCATGGGATGAACGCTATTGAAATTGGTGAGAATCGGTACATGTTCAGACCTAGCCCCCATACAAATTACCCATATGAAATCGACATAAATTGCCATAAGATCCAAATTATCATATAGATCTTACTCAAATTGGGTTTGTATGCGTTCATTACATCCACTAATGAGTAGTCCAAAAATGATCCCTTTGACCCCATATAGAGCTGCTTCCCGATATTCACTTAAATCTATTAAAAAACAAAAATATTGCACTGATTCTTCTCAAATTTTGTTTGTACACATTTTTACAAAATACAAGAGACTTTACCAAACATGATCAGGATCGGTCCATTTTTGGACCTAGTCCCTTTATAGATATAGCATCCGATATGAACTTTTTCATATCTGCAGCCAAAAAAATTAATAAAAATCCCACTCAAATTTGGTTTTTGCTTATTTTCAATGTCCAGTTAGTTGGGCCTAAGAGATAGGGTTTCTAAACGCATGGTATAGGGTATCGTATAGTCGGTCTAGACCGACTATAATTTTCTTACTTGTTTTATGTATGTGTTAGTATCAACTTTAAATGCAATTTACTCAAAATAAAGGAAAAAATTTTAAAATCTGTAAATCTGCAAAATGGCTAAAAAGAAATACCTTTCAAATAATATACATTTGGTCAAAATCGGGATAAAACGGTAGAACAAAACATCAGTCACAAGAAATCTCCTAGCCTATTAATATTATAGATATATAGAAATAATTGTTTTCAGATACCATAGCCCACAAAGTCTGCCTCCACCTTACAAGTTTCTATAAGTTTCTATCTGATTTTCGTTAAAGATACTGTCTGCAGTTTGGCATTGACAATGGGCTCAATCAAACCAGATGATCAAAAGTTATGAGTGAATATGTGAAAAATAATCAAAAAACTTTACTATACGAGAATTGTCGCGGAACAAACTAACCTGACAAAGAAAACACAACAAATTTGTGAAAAATTTTCATTATTTCTCAACAAAATCTCTTTTTAGCTCGATACACTTTACCAAGCAAATTGAATAAGTTCGATATCCTCCCAGAAACCCTTTGGTAATGATTAGTCATTATCATTCGCATCACATGGTAATGTTAACCCCATACCTTTTGAATTGCTTCAAGCTAAATGTAAGAACGGTAATTTTCTAGTTGACCTTTTTATATATCGAGCTCGAGCTTGACTATTAATTTCTTTTGGATTAAATGTAAGATTTATGTAAATACTTACGGGTAATGACCATTGTTTGTATTATTAAAAACTGTAAATAATGAGATAAATTTAATTAAACAATCTATTTCGCGGCGATAATCATCATTGGACGAAGCAAAAACTTAAAATTTTTCATTACATTATTTACAACATATTGTGTAGTGCAAATGTGCTGTTTTTTCAGAAATTTACCTTACTCCCTACATGTAACAAATTATTCAAAGCCCTTCTTGTTATCTATACAGTAACTAGTTATTTGTATCAGTACCTAGTAACGTGCCGGTAAGGCCTTTCCTCCAATGACAACCCCATGTTAAAATAATAGGTTTCGTAATGGAAAGGTAACTACTGAAAACTTTTGATTTCTTATTCTAGTTCATTACATCTAATGGAAAGTTTTGCTGGGTTGTTGATGAAAAACACTTTCATCACTTATACGCTGCAATAAGTTGCCATAATACACGCCGTTGATTGTTTTTCATTTTTGAAGATAATCAATAAACGTAGACATCACCTTGCTTTCAGATAGAATTGTTTTCGCCTTCCTTGGGCACGATTCTCCGACTTCAATTCCACTGTTCTGACTACTCCTTTGTCTCAGGTGTCCACCGCTTGACCTATGCCTCATTAGGGTGACAGCCATTTTTTTTATTTTTTGGAATTTCAAGACGTGTGGGTCGGATTATTGTGACGCTTCATCTAAAACTTTAGTGCGCAAAATTTGAGCAAAATCGGACAATGCTTTCTGGAGTCGCATCGAGTTCAAAGTTCAAATACGCATTTATATATAAAAATTGTCAAAAAAAAAAATTTTTTTTTCACAACAATTTTGATCTATAATATTAATAGGCTACGCGATTTTTTGTTACCGATGTTTTGTTCTACCGTTTTATCCCGATTTTGGCCAAGCATATATTATTTAAAAGGTATTTCTTTTTAGCTGTTCACCAGATTTACAGATTTTAAAATTTTTTCCTTTATTTTGAGTAAATTGCATTTAAAGTTGCTACTAACACATACAAAAAATTATACATATTCTAAATTTGTTAATATGTTTGTTAATGAGTTTGTTATCTTCATTTAAATAATAATAAACCAAAAATGTATTGGTTTGTGAATTGGCTAAGTTGAAAAATAAAGTTGCCTAGAAATTGCACTCGAATTTCGAGCGCTGGAATCTGCTAGTATTAATAATTGTGCTTCAATTAAATTAATTAATAAATAATCTATAGTGAATTATCTTTCTAATAAAACAACAAAATCTATTATCGGCTGAAAAACAGCCAAGTTATATCAAGTTCTCCAGGCTGACATTTGCAAAGGCATAGAAATAGTTTACGACAACAACACTTTTGAAGGCTGTTGATCCGAAAATGATCTTATTATTATTTTATTTATTTATTTTGCATCTCGTCTATTGTTATGCCTTTCGAAATTAATGTCAAAATGGTACGTACTTTTTAGCACTATATCAAATTCTCCAATTTTACTTTTTGAAAAATTTTTTTCAAGAAATTTACCGAAATCAACGATTGGGCTTTAAGGTCTTATTAACAAAATATATGTGGTTAAAAATGCCAAATATTGTAGGTATACTTTTCTTAATTTGGCGAGGGCAGCGTTTTTATTTCAGCGGATTTGAAGAAAACTGTGATTTTTCATACTTTTTCAACTTTTAGGCTACAGCTTTCGATATACAAATTTGGTTATCCTGTATTAAATATAAAAACTAATTACTTTACATATTTTCATAAAATTGCTATAAATTTGAAGAATATATTAAATTTGTTCTATTTAAAAAAAATCGTGATGAAGAAAGTATTTATAAATTTTCATAAAGAGTCATTTTGACATAAAGAGTACCCCACGGGTTAATTTCAGAAAATAAGTCCAGAATATTATTTCTTAGAATTATTAATATATTATCAACAAGTTTTTTCGAAATCCTTCCACAAATATATATTATTTCGATATTTTGTTTTATAAAAATGTTAATATCCTCAAATTTGACCTTTGATCTTAAAGGGGGACAGTTTATAGTGTTTCAATTTAATCTTAATTTACAAGATTGAGAACTTACATCAAGTAGTTCAATATTTTGAAATAAAATCGCTGCCCTCGGCAAATTAAAAACAGGATACCTACAATATTTGTCATTTTTAATCATATATTTTTTGTTAATAAGGCCTTAAAGTCCAATCGTTGATATCGATAAATTTCTTTAACAAAATTTCTGAAAAAGTAAAATTGGAGATTTTGACATAGTGCTAAAAAAGTGCGTACCGTTTTATCATTAATTTAGAACGGCATAAAAATAGACGAGGTGCAAAATACTTTACATAAGTACAATTTTTTCCCATTTACAAAGATTTAATTGAAGATAACCAGAAACAAACAAGTAAGAAAATGAAGGCCTTTTAGACCGACTATACGATATCCTACACCGAAAATTTTGAGAATGTCTTAAATCCAGTTGTGTTGAGCCCGCAATTGGATATAGAAAATAAGAATAAACCAATGTGAGTAGCATTGTTATTAAATTGGGCCCTGCAGATATGAAAAAGTCCATATCGGATTCTATTTTTTCTATGACGGTCAGGTCAAAAAATTGACCGATCATAATTTTGTTTAGTATTTTCACTTACTTTACTCAGGAACATACAAACCAAATTCGAGAAAGATCTATGCAATATTTTTGTTTTTTTTTTGATAGGATTAAGTAAATATCGGGAACTATGACTGAAAATGGTTCTACAGGGTTTATTTACTTATTTCTATGTATAATAAAAACATATAAACTAAATTTGGCTGATATCTATAGTAGACGTTATTTGCATTACTCTTTCTCTCCGCGGAGTTCTTGTGTGTTAGTATTTCCGCACGTTACAATAACAACATTGTCCACATATGCTAACCTTAGTTAGAATACTTTCAAAATGCCCCACGTACACAATATATGAAAAAAATCTATTTTTACTTGGCACAAGAATGCCAAAATTTTTGTTTGTATATTTTTGTTGGCAGAAAAATATAAGTTTTCGCCAGGGAATTTCCAATGAAACAAAAAGTGTATTCATCTAATTACTTTTTTTTGTGTGCTATTTTCGATTTTGCAAACAAATTTAATTATAAACTTAATAATTGCAAAAATTTATTATTAATATAAGTGTGAAAGTGGTGAACATCTTTTGTAAAAAGATTTTATTAAAAAGTTTTTTGCTTCTAAATTATACTCTAAAATTAAGTTATAAATCAGGGACTGTAAATAATAGATATTTTGATTTTTTTTTTAACAAAAAGGTGTATAAGAAGTAAAGTCTTACCAGCAGAAATATTTTTTTTTTATTTGTAGATTTTAAGCAGAAATTTGTATTTTTATATTCTATACCACTATGTGACCTCGCTAAATCTACTCAAAAAGTGATTCTGAGTCGATCGGTATAATAAAAGATGGGTCTAGGTCAAACATTTTTGGTAGTTACAAACATCAGCACAAAGTCACTATAACCTGACCGCAATTTGGTACAGGGTATAAATATCACGCATATGGAAACCGGTTTTTTTTTAAGTTATTCAGTATTCGCATACCGACATAGAGATCGCTCAGATTGCATTGTGGAGATGCTACTGTGCATAATATAAAGTCCGAATTTTATAATTCGAAATAATCATGTTTGCTTGCTTATGCGTGAAGCGGGGCACATGGGTTGAAATGTGTCAAAAGTGAAAATTAATTCAGAAGTTGTAGTTAATATATTGTAAAAAGTTTTGATACCGGGTAAAAGCAGATAAAATTCACCATCAAAGCTGTCAAAAAAATGTTTCGCGTTGTTTACTTGTTTTGTTATACTCTCTCAAAGTTCATAATTTTTCGCTAATTAAGTGCAAAGGACTAAAAAGTAAAAAAACTGCGAATTTCAAGTATATTTTTTTGGTTATTTTTTCTATAAGCAAAACTATTTAAATGGACGCTCCAACTTCAGGTATTGCATCTTCTTAATAAATTTTTTGATGTGTAAACATCTATTTCACAATGTAATCACAGAAACAGAGTAAGACAAAAACGGTATGAGGTGCGATTGTATTGGCGAAAAGATTAGGAAGTATTTGGAGATAAAATGAAAGCACGATTTCATTAGGAACTGTTTGGAGATAAAATAAAAACGTTTTGAAAGATGAAAAATTAAAAATCAAAAATGAAAAATGAAAAACAAAAAATTAAAAATGAAAAATAAAAAATGAAAAATGAAAAATGAAAAATAAAAAATGAAAAATAAAAATTAAAAATTAAATATTAAACATAAAAAAAAATTAAAAAGAAAAATAAAACACGAAAAATTAAAAATAAAAAATGAAAAATGAAAATTAATAAAAAAAAAAATTAAACATAATAAATGAAAAATAAAAAATATAAAATATAAAATAAAAAATAAAAAATGAAAAATAAAAAAAAAAAAAAAAAAAAATAAAAAATAAAAAATAAAAAATGAAAAATAAAAAATAAAAAAAGAAAAATAAAAAATAAAAAATAAAAAATTAATGAATATTAAAAAAAAAAATTAAAAATAAAAAATTAAAAAAGAAAAATAAAAAAATGAAAAATGAAAAATAGAAAATGAAAAATAAAAATAAATAAATGAAAAATGAAAATTAAAACAAAAAAGTAAAAATCAAAAATGAAAAAAGGAAAATAAAAAATAAAAAAATAAAAATACAAAATGAAACATAAAAAATGAAAAATGAAAATTAAAAAAAAAATATTTAAAATAAAAAATTAAAAAAGAAAAATTAAAAATGAAAAATAGAAAATGAAAAATGAAAATTAAAAAAAAAATTTTAAATAAAAACAAATGAAAAATAAAAACTTAAAAATGAGAAATAAAAAATGAATAATGAATAATTAAAAATGAAAAATGAAAAATAAAAACTGAAAAACCAAAAATGAAAAATGAAAAATGAAAAATAAAAAATAAAAAATGGAAAAAGAAAAAGAAAAAATGAAAAATAAAAATTGAAAATTGAAAAATAAAAAATGAAAAACTAAAAATAAAAAATGAAAAGAGTTTTTCTCTGAATGAAAAATAAAAAAGAAAAATAAAAAATGAAAAATGAAAATTAAAAAAAAAAAAAATTAAAAATGAGAAATGAAAAATAAAAAATGAAAACAAAAAAAAAAAAAAGAAAAATAAAAATTAAAAAAGAAAAATAAAAATAAAAAAATAATAAATGAAAAATGAAAAATAAAAAATGAAAAATAAAAAATTGAAAATAAAAAATGAAAAGTAAAATATTAAAAACGAATAATTAGAATTAACCAGTTGAATAAATAATAAATAATATAAATTATTATACCCTATACCACTATGTGGTTTGGGTATAATGACTTTGTGCTGCTGTTTGTAACTACCAAAAATACTTGACCTAGACCCATCTTTTATTATACCGATCGACTCAGAATCACTTTCTGAGTCGATTTAGCGATGTCCGTCCGTCTGTCCGTCCGTCTGTGTGTCCATGTAAACCTTGTAATGAAATTACAGGTCGCAAATATGAATATATTTTGAAGAAATTTGATACATAAGCTTCTATCAGTCATAGGATGAACGCTATTAAAATTGGTGAAATTCGGTCCGTGGTCAAACTTAGTCCCCATACAAATGACCCCTATGAAATCGGCCTAAATTTTCGTAAGATCCAAATTATCATATAGATATCAGTCAAATTGGGTTTTTATTTGTTTATTATATCCATTAATCAGTAGTCCAAATAAAATCCCTATAGGACAATTCTTAGTCATAGGCCCCATATAGAGCTGCTTCTCGATCTTCACTTAAATCTATCAAAAAACAAAAATATTGCACAGATTTTTCTTAAATTTGGTTTGTATATATTTTTTCAAAATATAAGTGACTTTACTAAATATGGTCAGGATCAGTCCATTTTTCGACCTAGTCCCCATATAAGTATATCATCTGATATGAACTTTTTAGTATCTGCAGCCTAAAAAATTAATAACAATGCCACTCAAATTTGGTTTATGCTTTTTTTTCTATATCGAATCAGTTGGACCGAAGAGATGGGGTGTCTAAACCATAGTATAGGGTATCGTATAGTCGGTCTTGACCGACTATAATTTTCTTACTTGTTTTTATATTAGCAGAGTCCCTGCAGTTGTGTGCTATAGGTTATACATAGATGGCGCTTTCGGTTTGGTTTTAAAAAAGTGTCATAAAAAATCTTTAATTACTAGATGTTACACATCTCCCCTGTGATAGGACTCACATTACTTTTTGTTTTTTAAAAAAATATTGTAGAAATATTTAAAAAATTCTGTTTGAATATTATCCCAAAAAAAGGTATTTTTAAAATAAATATTGAGTTTCAAAGTGTTATCGGGTGAGATCGCGTAAATCTGTTTCCACAGTAAATAACTTGCGGATTCCAAAAAAAAAAAAATAAAAAAAATATTTTGCGTGATTGCAAATCCCCAGTTGCAAATTAAAATATCCTGCAAATGCAATAGCTAACACTTGTTCATTGTTTTGGTTTGTCTTTATTTTCGTTACTCTGATTTTTGTTATTGCTGTTGATGATCATGTATATTATAGTGGGATGAAAATTGAAAAAGTACAATGATAAGACAAATTATAGAAAACTCTTCAAATTGCAATATAAGTTTCCGGTTTGCGAAAAATTCATCGTCTAAATAGAAATGAATTATATCTAATAGAAACCACTATTTTTATTTTATTCTACAAATTGAAAAGAAAAAAAATAAAAAAAAAAACAGGAAATCTCAATATTACAAAATTGAGGAATAACATTTTTTTGGTTCAAGATACTTAACCCTGGTACGTTTTAATATTTTGATTTTTAGTACACTCTTATTAAAAATCCCAAATAGAAATGATAAAAAATACTGTCAAAGTCCTACTTAGTCCTACGAAATTCGAGTGCAATTTCTAGGCAACTTTATTTTTAAACTTAGCCAATTCACAAACCAACGCTTTTGTGGTTTATTATTATTGTGAATGAAGAAAACAAACTCATTAACAAACACATTAACAAATTTAATAAGCACACACATAGCATACGTCTAATTTTATGTATGTGTTATTACAAACTTTAAATGCAATTTACTCAAAATAAAGGAAAAAATTTTAAAATCTGTAAATCTGCAAAATGGCTAAAAATAAATACCCTTGCAAATAATATACGTTTGGTCAAAATCGGGATAAAAAGGTAGAACAAAACATCTGTCACAAGAAATCGCCTAGCCTATTAATATTATAGATTTGTAAAAAAAAAATATTTTCTTTTAATACGGCTTCCCTGAATTAATTCTCATTTTGACTTTCATTCATACTGCAATATGAGACATAAGTCTTGTGTATGAAAGATCAAACAAAAATAAAATAACTAAATAAATAAATAAACCCCTGTGTGCCGGCCACACTATACATACCAAATGTTCATAAAATTTAAATTTTGAATATACTGGACAATATGTTTCGACAACAGGTCTAATTCTGACATTTTAAAATCTCAAATCAGACGTTTAATTCCAACACGCAACTCCTACAGCTGTCAAAAATCAAAGCGCTATTTATCAGAATTGTTTACTTAACTTAAAATTTATTATTTAGCCATTAAATTTTAATCATGTTTTACTTTGGCACATAAATATTAACATTGTTGGCGTAATAATAAATGTCTGGCAGAAAAAAACAATAAAAATTAAATAAATAAAAATATTAGAGGGTTTCCACCACATTTCACGTTCCTAGCAAATAAGTTATTTACATGTCAACTGTAAATTGTCATTGTTTTTAAGCATTGCTCACTTCTGTCATAATTTATTTTAATAGACATATATTTTTTTTTCTTTTTAACAATATAAATACATATATAAAAAAGTATGTCATGTTTTAACTTCTGTAACCACAGAACCATAAATACACACACACACATAAGCTTGAAAAAAATTAAAAATTTTTTCTTATTTTAATTGCAAAATATTCAATGTGCATTCATTCATTAGGTGGGCAAATGTTTGCGTGGCAAATTTAATTACCAATTTTGAAGCACGTAATTCACATTAAATTGGCGAGCAATTTTCATAAATTTAAATAGCCTTTTAATTTTTGTTCAATTTATTATTGGTCAGTCATTGTTATTATGTATTGGAATTTTTGTAATGAAATTGGTTAGGAAAATTTTTTAAACAAAAAGAAAAAAAAAATATATTTTTAAAAATATATTATATAAAAACTTAAGATTTCATAAGGGGAGTTTATCATCAGAATGTCGTCATAAAAAAAATTATTTTTTTTTTAAATTTCCAATAAGGCACGACTTTTTTTGGGGGATTATTCCATGATTATCACAGCTTATCACGGCCCTATGCTCCTTGCAGGAGTAAGAGGAAGAAATCTATAATATTAATAGGCTAGGCGATTTGTTGTGACCGATGTTTTGTTCTACCGTTTTATCCCGATTTTGGCCCAACGTATATTATTTGTAGGGCCGTTTTGCAGATTTACAGATTTTTAGATTTTTTCCTTTATTTTGAGTAAATTGCATTTAAAGTTGCTACTAACACATACATAAAATTATACATATGCTATGTGTGTTTTATTAAATTTGTTAATGTGTTTGTTAATGAGTTTGTTATCTTCATTCACAATAATAATAAACCATAAAAGTGTTGGTTTGTGAATTGGCTAAGTTGAAAAAAAAGCTGCCTAGAAATTGCACTCGAATTTCGAGCGCTGGAATCTGCTAGCATATACGTATATGTATATATATCTCAGCTTTGAAAATATTGGTGGAGTAATAATTGGGTCAAGGAATTACATGCAAATATTTTGTATACATTTATATAGCCCATTTATTAGAGAATACAACAAAACAAAAAGCAAATACAATAAAACTAAGGACATAAAACAGCAAAGGAATTAAAAACTATGCTCACACAGAAAGTCAGGCAAAGCAAATAAGAGAAAAACAAATTATTTACCATTATATATAAGCTATGAAATCATTTTTAAATTGACATTTCATTAGTTGACCTCAAGCCGGTCACAAGGCGATTTCTTGTGACCGATGATTTGTTCCACAGTTTTCTCCCGATTTTGACTAAACGTATCTTATTTGAAAGGTATTTCTTTTTAGCTGCCCACCAGATTTACAAATTTTTAAATTTATACATTTTTTTTGGAGTAAAATGCATATAAAGCTGCTACTAACACATACATAAAATTATACAATGTTATGTGTGTGTTTATTAAATTTGTTAATGTGTTTGTGAGTTTGTTTTCTTCATTCACAATAATAATTGTGTTGAACTGAAAGAATAATTTTAGACATAAACGAATAATTGGACATAAACCAATAACGACAATAATTGACATTTAAAAAGTGTTGAGTTGTGAATTGGCTAAAAGTGATTAGCATACCTTCAGGATCTTTATTAAATGAAAAATAAAAATTTCCAAGAATTTTCACTCGAATTTCGAGGGCTGGGATCCGGTAGTCTATATTAACCAAACATCCCTCCTTTGAAAGGTACTTCTTTTCAGCTGACCACCGGATTTACAGATTTTCACCATCTGGAATATTTTTTGGACTAATACTCATTTAAAGTTACTACTAACCCATACATAAAAATATACAACGGTGTGTGTGTGTTTATTAAATTTGTTAATGTGTTTGCAAAATTGTATGTGGAAAGCCTTGCGTTGAAATGAAAAATAAATTTGTAGATAAACCAATACCGACAATAACGCTATCAAGTTTCATTATAATAATTGCATATTGCATGCTTGAATGGCTTAAAATTAGCATACCTTTAGGTGGCATACAAGGTGGTTCAAATACCTTTAGGTCCTCTTATTTATGTGTGCTCAACAAATATTTATAATGAAATAAATGTAATGAATTAAATGGATTAAAAAAACATAACAACAAGTAAATTGAATGAAACAATAAAATTTTCTAGAATTTGCACTCGAATTTCGAGAACTGGGTTCTGCTAGTAATATTTAAATGTTTGGAAAAACGAAAAATCGTTATTAAAAAACATTAAGTAGGAAGAACCCAACGTAAAACTGCAAGTCGGCCGTCCATGACATAATTAAGCGATATAACGAACATAAAAGAATATGAAATAAACAACGCACGATTATAAAAAAGAAGCTTAGCCCGAGAGAGGAAAAAATTATTTCGCGAAGTGCAGAAGTATTCACTTATCTCTTATCCAGAACTTACCACAATTATAAAAAAAGAGTTTTAGAAAAACATTCATGCAGAAGCGGTGAGGATGGTGCGAGTGCACTGTGATCACAAATCCATTTTTTTTGGCAGAAATTAAAAAAAAAAATTAATAAATTTTGAAAAGGGTATAAATAAAATGGCAATCATATAAATATTAATGGCAATCAGAAAAATATAATGAAAAAACTAATGTGAGTCCGGTCACAAGGGAGATGTGTAAACATCCAGTAATTCAAGATTTTTTATGGCACTTTTTTAAAATAAAACAGTGCCATCTACGTATCACTTATAGCAATCAACTGTAGGGACTCTGCTATATAAAAATAATAAATATTATTTATTATTCCAACCGGTTAATTTTTGATTTCTCGTTTTCTATTTTTCATTTTTCATTTTTCATGTTTAATTTTTCATTTTTTATTTTTAATTTTTCATTTTTAATTTTTCATTTTTATTTTTCCTTTCTATTTTTCATTTTCTGTCTTTCATTTTTCATTTTTTATTTTTTATTTTTTATTTTTAATTTTTCAATTTTAATTTTTAATTTTTTTTTTCATTTTTCATTTTTTTTTTAATTTTTCATTTTTTATTTTTCATTTTTCATTTTTATTTTTCATTTTTCAATTTTCATTTTTTATTTTTAATTATTTATTTTTCATTTTTTATTTTTCATTTTTCATTTTTCGTTTTTCATTTTTCATTTTTCATTTTTCATTTTCCATTTTTCATTTTTTATTTTTCACTTTTCATTTTTCAGTTTTCATTTTTCATTTTTTATATATCATTTTTAATTTTTCATTTTTTATTTTTAATTTTTCATTTTTCATTTTTATTTTTCATTTTTCATTTTTCGTTTTTCATTTTTAATTTTTTATTTTTTATTTTTAATTTTTCATTTTTATTTTTCCTTTCTATTTTTCATTTTCTATCATTTTTTATTTTTCATTTTTTATTTTTTATTTTTTATTTTTAATTTTTCAATTTTAATTTTTTTTTTCATTTTTCATTTTTTTTTAATTTTTAATTTTTTTTTTTAATTTTTCATTTTTTTTTCATTTTTCATTTTTATTTTTCATTTTTCAGTTTTCATTTCTTATTTTTAATTAATTATTTTTCATTTTTTATTTTTCATTTTTCATTTTTCGTTTTTCATTTTTCATTTTTCATTTGTCATTTTTCATTTTTCATTTTCCATTTTCCATTTTTTATTTTTCACTTTTCATTTTTCAGTTTTAATTTTTCATTTTTTATATATCATTTTTCATTTTTTATTTTTAGTTTTTCATTTTTCATTTTTCATTTTTATTTTTCATTTTTCAGTTTTCATTTTTTTGTTTTTTTATTTTTCATTTTTTTGTTTTTCATTTTTCATTTTTCATATTTTATTTTTAATTTTTTACTTTTTATTTTTAATTTTTCATTTTCAAACAGGTTATTACATACGAGCATCATAATTTTTTCACCAATACAATCATAAATCACACCGACTTTGTGTTACGCTCACATGTTACGCTGTTTTTGTGATTGTATTGTGAAATAGAAATTTACCCCATGCGCATATAGAAAAATTATGTGGCAGTTAATTTTTTCCGAAACCCTAGGCTATTAAGATAAAATATAACGTTTAAAAGTAGAAAACTGATATTTTTTAATACAAAGTATTTACTGAATATATCACAAAAAAAAATTTTTTCTCGAAATCCGCAATAAAAAATTACTTGTAAATAAAATTCTGACAGAGGAATTTACTTGAAAATGCACACAGTTAATCTCTAACATATATTTAACAAAACCTTAAAGTGCCAGATCCATTCTTTGAAATTTTGTTAAAGAAAATTTTTTAAAACTTAAAAAGGAGTTTTCAAAATTCTATCAAAAATTTTCCATCTTTGGCCTCATTTCGCAATAGGTTAAAAACGGGGTAATAAAACAATAATTTTGCCTGAGTGCTCCTAGGTATAATGACAAAAAATGATGGCTTTAATTAATTTCTTAAAGTTAAAAAAGTTTTCATCAAATTTCACGACCTAGTTTTTTTTTTGGCCCAATAGTGGTTTGGGGCGTTTGCTATTTCTTGGCAAGTTTTTATTCGATTTTGAAGTTATATCGCCTTTTAAAGGGTTAATTTAGTACTGAAAGCGATTCATATAACAACTTGTTGAAAATATTAAACTATAGAACGAAATTTTCGAAAAATCTAAAAAAAAGTCATATTTTCCCCATATAAACACACTTGAAATTATCAGTCGCGTTGAGGCACTTCTAAATTTTTTTTTGATTGACCCAAAACTTTGTATTTCTCAGTTTTTTTTTTGCTATTAGCATATTTCTAGGGGATGAGATCGAGAGTTTGAACCTTTTTTTATTAAGGGCCACACTAATGTGGACCCAGGAGCATTTAATGTCTCATATAGTCGGCTTATTTTACATATTTCTTAATTAATTTACCCAAAGAAATGGTCCTCTGTGAAATGATTTAAAATATAAGAAAATCAATCTATAACCTGGCCAAAATGAACACCTGCATTCATAATAAGTAAATGAATACCAATATAAGAATATTTTCAGTTATGTTATGAACCACTTGTAGGATTACATACTCGAACATGCATAAATATGAACGATCATGCATTGCAATACTTGTATAAGGTAAACAGAAATACCATACATCAGCTTGTTGGCTAAAAGACTTTAGGCGACAATGCAAGCGATTTATAGGCGTCGCATGGACAAAAGTCTGAGAATGATGAGGATTAAAATGACCAAGTGTATTAAAAAATATGCAAGTACGTTGTACGTGCACTCATACTTTCGGACAAGCATCTGTGTATAGTGCTGTATTGTGATATTATCAAGTCATGAGATGTCTTCAAACACACATCCATATGTACAGTTTGTCAATGAAATCTTTGCACATAAAGAAAAATTAAAAACTTAAGAAACATTGATTCTTTTTCAAATGCCCAACTTTTTTATATTTTTTCATCTTAGCTGTTTTATATGATTGTAAATGCACATAATAAATAAATAAAAAAAAATTGCTTCAATAGAAAGTATTCTAACGAATATTAAAAAGGACAACAGTTCAATATCTGTGCTGTTAAATAAATGTCTGCGCAATTAGGCTCAATTCGGTCTAATGTTTAATTCATTGTACATTTGTGGGTTTTTAGTTGCAAATTTTGTGTGTCCATCTTGAGTATCAATTGCTAACGTCTGCGCATTGAATGAATAAGCTTTGGAATATTATATTCTGCAGGTATTTTTCCCACTCTTCCTTAATAAATAATTTTTATTTGTTGGCGACCTTTTACCGCACTTTTTATTTAGATGAACCCACAAATTTAAGATAGCGTCCATATCAGAACTGTGGGCAGGGGTATCAATAACATTGGTACAGTTGTATAATAACCAGAACCTACACAAATAAGATTTATGTTTCGGATCATTATCTTGATAATCTTTGTATATGAACTTATACGAATTTTGTGGGTCAGAAATACCGGATAAACTTCTTTTGTCACTATTTAATCAAAAATCCTGATTTTAACAACTCCCTTGCTTGAAATACAACCACATACCATAACTACCAGTTTTCCAAACTTTACTGTAAGTATTAAATTTTTATTTTCTAATGCTGTTAGAGATTTTCGCCAAACTTTTTGTGGTCCCTTTCATCTCATCTCAGAACGTCATACCAGTACTCTGGAGGAAGTGAAATGTGTTTTGTAGCAAATTTAAATAATTTTTCACTGAGAGTACAGGTTTTTCCTAGCCTCTCGTGAGCAATATTTGTATTTAATCATTATTCACTTGAAAAGCTAATCCTCTCGTGCCGGATTGCGGCTTATCGTAAAGAGTTTAAAGAGTTTTAATTGTTTTAATTATTTTGCTTTCAATAAGCCACTTCACATTTTTGGTCTGTCTGGTGACCCTTTTTATTCGAGTCTTTTTTCTTTTTCAGCACAGTATAGCGGTTTCCCTGGCTGATTTTCCTTTATCTATAATATTCATAGGCTAGGCGATTTCTTGTGACCGATGTTTTGTTCTACCGTTTTATCCCGATTATGATCAAACGTATATTGTTTGAAAGGTATTTCTTTTTAGCCGTTTTGCAGATTTACAGATATTTTAATTTTTTCCTTTACTTTTAGTAAATTGCATTCAAAGTTGCTACTAACACATACATAAAATTATAAAATGCTATGTGTGTGTTTATTAAATTTGTTTATGTGTTTGTAATAAAAATGAGTTTGTTTTTTTGTGTTGATTTGTGAATTGGCTATAATTGATTAGAATACCTTTAGGGTCTCTATTTAATGAAAAAATAAAATTTCCTAGAATTTGCACTCGAATTTCGAGGGCTGGCATCTGCTAATAATAATTGAAATACACCAATTGAATAATGCACTAATTGAATTTTATAATTTTCGAATTTTATAATTTTAGAAATTTAAAATTGTAGAATTTCAGAATTTTAGAATTTTAGAATTTTGGAATTTTAGAATTTTAAAATTTTAGAGTTTCGGAATTTTTGAATTTTCGGATATAAGAGTTTTAGAATTTTGGAATTTTTTAATTTTAGAATTTTGGAATTTGGAATTTTAGAATTTTGGAATTTTAGAAGTTTGGAATTTCTGAATTTTAGAGATTTAGAATTTTGGAACTTTAGAATTTTGGAATTAAAGAATTTTAGAATTTTAAAATTTCAGAATTTTTGAATTTTCGAATTTTAGAATTTCAGAATTTTAGAATTTTGGAATTTTGGAATTTAAGAATTTTAGAATTTTAAAATTTTAGATTTTCTGAATTTTCAAATTTTAGTGTTTTAGAATTTTGGAGTTTTAAAATTTTTGAATTTCAAAATTTTATAATTTTTGAATTTTAGGGTTTTATAGTTTTAGAGTTTTGGAATAAAAGAATTTTAGAATTTTAAAATTTCAGAATTTTAGGGTTTTAGAATTTTGGAATTTAAGAATTTTAGAATTTTAAAATTTCAGAATTGTGGAATTTTCGAATTTTGGAGTTTTAGAATTTTAGAATTTCAAAATTTTAAAATTTTTGAATTTTAGGGTTTTAGAGTTTTAGAATTTTGGAATTTTAGAATTTCAGAATTTTAGAATTTTGGAATTTTAGAATTTTGGAATTTAATAATTTAAGAATTTTAGAATTTTCAAATTTCAGAATTTTTGAATTTTCGAATTTCAGAATTTTTTAGTTTTAGAATTTTGAAATTGAAGAATTTAAGTATTTTAGAATTTTAAAATTTCAGAATTTTTGAAATTTCGAATTTTCGAATAATAGAATTTGAGAATTTTTAAGTTTCAGAATTTTCGAATTTTAGAATTTCAGAATTTTATAGTTTTAGAATTTTGGAATTTCAGAATTTTATAGTTTTAGAATTTTGGAATTTTAAAATTTCGGAATTGAAGAATTTAAGCATTTTAAAATTTCAGAATTTTTGAATTTTTGAATTTTAGAATTTCAGAATTTTATAGTTTTAGAATTTTGGAATTTCTGAATTTTCAAATTTTAGTGTTTTAGAATTTTGGAGTTTTAAAATTTTTGAATTTCAAAATTTTATAATTTTTGAATTTTAGGGTTTTAAGGTTTAGAATTTGGAATTTCAGAATTTTAGAATTTTAAAATTTCAGAATTTTAGAATTGTGGAATTTTGGAATGTAAAAATTTTATAATTTTTGAATTTTAGTGTTTCAGAGTTTTAGAATTTTGGAATTTCAGAATTTTAGAATTTTGGAATTTTGGAACTTTATAGTTTTAGAATTTTGGAATTTAAGAATTTTAGAATTTTTAAATTTCAGAATTTTTGAATTTTCGAATTTTAGAATTTTGAAATTTAAGAATTTTAGAATTTTAAAATTTCAGAATTTTGGAATTTTCGAGTTTTAGAATTTTGGAATTTTAGAATTAAAAAATTTTATAATTTTTGAATTTTAGTGTTTTAGAGTTTTAGAATTTTGGAATTTCAGAATTTTAGAATTTTGGAATTTTGGAACTTTATAGTTTTAGAATTTTGGAATTTTAGAATTTTTAAATTTCAGAATTTTTGAATTTTAGAATTTTAGAATTTCAGAATTTTATAGTTTTAGAATTTTGGAATTTTAGAGTTTTGGAATTGAAGAATTTAAGTATTTTAGAATTTTAAAATTTCTTAATTTTCGAATTTTAGAATTTTAGAATTTCAGAATTTTATAGGTTTAGAATTTCGGAATTTTAGAATTTTGGAATTTAAGAATTTGCGAATTTTAGAATTTTAAAATTATGGAATTTTTGAATTTCAAAATTTTTGAATTTTAGGGTTTTTTTGGTTTTAGAATTTTGGAATTTCAGACTTTTTGAATTTTAAAATTTTAGAATTTTGGTATTTTAGAATTTAGAATTTCGGACTTTTAAATTCTTAGAGTTTAAGAATTTTAGAATTTCAGAATTTTAGAACTTTACGATTTTAGAATTTTGGGATCTTAGGATTTTAGTATTTTAGAATTTTTTAATTATAGAATTTTAGCGTTTTTAAATTTTAGAATTTTAGCATTTTCGAAATAATAAACCTTCTGGCTCCAAATACTTTTGGTTTTCAAATATAAAAATTTAAAAAAAAAAACTTAAAAATTTTACACAATGTCCTTACATAATCGCTTCTAACTTAAAATATTCAACAAAAAAAAATTTTCAAGCTCTTTTTAAAGATACGAATCGTACCCTTTAAATGATATGAGTATCGATTTTTGTATTTAAGGGGTTATATGTAATTTTTTGGGGATCTTGAGTTCAAAGCCTCATGTCTAAAAAAAACATTTATTTTAAAATTCTAAAGAAAACATAATGATAATTGAGGTGCTTTCGAGATTTGTGAAAAGTTTCGAGCATCGTGGTCCTTATCATGTTTTTCTTTACAAATCCATATGAAATATCTTACACTTAAAAAACGAAGCTCAAATATCGTTTATGTCTGCAACCTCGATTTTGTTCAAATTCACACGATTGATAAGATTTCTTGTGGTGAATCTCAAACAAAATAAAAACAGTTTTTTGGTTGCCCTCGTTCCGGAGACATGTGTGTTCAAATTCCACACATTGATTTTAGTAATTTTTGATCAGATATGAAAAATGTGCATATAGTAAATATATCGCTGGAAAGTTTATTGTAGTGGCTTTTCAATGAGATATGAACCGACCTTTTTATATAAAATATATGTTACTAACAATAGATATTAAAACAAAAATTTAAATCGTATGTATCGAATATTTTAAATAATATTTATTTAGTATTTTTTAATTTATTTATTTATTTACGCTGTAGTCAATATGGATAGCGAATGGGTTAACAATGATGTTGGGAGCAACATATTGCATTAGGAATAATTTCATGTTAGAAAGATTGTCATTAATTTCTAACTACATTAATTATGAATTTTGGGAATAAGTATTTATTTAAACTAGCAGATTCCAGCAATCGAAATTCGAGTGCAATTTCTAGGCAACTTTATATTCCAACTTAGCCAATTCACAAACCAACACTTTTTTGGTGTATTATTATTGTGAATGAAGATAACAAACTCATTATAATGATAATTAATTAATTTGATAATTATCAAACACATTAACTAATTTTATAAACACACACATATCATATGTATAATTTTATGTATGTGTTAGTAGCAACTTTAAATGCAATTTACTCCAAATAAAGGAAAATATTAAAAAATCTGTAAATCTGCAAAACGGCTAAAAGGAAATACCTTTCAAATACTATACGTTTGGTCAAAATAGGGATAAAACGGTAGAACAAAACTTCGGTCACAAGAAATCGGCTAGCCTATTAATATTATAGATTTCTCATCATATAAAAAGTTTTATATTTGTAAAAAAAAAAAAAAAATGTAATAATACTTTTTTGAGAAATTGTACTTTTTAAGAAAAGATAATTTTTTAAGAAAATATTCTTTATAAGAAAATATATTATTTTTTATAAAAATAAATAAGCGTAGTATATTAAATATAATACAAATTAAATATTAAAATAAACAGAATTTGATGTTGCTAGCAACATGTTGCAATAGAAGAAAAAAAAAAACTTTAGTGTTTTTTATATACACAGTATAAAAATGTAAATTTAACAAAATATTGACCAAAAGGAAACGCAGTACTGGATAAGAAAACATTGAAAAATTTTTTTATAATGTTTACAAAAATTATATACTATAAAAACCCATTGTGCTAAAAATATGAAATATGTAAAATACACTTAGGTCTTTTTTTATGCGGCCGAAGCGTTCCAAAAAAAATCGCATAAAGGAAATCCGCATAAAAAGACTCAATTTCCATACAAAATGGATGATCCGTTCCGAATAGTTCAAAAACCTTATAACTTTAAATCAAGGCGTAAAAATTAGACTAAAATCGCATAAAAAAATCAGAAAAAAAAAATAAAAAATAACCAAAAAACAATTCATTTATTAAAAACATCACTTTTTACATAAAAACAAAAAAAATAATACATTTTATCAGACTTATTACCTGGTTAATTCAGTTTTATAAAAGTTAAAAATATATTGAAATAAAAAATTAAGTAATTACATACTAAAAACAAAAGAATTATGAAATAAAAGAAACAAAAAACAATTCATTTATTTTTAAACATAGAAAACACAAAAAAAGAAAAAACTCTCATCGCTCGATGAACCAATTAAATCATCACCGTTATCTTCGCTAAATGAAATAACATAAACATTATCAGATGATAAGGTTGGAGCATCCATACTGTCTTCATTTGGAAGATTATGATCTGTTTTTTCAAAATAATTGGTCAAAATTTTTGAGTTGTATTGTTTTTTTTAAACTAGTTGTGTTGTTCGCGATATCCCGACATAAGGTAGCAAATTTCTCTATTGAGTCTTAAGGCTTTTTCATTGTCAGGTTCGTACAGAAGGATTTGATTTTGTAATACATTAATTGTTTGCAAACTTTTTCCAACTGTTTGAACATTAAGTGGTGGTAAAGTTTCACCGTCACAATCGCTTTCTGGATTTCCATCATTTTCTTTAGTTACGCCATTAATAATTTCATCGTTACTTAATGGAATATCCTCGAGAAATTCTTCTAAATCATTGTAATTAAATGTATCAAACCCCTCTCCTCCGATTTGGTATACCAAAGCTATGATATCGTCATATATTGTTACTGTTGCAGTTCCTGTATTATTTATAACACACTCAGACCAAGGCGCTTTCCAGCAAGCGTTTAAAGTGTATGGTCTTATATCTGACACAGCTGATGAAAAATGAATTATGGAGTCAAAAATTCTGAGTTTTTTCCATACCTCATTTAGCGCTAATGATTCGTTTTCTATTTTATTGACTATAAATTTATACGTACGTTTAATATATATATAATATTTTTTAAATGTAGAAATAATTCCTTGGTCTAATGATTGGAGAATACTTGTAGTGTTGGGTGGAAAAATACTACCTTCACATTGGGATGTTCGATGTGTGGATGCCTTGGAGCGTTATCCACTCTAAGCAAAATTTAAATTGTAAATTTTTTTGCTTCATATAAAATTCTACTTCGGGCACAAAGCATTTGTTAAACTATTCGGTAAAAATTGCAGTTGTTACCCAGGCTTTGGAATTAGCCATCCAATGTACGGGTAAACGCTTTAAATCCTTACCTTTTAAAGCTCGTGGTCTTAAAAATTTGTTTACTACCAGTGGTTTTAACATTCGATCGCCTGAATCATAACTGCATAGTAAAAAAGTTATCCAATCCTTGTTTGCTTTAAACTCACTAGCGTTTTTTTTTTTAAATTTTTTTTTTTTTTTTTATTAATCAACACTCAGGGGATGCCCCCTACAGATGCAGTGCATTGTGTTGATCTCAGGAAAATAGGTTAAAGAGGAAAGAGGGAGTAGTGTGTTCATTTTTTTTTTTTGCAGCGACAGACCAAAGCCTCTGGTGGGAATCGAACCCACGATCCCTCGCATGATGGGCGAGCACGCTACCTACTCACCTACCGGTACGTACGATTAGGCATTTTTTCCAGAACAATCCAGTTTCAGCTGCATTAAAAACCTGATGTGCACAATAACCTCCATTTTCGATAATCTTTTTTAATTCTTTGGGATAAGTTCTGGCACTGTCTTTATCAGCTGATGCAGTTTCGCCTCTAATTTGAACGTTATGAAGTGCATTCCTCTTTAAAAATTCGGTAAGCCACCCTTTGCTTGCCGAAAATTCTTTAGATGTGGATGGCTCCGATTCTTTAATTTTTTTCATTCAAAATAAGTGCCTTTTCTGTAATTAAGTAACCACTAATAGGAATTTTTTCTTAGTCAGATAATCCATCCATATTATAAGAGCTCGCTTCATTTTCTCTAAAACGGAATCACGAGAATAAGATGATAATTTTGAACTAATATGTGTTCCAGAACTAACCGATTTTTTTATGTGAGATTCATTCCTTTTAATTGCTCTTATTGAAGATTCTCCAAGTTTAAAATGTTTTACAACAGCAACAGCTGTGTCCATTATCTAGAAAAAAAATTCTTAAAAATATATATAACAAATTTTATTTCATTAATTTAAGGCACATATCGTGGCACTTACCTTTTCAAATAATATAAAAAAAAAAATAAAGATTAAATGTGTACGATGCAAATGAAAAACGAAACGTCTCAGTTTGTACGTAACAAGTTCAATGACAGAATTACAATAACAAAAATACAAACATTTAATTTTGTAATTTAAAACGGGGAATCACCAAACTCTATATGCTTTCCTTGCTTACACACATTGCTTTTAAATTTTGAACATTACTGTGCATTAGTGATGCCAACGTTTAGAAATGTTTAAAACGAGAAAAATTTTTGAAAATTCAATAAAAAAAAATGAGTAAAAAAAAAAATTAATTCGAATTTAAAACCGCATAACTTCAAATCCGCATTAAAATAAACCGCATAAAAACAGACCTAAGTGTACTAAAAAAAGGAAGTATAAATTTCATTTAAAAAACTGTCCAAGAAATGACCGGGCACTGCAATAAAAATAAGAACCTTTTTTTTAAGCCTAGTTCCGCGAAACCGGGTGGCTTGTCCGCAGATTTTTTTTTCTGGGTTCAGGGATAAGCCGGATTTGGCTAGTTTTGCAGCGACACACCAAAGCCTCTGGTGGGAATCGAACCCACGACCCCCGCAAGATAGGCGAGCACGCTACCTACTCACCTACCTACTCAATTGTGTCAAATTCATCCCCCATGATAAAATGTTGGCATATTTCCTAAACAAAATTTACATAAATGAACAAAGTTTTCCGTTTTTTCTTTTATCTAGTGAAATAATAGACATATTTCAATTATAACAACTAGCAGATTCCAGCCCTCGAAATTCGAGTGCAAATTCTAGGAAGTTTTATTTTTTCATTAAATAAAGACCCTAAAGGTATGCTAATCAATTATAGCCAATTCATAAATCAACACAAAAAAACAAAATGCGGGGAAATAAAAAGAAACAAGATTTTTGGTGATTTATTAAAAATGAGAAAATTCTCAATATTTTATTTAAAATAAATTACCTTTAAAATGGACTGTATTTGAGTAGATGGAGATCCGTGTGGACAATGTATTCGTCTTGGCATTCAAACGAAGATTAAAAAAAAAAGTTACATCTAACTAGGATAGAAAGAGGCAACAAGCAATGTTTTTAGATACCGTCAACGGTTTACTCGCTAGAATCTATGTAAATACTCCCTACAAAGATCTTTACAAAAAGGAGTAAAACTTAGATTCTAACTAGTAATTAACCCTTAAAGAGGGTGAGGGTTTGCAAAAGGGCAAACTAAATTAATGAGCAATATAAAAGAATTTGTGCTTAAACATTGCCGGCCACCTTGCAACACTAGAGGAGGTTGCAACAAAGTCTTAGCTAGGTAAAAGAGAGAGGTTACAAAAGCAAGGAAAGGTAAAAGTATAATAAATGTTTTTTCATAATTTTAAATATTTCATGTATATATATATATATTTTTTTTTTTTTTTTTTACATTTTTTCAAAAAACACTTAAAACTAATGGTCAAGGGACCAAACCAGTATGGACTGGGTTCTTTGATCAAGGGATCAGCTGATCAAGGGATCAGACCAGTGTAAACTGGATTTTCGTCGTGCGGTCAAGGGACCGCGTTGATCCAAGGGGATCGGGTTTGACCCAAGGGGGTCGTTGATCCAAGGGGATCATAGGTCCAAGGGGACCTGTCCTCTAAAGAGGCGATTGGCCAGAAATGACCCAACCAAATATGGTATATTGTGCCATTGGAAGACCCGGGCTCGAATATATTTTTCCCTTAATAATCTGAGGGTTAACTTCAGGTCCTAAGACCAAAGCTACCGGCCCAGATACGTTAAAACGGGGGTCCGCCAATTGGAACCCGGCAAAATGTTCCCGTATAGTATCTGGAACGGACTCTGAAGGAGTCTTAACACCGCGCATTTTAGTAACTTTCGCCGTGAGCGAAATTCGTTGTGTTGGGTCAAACGACGAACCGACAGCTAATCGACAATATCCAATATTGTCCATCTTAGATACGGGCAGCCGCAATTGA
Source organism: Cordilura impudica (assembly GCA_963682025.1). Taxonomy (NCBI): domain Eukaryota; kingdom Metazoa; phylum Arthropoda; class Insecta; order Diptera; family Scathophagidae; genus Cordilura; species Cordilura impudica. Next base: position 42,921,032 of record OY821521.1, on the reverse strand, counting down.
TGGACCAAGGATTCGCAGATGTAGCTAATGCTACAGCAAGGGTCCAAAGCTGCTCGTATCGGAATGGAGTTTGTCGGTAAGATGAGTCTGATCAACACAGTGGGGGAAAACGTGACAACATGACGGATGGGTAAGGGGCAAGTCTTTGAAACGGAGGACGACGGACGGTAAGTGGTAGACTGTGGTACGAGCGGGCCAGACGGAGGCTTCTTAGAAGAAGAAGCCGGAGTGCGAGGTAATGGTTTCTTTTTCGAACCAGACTGCATAGAGCGATCGGAATGTAAAAGGGTGTTATGATCGCCTTTACATTGACCGCATTTAAACGTGCTTTTGCAATCTTTTGCGGAGTGCGAATGCGCTAAGCAGCGTGAACAATAGCGGTGAAGGATCACCATTCGCAGCTTCCGCTCATGGCTCAATTTTAAAAATTTATTGCACGCCCTTAATGGATGTTTACCACTACATACCCTACAATGGCGATTTGCGATTTCGGGATTACCATTCGAGCTCGAGGTTCCTTTGGTTTCCGATAAAGGTTCGGAAGTCGACGGCATTACTGGTGCTGGAGTATCAGCAGACGGAGGCGGTACACCAACAGGAGCCGGTGTATCCTCCTTATCAGCAACGGGTGCAGCCAAAGGGGTTGCGGCAGAAACCGGTTCCACAATTTCCATTGCTTCCTCGTAGTCATCTAAGAGAGCATCATCAAAGAAGTTGGGTAATGCGTCCATAGTGCTAGGAAACAACAAATATTAGTGAAAATAATAACATGTGTACTTAATTTATTATACTAGTCAGAATGACCAGTTTTGCGATATGTCGTCGTACAACCCCATTCACAGTGCGTATATCAACGACCCTCACATGACCGTCACTACCCGGGTAGGTTTTAACGATGCGACCTAATCTCCACGAAGTTGGAGGTAATTGTTCGTGCCGTATAACAACTAAATCATTAACCTGAATTTCACGTGCCGGATTTTGCCATTGGTATCTTTTGTGTAAATTAATTAAGTATTCCTCTTTCCACCGTCGGCAAAAATGTTGAGAAATAGCTTTCATTCTTCTAAATCGATTAACTAAACTTATAGGCATTTCACTAATTTCAGGCTCAGGGGGAGCAAGAATTGGAGAGCCAATTAAAAAATGACCAGGAGTTAGAGCAACCGGGTCTTGTGGGTTTTCTGTCATAGGACAAATAGGGCGCGAATTAAGGCACGCTTCTATTCTCGCAAGCAGAGTCGCGAATTCCTCAAATGTAAATTTAAAAGATTGAGCTTCTTTTCGAAAATGAAGTTTGAAGCTCTTTACACCGGCTTCCCATAGGCCACCCATATGAGGAGCACCTGCGGGGATAAAACGCCAAGTGAGACCCTGAATTGCATACGTAGAACACGTAGTGGTCTGACTATCTTTAAGAAAAGTTTTAAAGTCTTTCTCCAATTCACGAGACGCGCCTACAAAGTTTGCACCATTATCCGAAAATATTGTAATTGGACAACCTCTGCGTGATACAAATCTCTGAAATGCTGCTAAGAAGGTAGCCGTAGACAAATCAGAAGTTACCTCCAGATGTATAGCTTTTGTAGAAAAGCATACAAAAACACAAACATAACCTTTTGTTATCTTACAAGCCCTACCAGTGAAACTTTTAATATCGAAAGGACCTGCGAAATCAACACCAGTTGTAGTAAACGGTCTATCAAGTAAAGTCCTCTCAGGCGGTAGAGCGGCCATAATTTGACTACAAGAACGTTTTCTTTCAAGAATACAACGTTTGCAGCGGCCGATGACTCCACGAATTTTAGATTTTAAGCGAGGGACCCAATATTCAATACGAAGTATTCGCAGCATGAGCTGATTTCCACCGTGAATGGAAATCAAATGAACAAACTCCATTAAAAGTAGCGTAAATCTACTCGAATAAGGTAAAATAATTGGATGCTGTTCACTATAAGAAAGAGATGGGGATTTAACTAAACGACCATTTAGCCTCATCACACCATCTTTGTACAGAAATGGATTCAAAGGAATCAAAAAACTTTTCGTATTTAAAGGTTTCCTCTCCAAAAGACATTTATATTCATCTGCAAAATGACACTTTTGCGAGATCATGGCTAAACGTAATTTAGTCCTTTTCATCTCGATACTAGAAAGAATAGTGTCTTCATACAAATTACGGTTTGATTTATGGGAAGGATGACAATTATAGAAAAATCGCAAAATATAAGAAATGACGCGAAGCGCTTTATCAAGACGCGAATAATTATCAAGAATGTCGATAAAACCGTCATCTCCTTGCGTGTTCGTAAAGAACGAGGCAAGAGTTTTAACTTTATGGCACTCAATATCAGTGTCAAGACGAGAAATATCAGAGATATTCCATTGCGTTTTTTCTTGGCGTAGCCATTTTGGTCCATGCCACCATAGGTCATTATCTGCCAGCTCCGACGGAGAAATACCACGACTGCCCAAATCGGCAGGATTATCCTCAGATCTTACGTGATACCAATTATGCTGACCGACATTTTCCTGAATTCTGCACACCCTGTTTGCAACAAATGTGGTCCAAGAACAAGCATCCTTTTTTAACCAAGCAAGGACGATCGTAGAGTCAGTCCAACAATAAACTTGATTAAGTCGTATATCGATTTCGTTCAGTATTGTCTTCAAAAGTTCTGAAGCCAAAACTGCTCCGCAAAGTTCAAGTCGCGGAATCGAAATTGATTTTATAGGTGCCACTTTAGTTTTGCAAGATAATAAGTGGGTATATATATCGCCTTTGGGGGTTTTGATGCGGATATAAATTACCCCCGCGTATGCCTTTTCCGAGGCATCAGAAAAGACGTGAAGTTCGACGGACGAATCAGGGGTGTAATGAACCCAGCGTGGAATTCGTATATTGTTGACTTCATGATATGAAGTAACGAACTTTTGCCACTCGTTTTCCGTTGAAAGTGGTAGAGAATTATCCCAATTAATGTTATCTAACCAGACCTTCTGCATAATCATTTTCGCGACTACAACAACTGGACCTAGCCAACCCACAGGGTCAAACAACTTTGCAATCGTAGATAAAACTTCTCTTTTAGTGTGACTCGATTTATGTGCAATAGGATTTACACTAAAGTAAAAAGAGTCCAGTTGAGCGTTCCATTGAATACCCAAAGTTTTAGAGCTACTTGATTCCACAAAGGTCAAAACCTTAGCATCAACTAAATGTTCAGAAGGAAATCTGTCCAAAATTGTTCGGTCGTTAGCAGAAGACAAAGCTGCAATAAGTTGATCACGAGCGATCAAAGCAGTTGAAATGTCGTGAGTCCCTGTCAAAACGTCGTCAACGTACATACACTTCCGTAAAATGTGTGATGCTAAAGGGTACTCAGCTTCAGAATCGTCTGCTAATTGTAACAATGTCCGAATGGCAAGATAAGGAGCGCAGTTAACGCCAAAAGTCACTGTTTGCAACTCATAGTCCTTAACGTCCTCCGTCGGAGAATCTCGAAATAAGATACGTTGAAATGGAGTATGAGCTGCATCAACTCTAATTTGTCGGTACATTTGTGTAATGTCACAATTAAAAACAAATTTAAAAAGTCGCCACCTTAAAATTAATAGGACTAAGTCAGACTGTAAAGTAGGCCCAACATAGAGACAGTCGTTAAGACTATTCCCATTCGAAGTTTTATTAGAGGCATTGAAAACGACTCTTAACTTTGTGGTCTTTCGTTCAGGTTTAATGACTGGATGATGTGGCAAGTAACAAGCAAAAGTTGTTGCCGATGAAGGAGAAGAAACAAGTTTCATATGGTCTAGGTCCAAATATTCACTAACGACGCTATCATACAATTTCTTAATCTCAGGTCTTCGTAAAAGAGAGGATTCTGTGCGATGATATTGTTTGAGAACACTTGGTCGAGATAAACCTAGATTTAAGTGTTGAGGAAATTCAGGTTTGAATGGAAGGGTCACAATGTATCGACCATCAGAAGCTCGACGAGTAGTCTTCCTATAATTTTCTTCACAAATTTTATCGAAAGTTGAAAAAATTTTCCTTTTCGGATTTTCTTCAAGTTCCCAAAATCTGAGAAGATTTCCATTCAGGCAATCTTCTTCAGAAAAATCAACTTTAGTTGAATAGACTTGAACTTGGGAATGACAAATTGAACCAGTAATAATCCAACCGAAAATAGTATTTTGAGCTAATAAGGAGCCCAAAATATCTCGACGAATTTCACCTAAAAGTATTTTAGGGTAAAGATCAGCGCCAAGCAAAAGATCGACAGGTCTGCTATCGAAAAAGTTTTTATCTGCTAACCGAAGGTTGGGCAAATTGTTCCTAAGATGAGAAGGAAGTACAAATGAAGGCAAATTGCCCGATATTTTAGATAAAACAAGAGCATTAGTTTCCACTACAATGGATGAATCAATAGGAGAGCCAATTTGAAGAGAACAAATTTTTCTAGAGGTAGCAGAGACAGCTTGATTAACACCTGAAATTTGAGCATTCGTAGAATGCGTCGAAAGTTTCAAGCGATTTTGCAATCGTTCACAAATGAACGAAGCTTCAGAAGCCGGGTCAATAAGGGCCCGAGCTGGATACGTCGTACCCTGGTGAATAATATTCACCATTGCTGTCCCCAAAAGCACAGTCCTATCTTGTGAGGTATGAAATACCTGTCGATTTAAAGGAGCTGTGGCATTGTTGCTATTTGACGAAGAGGGGAAAGAATTCATGGGTATGGAGTTGGTAAGTCGAGAGGCTATAACCGGACTCGCACCCGAATTAGAATTATGAGTTTCCCTAACTAAACTATCAGATTTCGGCAACTCCCGATGCAGCATCGTATGATGACGCTTATTGCAGATGGAACAATTATAACTGCTATTACAATTTTTAGCTTCATGTGTTCTTGAAAGACAATTGACACAACAATGAAACTTTTTAATGGTAGAATATCTGTCCGCAATCGATAAACTTTTAAAACGATGACAAGATCGTAAAAAGTGGACTTGATTTTTACATAAAATGCAAGAGGCATTTGAAGAGGAAGCAGCATTAGAATGATGCGCTTTTATTTTATATTCAGAAGTCTTTTTGGCAGGTTCTGAACTTCTTAAATCACGAAGACAATCTAAAGTTTGGGTCCTTTCCGTCAGAAAGTGGTCCAAATCTTTCCAAAGAGACAAGGCCGATTTGTCTTTTACACTCTGTTCCCAAATATTAACAGTATTTACAGGTAACCGCTGAATGCACATAAAAACTAATATTGGATCCCAGCTTTGAGTAGAAATGTCATAAGTAGACATGGCTGTAAGGCAACCGTTTATACCGCGTTGTAAAGCTTTTAAATTCGCACTAGTCTCCTTATCATAAAAGGGAAGACTGAAAAGCGTTTTGAGTTGGTTGTTAACCAACATACGAGGATTATCGTATGCTTCTCTCAAATTTCGCCAAGCTATATCAAAACCAGCATTTGTAAGTGGACATTTTGAAACAATTTCACGCGCCTCACCACTCGTTTTTCGAACCAAATGGCACAAACGCTCAATATTGCTTAAGCGAGAATTATTTATGTATACCGCGGTAAAAATATCCCTAAAAGTGGGCCAAGAAAGATAGTCACCCTCGAAAACGTCTGTATCGCACGGGGGCAGAGTCAAATTATGGCAGAAGTTATCAGAAGAATTTAAGTCTACAGGCGAAGACTTATCCTTCGATTTTGCCTTGGTTTCGAAATTGTGCAATTTCTCGTTGATCATTGCTAAACAATTAACGTACGCGTTAAATGTTGCCTCGTATTTTGACTCAGCAGCGTCAACGTCTTCGGGTTCCGCGTCTTCAGAATTTTCGAGATAACTAAGACAAGTACGGTATGAAGATTTAGCTTGTTCCCATAACAAGTTAATTTCCTTACCGCGTATTTCTAAATTAAAACTCGAATGAAGTTCCTCACGAATGTCGTTAAATTTAGCTTCGTATTTTATAAGAGCATCAGAATCTCTAATAAAAACATCAAGGGCTGTTTCAGGCATGTTGTCAAAATTTTATTCAAAAAAAATTAATAAAAACGAATATTTCCGAAAAAACACGATAAATGCACTAAAATTTTGAATTTATAAATTAATTTTATTAAAAAATGCCAATTGAGAATACAAAAAATAAATCTCAATAAAAAAAACACAAGCTAAATATGTTGCGACTATACCGGACAGTAGGGTGACAATATGTTGAAAATGAAAAAAAACAACAACACGGTACGTATGCAGGTCGATATGAAGCTAGTGTAAGTTGTAAACAAACACAGCTTGTAAAATATTCAAATATAAAAAAATCGTATACGCGAATAAAACACAAAAGACAATAAAAACACTTCGATAATATATATGCACGTATGTATATATAGCTGTCAACAGTATTAAGGGTTAGTTTTATAAAATAATAAACCAATATATGTATGTAAAAACACAAGATCACTAATCGCAAACCCGACGGCACTTTGCAAATAAATAAAGAAACCGATTTTAAAATTTATTATTAAAAAATAATTAAACACTTTTATTCCGTATATTATTTATTAAACGAACAAAAATTTTTTAAAGAAATTTAACACGAAAAAAAATTTAATTTGTCCGTCCACGTAAACAAAACGCACTGTTGTAAAAAAAGAGTACCCAAAAGAAGTGTAATGACAAAGTGTCAAAACAAAGGTACTGTTTAAAAAAATATTACGACGAAGGGTTGTAACGCGATCAATCACAATAATATAAAAAAGTATTAAGGAACAAATACTTTTTTATTATAGGTAAAAATTAATCTTAATAAAAAAAATGTATTTTCACTTTTTCTTTTAATTTTATATACACGATTTTTTATTAGCACTTGCACTATTTAAAAAATAATGTACGCACCTTTTAAAATTGAAGATTTAAAAAAATTAAAGCTGAGGGTGTGTGAGGAGTGTGTTGTGATGCAGCAAGATGGCTGAATTTCTGCAAATTAAATGAAATCTTTATTTCCAATTTAAACTCGAAAAAAAAGGATCCGGTTCGGATGACCAAATGTTTGCCGTAAATGCGGGGAAATAAAAAGAAACAAGATTTTTGGTGATTTATTAAAAATGAGAAAATTCTCAATATTTTATTTAAAATAAATTACCTTTAAAATGGACTGTATTTGAGTAGATGGAGATCCGTGTGGACAATGTATTCGTCTTGGCATTCAAACGAAGATTAAAAAAAAAAGTTACATCTAACTAGGATAGAAAGAGGCAACAAGCAATGTTTTTAGATACCGTCAACGGTTTACTCGCTAGAATCTATGTAAATACTCCCTACAAAGATCTTTACAAAAAGGAGTAAAACTTAGATTCTAACTAGTAATTAACCCTTAAAGAGGGTGAGGGTTTGCAAAAGGGCAAACTAAATTAATGAGCAATATAAAAGAATTTGTGCTTAAACACATTTTTATTATAAACGCATTAACAAATTTAATAAACACACGCATAGCATTGTATAAATTTATGTATGTGTTAGTAGCAACTTTAAATGCAATTTACTCGAAATAAAGAAAAAAAATTAAAAATCTGTAAATTTGCAAATCGGCTAAAAAGAAATGCCTTTTAAATAACATACGTTTAGTCAAAACGGTAGAACAAAACATCGGTCACAAGAAATCGCTTATCCTATTAATATTATAGATGTTCAATAAATCGCTGATGAAGGCTGAAATGCCAGAAACCGGTCCGATTAAGAATACAGTGTAGTTATGAATTTTTTAAATATATGCTTTCTTCACTGAATAATATTTTCGTAAACTCCTGGTTTCCTGGCATTTTTTTACGTTATACGTAGAACAATTATTTTCCACATTATAGCTATGCAACTTTTTCACATGCAATATCATTCATGAAAAACTCTAAATGCACCAAATTCGCAGAAAATTAACGCATTTATTGTTGTCTTTACTCATAATGCAAAGATTTTTTTGACACCATTCATATTGAGTGTAAACATCGCTTTTTGTTGTTGTAAAGTGTGTGTTTTTTTAATGTGTTGTCCTCTTATATTACTGAACAAGTACAGCATCGGAATGTTTGTAGAAAAAAAAAAAAATAATATATAAAGAATTTGTTCTTGAAATTCTGAAATGAAAAAAACATTTTCCATTTTTTTTTCTTTGCTGTGCAAAGATTTTCTCGCCAAACTGTATGTACGTAAGTATGTATGTACACACGACTATAAAACAATTGGCATTACAGAAACCAGATAAATGAAAGACTTAACAACAACTTAAAAGCGGAAATATGTACGAGCATCTTAAACTACACTGCTTAACTGCAATACACGGCCGAGTAGCATTCCAAAAAAAAAAATGCATGGCGGCGGCGGTAATGATTGTAAAATACTCAACAAACGAAACAAGTTTCAAGACAACAATTCACATAAGTAAAATAAAAAAAATCATAATAATTTTTTTGATGATAATGATAATAGCAATGATCATTATCATTATCATCGTCATCGGCATCGTCATAGTTAATATTATTAGTACAATCATATCATGTAAATATGTTTGTACGAGTATGTAGGCTGCCTCTTATGTTTGCCATTCATTGTATATTTATGTGTTTTCAAAAAAGTCGTTCGTTGTTTCTCTTATGTTGCCAGCAAAATGTTAATAAAACCTGTTTTCTTGAAATGGTTTTTGTTGTTATGTGCAGAAAAAATAAAAATGCTCCAACATGCCAAGCAGAATATTAAAGAAGGAATTCCTTTACAAAACAATTAAAAAGGTGTTTGAAATTATGTTCAAGACTAGCCAAACATTTCAAATTCTATTCGTATTTGGTAATTTGTAAGAAACAATACATTCCTTTCAACGTCTGGAAGCCAACAAAATAGTAGAACAAGTAGAAATAAAAAGAACATTCATTGCACATGTTTGTAAATTGAGCAGGTATGCATGAGTATGTGTGTTTGTGTGTGTGTGTATGAACGTGTTTTAGTAGATTCGACTACCAATTCTTTTTTATTTTTTTTTAATTTGGCTGGTTGGTTATGAAGTCATACTCTTACACATCATCATACAATGTTGCTGGCATTGTTGTTGGTGCTTTTTTGTTTTGCTTTGTTTCGTTTAATTGGGGGAAGCCGTTTTGTTGTCTGTGGTCTCTTTTTCTTGTTGTTGTTGTTGTTGGCGGTGGTGGTGTTTGTGTATGTTGCTGCTGTTGCTGTTGCTTGTGCTGATGTGTTTTTGTTGTTGTATTTATTCACGTTTACGGTTTGGTTTAAATTTTTCTGCTTAAATAAACTTTTAACTTCTACTTCCATGGGGTACTCGTATTTTTGTTTTTTTTTTGTATATTTATTGTGTGTTTGTGTGTGTGTTAGATTTGCAGCTGTTTGGCAAATTCAACAACCGGTATTTAATATGAAAAAATAACGTTTTCAAAATTTTTGAACATATTAAAAATATACCTATGTACATACATATATTATTCTTCAGCCCTACAGAGCGTATAATTAACCTTTCGTACTAAAATTTTGTGAAATTAATTTTTCTGTTGCTTTCCCTCCCGGGTTTGTTTACATTGATAAATGCAAAAAAGAAAAAAAACTCAGCAAAATAATAAAATTACTAATTATCAGGAAAATATCACTAAAAATTAATTACATTCACATGACTCATAAAGTGAGTGCTCGCTTTTATCTCATATTTCAAATAAGATTTTATATATTATTTTTAAAAAAAATTTTTAATTTGATTTGATTCATTATAATATATACTTTAAAATTATACAAAATAAAAAATCCAAAAAGAATTTCATATTAATAAAGCCTATAACAAAAACAGAAAATAACCTTACACATCATTTTAAAATGATCGATAAGTCAATTATCGATATATATTATGAATAATTCGATAAATAAAAGATTTATCTTTTTTTTTTATAAATTTTTGAGGTACCGAACATATATACAGATTTTCCCTAAAACAAACAGATTTTTTTCAAATTATTGCAGTTTTTCCGTATTTTAAACTTTAGTCAGGAAACTCCCACGAATAGTCTGAATTTCATCTCAGATCTAAAACTAATTTTTATTTAATTTGTTATAATTATCTCAAAACGGGCTATATATACTATTTTCTTTTTAAGGTTATATACTCTCGGTCGCGTCCCTTAGAAATATGCGAATAACATAAAAACTGAGAACTCAACGCTATTGAAAATTTCAACTGTGTTTATATGGGGAAAACATGATTTTTTTTTTATAGATTTTACGAAAATTTTGTTCTACAGTTTAACTTTTCCAACAAATTGTTAAATAATACGGGATCAGTATTAAATTATCTTTCGAAAAAGCTATAAAACTGCAAAATCGAATAAAAACTCGCCAAGAAATAGCAAATGCCCCAGACCACTTATGTGCCATAAAAACTAGGTCATGAAATTTGATGGCTTTTTTTCAACTTTAAGAAATTAATTAAAGCCAACATTTTGTTTTAGTCTCTATACCTGTAAGTACTTAGATATGGAGTATTATTTTATTACCACCTTGTAAACCTATTAAGCATTGAGACCGAAAATGGAATTTTTTTTGATAAAATTTTGAAAACTCCTTTTTCAAGTTTTAAAAAATTTTCTTGAACAAAATTTAAAAAAATGGATCTGGCACTTTAAGGCTTTGTTAAGTACATGCTATAAATTAACTGTGTGAATTTTTAAGTAAATCCCTGTGCCAGGATTTTTTTGACAAGGATTTTATTTTTGCGGATTTAGAGAAAAATGGAATTTTTTAAATATTCAGTAAATGTACTCTTTCTAAATACTTTGTATCAAAAATTCATCACTTTTCTACCTTTAAAAGTTATATTTTATCTTAATCGCCTAGGGCTTCGAAAAATAAGTAATATGACCCCATTAACCCTTTTGGAATTGGGCCACATATGACCCCGAGCTAATAAAATGTTAAAATATTTTGTAAGTGCTCTTGAATTTGTAGATGTGACGCTTAAAATATAATAACCAAATATACAAGTCTTCCATGGTAAAAATTTGGAATTAATCGAACAGCGTTAAGCCATTTCTTGGCGAGGCCAAACTTAGAATTTTGGCATATTTTAATAAGTTAATTGTTCTAGTAAACTAGATGGAACCCTTACTATGGGTTGGCAAATAAAATTGTGCTATATTTTACGAAAACTTACCCTTATGTGTTCCTAGGGATAAAATGACCTAAAATTCAGCAGTATTTGCAAAATATTTGAAATTTTTGACAATCGTCCTATACTAGCTTTGGGTCATTTGTGGCACCAAGTCAAAATGGGTTAATTACGTCAAATTATTTAATCATCATAATCATCAAATCATAAAAATTGGTAAAATATAGCACAATTTTATTTCCCAACCCATAGTAGAACAATTAGCTTATTTAAATATGGCAAAATTAAAAGTTTGGCCTCGACAAGGAATGGGTTAACGTTGTTCGATTTATTCCAAATTTTTAGCACGGAAGACTTGTACATTTGGTTCTTATATTTTAGGTGTCACATCTAAAAATTCGACAGTACTTACAAAATATTAAAATTTTTTGAATAAATTGTATTTCATTAGCTTGGGGTTATATCCGACCCCAAGTCCAAAAGGGTTAATGGGGTTATATTATTTTTTTTTTAAAGCCCAAGGCTATTGAGATAAAATATAACATTTAAAAGTAGAATATTGATAAATTTTTGATGCAAAGTATTTAGAAAAAGTACATTTACTGAATATTTCACAAAAAAATAATTTTTCTCGGAATCCGCAAAATAAAATCCTTGTCAAAAAATTCTGGCATAGGGATTTCCCTAAAAATTCACACAGTTAATCTCTTGCATGCATTTAACAAGACCTTAAAGAACTAGATCAATTTTATTAAATTTTGTTTAAGAGAATTTTTCAAAACTTGAAAAAGTAGTTTTCAAAATTTTTTCAAAAAAATTTTCCATCTTTGGTCTCATTGCGCAATAGGTTAAAAACGTGGTAATAACACAATACTTCTTTTCTGACTGCTCATAGATCTAGAGACTAACAAACAATTATGGCTTTAATTAATTTCTTAAAGTTGAAAAAATTTCCGTCAAATTTCACGACCTAGTTTTTTTTTTGGCACAAAAGTGGTTTGGGGCATTTGCTATTTCTTGCCGATTTTTTATTTGATTTAGAAGTTATATAGCTTTCTAAGGAGATAATTTAGTACTGAAATCGATTCATATAACAACTGGTCGAAAAAATTAAACCATAGAACGAAATTTTCGTAACATCTAAAAAAAAGTCTTATTTTCCCCATATAAACTTACTTGTAATTTTCATTCGCGTTGAGGCGCCTTAAAATTTTTTTTGATTAACCCAAAACTTTGTATTTCTCAGTTGTTTTGCTGTGCCGTTTCAGTCTTACTCAACAATTGTAAATTCTACAGTCAAAAATTTTCTTTTCACTATTTGTTTGTTTGAATATTTTTTTCCCTATACATCTATAATATTAATAGGCTAGGCGATTTCTTGTGACCGATATTTTATTCTACCGTTTTATACCGATTTTCACCAAACGTATATTATTTGGAACGTATATCTTTTTAGCCGTTTTGCAGATTTACAGATTTTTAAATTTTTTCCTTTATTTTGAGTAAATTGCATTTAAAGTTGCTACTAACACATACACAAAATTATACAATGCTATGTGTGTGTTTATTAAATTTGTTAATGTGTTTGTAATAAAAATGAGTTTGTTTTTTTGTGTTGATTTGTGAATTGGCTATTATTGATTAGCATACTTTTAGGGTCTTTACGTAATGAAAAAATAAAATTTCCTAGCATTTGCACTCGAATGTCGAGGGCTGGAATCTTCTAGTAAAATTAAATAAATTAATAAATATAAATAATCCAAATAAATATAAAAAAATCAAAGTTTTAAACTTAACGATTAATATCACAGATATAAATTTAAACCTATTTAATTCCAACTTTGTTGTACGGCTGTGAACTATTTGCTAGCTGTGATTCTATTCGCTCTAGGAAGTTAAGACCAACTTGATTTAGCAAGCGATCTGCAGTTGTGGGTTAAAGACTAAACCATTTTTTACATTTTTATGTATGACATCGAAAATTTATATTGATGAGTGTTTAAATAAGCAATTGTTGCCATTTATTAGGCATCTCCAATAAAATTTTGGCGGGATCTAGCAACATGTCACTACTCAAATAACACCATGATTTTATAACGAAACGTCTTAATCCACCAAACTATCCAAAACTTCGCCCAATTGAAAAATTCTAGGTAGTTGTTAAATACAAATTAAAGAAAGGAGTACAGGTGTTATCCAAAATGAGGTTTCAATGAGAAAAAAGTGGAATAGGTATGCTGTGAAATTTACTACAAAAGTTGTGAAGTGTTTCATATGGGGAGCATCAAGAGACATGCCAGAGAATTCATTCGAAATCAGGAAATCTAAATGTTGTTTTCATCCTGTTTATAGCTGAATAAATATTTTGAGTGGGCGATACATATTTTTAAATTCAGTCTTTCCATTCAAAAGTTATGGCGATCAAATTGATTTGCAATTTTAATTAAACCGTTCATTAATACACAGTCTTACATAAGTTTACATATGGGAGACAAATTTCAGTTTTGATGTGTAAACATCTATACGCGCAGGGGGGTAAATTTCTATTTCACAATACAATCGCAAAAACAGTGAAACACGTAATAAGTGAGAGCTGACACATAACGCTGTGTGACTTATGATTGTATTGGTGAAAAAATTATTAAAATTGTTTTTTTATGACACTTTTTTAAAAGCGTCATCTATGTATCACTTATATACGTTTATATTGGGATATTTCTAACGTTTTACAGCAAATGGTTGTTGAATTAGCTGAAACAGTTTTTGCTATAAGTGATACATAGATGACGCTTTCTGTTTGATTTTAAAAAATGACATAAAAATATCTTTAATTACTAGACGTTTACACATCTTCCCTGTGATCGGACTCACATGATTTTTTTTTTTTAAGAAGAAAATATGGTTTAACTTTGTTTTTACTTCCATTTTTATTTTAAGTAAACAAATAAAGTATTTTCATCATATTTTCAAATATTTTTATTGTTCTTGTTTTTAATAAATAACAACCAAAACCGTTACATAAGTATACATACCCTGCAATAAAAATGATATATCGTTATAAGTGCCGCTAGAAATTTCATGATGCTCATATTTCATATTTCCAAAATAAAATTCATAAAGTGTCAATAGTGGAGTAAAACGGGCAAAGGCAAAGAAGTTTCTGAACCAATCCAAAAAAACGGTCATTTAATTGAGGAAAGATGGTAGGTCTCTTAACAAAATTGGAAAACAATAATAAAAAATTTCAATAAGGCACGTTCTGGACGTCCTACATTCTAGGAAACCGAAGAGAAGGTGTCGTTATTCGTTCCGTTCAAGAAAACCCTTAGCAACATGCAGTTGAATTAAATAGAAAACCTAAGTCAGATCTGGGAAATACTGTTTTCGACCAGACAGTGCACAGAAGCATTAAGAGGAAAAGGTACAATAGTTGAGTTGCGAGAAAAAGCCACTATTTAGATCTGTGAACATCCAAAAACGTTTAGAATACACCCAAAAGTTCGAAAATGTTCACTTAAATGATCCAACATTTTGGGAAAGGGCAATATTCACCGATGAATGCAAATTGATGGTGTTCGGAGGTGATGATCGGAATGAAGTTTGGCGTAAGCCAAATACTGAGTTATTGCCACAGAATGTTAATTTCACAGTGAAACATGAAATAGGGTCAGTCATGGTCTGGGGATGTATGGCTGTAAATGCGGTTGGTAAACTCAGATTCATCGATGGCACTTTGGATAAGGCTGTGCTATGTACATTAAAGTGGCCCTTCATTATATGGAGGGGAAAAAAAAGTGAACGAATTTAAAGTCTCATCCCCTAGAAATATGCGAATAGCAAAAAAAAAAAAAAAAAAACTGAGAAATGCAAAGTTTTGGGTCAATCAAAAAAATTTAGAGGTGCCTCGACGCGAATGAAAATTTCAAGTGTGTTTATATGGGGAAAATATGACTTTTTTAGATTTTACGAAAATTTCGTTCTATAATTTATTTTTTACAAGGAGTTGTTATATGAATCGATTTAAGTACTAAATTATCTCTTTAAAAAACTATATAACTTCAAAATCGAATAAAAACTCGCCAAGAAATAGCAAATGCCCTATACAACATTTGTGTCAAAAAAAACCAGGTCGTGAAATTTGACGGAAATTTTTTCAACTTTAAGAAATTAATTAAAGCCATATTTTTTTTGGTCTCTATACTTATAAGTGCTCATATATGAAGTATTGTTTTATTACCACGTTGTTAACCTATTGCGCATTGAGGCCGAAAATGGGAAATTTTTTTGATAAAATTTTTAAAACTCCTTTTTCAAGTTTTAAAAAATTTTCTTGAACAAAATTTAAAAAACTGGATCTAACACTTTAAGGTTTTGAAAATATATGCTACAGATTAACTGTGTGAATTTTTAAGTAAATTCCTGTGCCAGGATTTTTTTAACAAGGATTTTATTTTTGCGGATTTAGAGAAAAATGGGATTTTTGTAAAATATTCTGTAAATGTACGCTTACTAAATACTTTGTATCATAAATTCACCACTTTTCTACTTTTTATACCCTATACCACTATGTGGTTTGGGTATAATGACTTTGTGCTGCTGTTTGTAACAACCAAAAATATTTGACCTAGACCCATCTTTAATTATACCGATCGAATCAGAATTACTTTCTGAGTTGATTTAACAATGTCCGTCCGTCCGTCCGTCCGTCTGTGTGTCCATGTAAACCTTGTAATCAAACTGCAGGTCGCAAATACGAATATATTTTGATGAAATTTGGTGTATAAGCTTTTATCAGCCATGGGATGAACGCTATTGAAATTGGTGAGAATCGGTCCATGTTCAGACCTAGCCACCATACAAATTACCCATATGAAATCGACATAAATTGCCATAAGATCCAAATTGTCATATAGATCTTACTCAAATTGGGTTTGTATGCGTTCATTACATCCATTAATGAGTAGTCCAAAAATGATCCCTTTGACCCCACATAGAGCTGCTTCCCGATCTTCACTTAAATCTATTAAAAAACAAAAATATTGCACGGATTCTTCTCAAATTTTGTTTGTATATATTTTTCCAAAATACAAGAGACTTTACCAAACATGATCACGATCGGTCCATTTTTGGACCTAGTCCCTATATAGATATAGCATCCGATATTAACTTTTTCATATCTGCAGCCAAAAAAATTAAAAATAAAAATCCCACTCAAATTTGGTTTTTGCTTATTTTCTATGTCCAGTTAGTTGGGCCTAAGAGATAAGGTTTCTAAACGCATGGTATAGGGTATCGTATAGTCGGTCTAGACCGACTATAATTTTCTTACTTGTTAATGTTATATTTTATATTAATCGCCTAGAGTTTCGGAAAAGAAATATGACTCCATTAACCCTTTTGGAATTGGCGCCACATATGACCCCAAGCTAGTAAAAGACAATTTATTCAAAAAATTCAAATATTTTGTAACGGCTGTTGAATTTTTAGATGTGACGCTTAAAATATAATAACCAAATAGGCAAGTCTTCCATGGTAAAAATTTGGAATTAATCGAATAGCGTTAAGTTATTTCTTGCTGAGGCCAAACTTTGAATTTTGGCATATTTAAATAAGTTAATTGCTCTAGTAAACTAGATGAAACCGTTACTATGGGTTGGGAAATACAATTGTGCTATATTTTACGAAAACTTACCCTTATGTGCTCCTGGGGTTAAAATGATCAAAAATTCAGCAGTCTTTGCAAAATATTTGAAATTTTTTACTTAATCGTCCTATACTAGCTTGGGGTCATTTGTGGCGCCAAGTCAAAATGGGTTAATGACGTCAAATTTCAAAATCATCATAAACATCAAATCATAAAAGTTGGTAAAATATCACAAAATTTTATTTCCCAACTCATACTAAGGATTTATTTAAACTTTTTTCTTTAAATATAAATAAATAAATATGCTAAAATTCAAAATTTGACCTCTGCAAGGAATGGGTTAACGTTGTTCGATTTATTCCAAATTTTTAGCAGTACATTTGGTTATTATATTTTAGGCGTCACATCTAAAAATTCAACTGTATTTATAAAATATTTAAATTTTTTGAATAAATTGTCCTTCATTAGCCTGGGGTCATATCCGACCCCAAGTCCAAAGTGTTAATGGGGTCATATTATTTTTTTTCAGAAATCTAAGACTATTAAGATAAAGTATAACATTTAAAAGTAGAATATTGATAAATTTTTGATGCGAAGTATTTAGAAAGAGTACATTTGCTGAATATTTCACAAAAAAATAATTTTTCTCGAAGTCCGCATAAAAGTTGTTTGTAAAAAAATTGTGGCAGAGGAATTTACTTAAAAATTCACATAATTAATATCTAAAATATATTTAACAAAATCCTAATATTTAACGGATCCATTTTTTGAAATTTTTTAAATTTTTTAAATTTTTTAAAACTTTAAAAATGAGTTTTCAAAATTTTATCACAAAAAATTTTCCATGTTTGGTCTCATTTCGCATTAGGTTAACTACTAGGTAATAAAGCAATACTTTTTATCTGAGTACTTATAGGTATAGAGGCGAAAAAAATTATGGCTTTAATCAATTTGTTAATGTTGAAAAAATGTTCATCACATTTCATGACCTAGAGTTTTTTTTGGCACAAACTTGGTCTGGGGCATTTGTCAGTTCTTGGCGAGTTTTTATTCCATATTGAAGTTATATAGCTTTTTGGAGATATAATTTAGCAGTGATATCGATTCATATAACAAGTTGTTGAAAAAATTAAACTATAGAACGAAATTTTCGTAAAATCTGAAAAAAGTGATATTTTCCCCATAAAAACACACTTGAAATTTTGAGTCGCGTTGAAGCGCCTCTAAATTTTTTTTTAATTAACCCAAAACTTTGTATTTCTCAGTTGTTTCGCTAGTCGCATATTTCTAGGGTGTGAGACCGAGAGTTTGAATGCTTTTTTTTATTAAGGGCCACCCTAATGCACATATGTAAATTTTTTGAAGGACAGCTTCCTTCCTAGTGTCCAAATGTTGCATCTGAAGGAAAATTCTATATTTCTTCAGAATAAAAATCCGAAGCAGTCTTTTAAGATTGTAAAGGGATGACTTCTCTATAACGTGAGTCATAAGCTAGAACATCCCCGCATCTAAACAAACATCAAATTACATCCATTTCAGCTCTGAAGGAAACGTTGATGGTGGAGTGGAGGATGGAGGAGTGGAAGTATTATTTATGACCGTATATAAACTTCTGTAAATATAGGTAAAACCAAAAACAAAATTATTTTGATGTTCTTTAACACAGATATATATTTATTAACATAACGTTTCTTTCACTTTTTTTTAATACTTTTTTTGCTATATTTTCCGACTATATTTTCCACGGCTACTCACATCTATAATATTAATAGGCTAGGCGATTTCTACCGTTTTACCCGATTTTGACCAAACCTATATTATTTCAAGGTATTTCTTTTTAGGCGTTTTGCAGATTTACAGATTTTTTAATTTTTCCCTTTATTTTGAGTAAATTGCTTTTAAAATTGCTACTAACACATACATAAAATTATACATATACTATGAGTGTGTTTATTAAATTTGCTAATGTGTTTGTTAATGAGTTTTTTATCTTCATTCACAATAATAATATACCAAAAACGTCTTGGTTTGTGAATTGGCTAAATTGATAAATAAAGCCACCTAGAAATTGCACTCGCATTTCGAGCGCTGGAGTCTGATAGTATATACTTTAATATTCTATATAAAAACATAATTAAAAAAATCATATTTATAAAAACTAAAACAAAAACAAAAACAGAAAATAAGCTTTATTTTAACTAAACAAATAAGTAATCATTATTAATTTTTCAAAAAATTTTATTAATTATATTTATTAAAATTTAGTATGTGATCGATCCCTTTCTCTTAGTTATTGCTGCTAGGAATAGAAGAAACCAGATTTGGGTCACTTGTTATGGAATTTGGTACCATTCTTCCGGGTGGACTTTAATTAAATCATTTTTGGATCTTAATTCTAATTTTCGGACACTTCTGTTCAAATGATCCTAGTGGCCGTTAATTCATTTAGTCCTTTTATTGAAATTTTGGCTGAATTTTTTTGGACTGAAAAGTTCTTGAAGTTCTTGCGTTACTGTCAATTCCACATGGAAATATTTCGACAGTATTGTCGGTTGTATCGGGATACTGACTCAAATGATTTCTAGCACAACTGCATGAATACAGAAGAAATCGAGATTATTTTCTCTGCTATTGCCCGTCATTCTCCAGAATTACGCTTCGGGCATTGGGATCGTTGCTACTCCAGATCTTCCTGATTTCTCAGCTGTTAAAATATCACATCTAAAAAGCTTCATAAGGAGCTCAAATTGGTTTTACACTGGGGCTCCGTGGTATCGCAACGGATTCCAGAACCTAAGTCCCGGTTCACACGAGGCAATTTTTGTTGCGCAACTTTTGAGTTTGTAGGAGAGAGGGGAAAGAAGAGCGGTACTTGGTATGGAGTTGCTTGCATTCGGAAACTCATTTTGTTGTGCCATTCGTAATTGAAACACGTAGTTAGCTGCTGGTTATTATTTGATATTTCTTTTCAGTCTTTGCTTCGCTGTGAAAAATTATTGTTATTATTATTTCATTTATTTTATTATTTTTTTTTATTATTTAATTTTTTCTTTGACTTCCATTTTTTCACAAAAATAAATTTTTCACTTTGAACCAATAATAAATTCTTTTCACACAAACTAAATAAAATGAATTGCCAAAAATTTAAGAATTTGGAAGCAAAAGAAAATGAAAATTGCTTGAAACAAATTTCTCTGTGTGAACTTTAAAAGAAAATTGCAAAGAAGTTGAGCAACAAAAATAGCATCATGTGAACCAGGACTAAATGCGCTAATATTATTATTTAGAGACACTGCCCTAAAGTACTTTTTGAAAACTTTAATTAAATGTATCGCTCCTACCGCAATTTTTTTTTTTTTTTGATTCAATAATAAAATTAAAGTATAAGGAAGGAAACTTTCTTTTTAGTATAAAAATTCACGACGGTTGTAATGGAATGGTTTGGCTAGATATTAAGCGGATTTTTCACGGATTTTTTTTTATATTTGTGAAAAAAAAAACAAAATTCCATAATTTTTCTTTTAAACTTTTTTAATACAAATTTATACCCAGTTGTGTAAAACTCTTCTTTACAAAAGAAAATTCTCCCCAAAAATTAGCAAAATCTAATTGTTTGCTTAACGAATAAATAAACTCTCTTTTGTTAAGAAATAAATCTCTTAATAATTACGACACCAATATTCTCTTATCTAGGGATATTCTCTTTACTTTCTATATACGAGTAATCTTTTCGTTTTCTACAAAATGTTTTTAACTATCAACTGGTTTCTTTAACAATTTTTAATTTTACGTCTAAATGAAAAGCACAAAAATACACTTAACAAAAACTGCGTCATTTTTTTAAAAAACAATTTTGAACAATTCTTTTCATGTTTTGGGGAGAACAATAATTGAGCAGAGTGAGAGAGGGATTCCCTTGTTTAATACAATGATTTTATTTTATTTTTTTTTTGTCAATACTCCTACATTTCCAACACAATAAAGATACAGTGTGTATTTCGATGTGGCTTTTTAAACTAAATTGTATGAGGGCATTTCAAGAGTTTATGTGTGCGACTATTTAATCCGGTTACGTAGTTTTCGAGCAAGTATGAGTATTTAGAGTATGTATGTTTGATTTTTTTTTAAGGCTGTATGTCACAAAGTGTGGTGATTTTTGTATGTTTGTGTGTGTGTGTATGTGTATATGTGCACGAATAAATAGAGAGATGACTTGTTAAAACGTGTATATCATTTCATTTACTATGATATTTTGTTACTGGTATGTTTGTTTGCTGTTTTGTGTTTTTTTTTTTTTTTTTGTTATTTTATAGTCACTTTGTTTAAATGGTTTTGTGTTTTGTTGTTATATATTTTTTTTGGGGTTCTCACTTTTTTCTTTTCTGTATTTTAAGCTTTTGTTTACTTACTTTTGTCAACTTGATTGAAATATACAATTTTTAATGCAAAAGAGATGTTTTTTTGGAATTTCTTTTCTATCGCAGTTTTTAAGGAACTTTAGACCCCAGGGATTTTATTCTGGAGACTTAAATATTAACGGTTGAATTACTTAATTTTTTTTTACAGATTATGTAAAACGTTCTTGGAATTAAAAAATTTATAAGTAGAAAACATTTAAGTAAAAAATTAATCTTAATGGCAATCAAATGCAATAAAATATTTTTTTAATTTTTAAAAGTTTTTTGTAATTTTTTCTTCACTAATATAAATGAAAATTAGAAAAAACAAAAACAATTTTTTTGGTCAAAACAATTTTTCAAAAATAATGTGGCAAACACATTTTACGATGAGAGAACTTTAAGCTAAAAACATTTGGTTTGAGAAACTTTTTAAGGCAAGAAAAAAGTAAAAGTGCTAAATTCGTGCCTCTATATTTGAGGTCTTGGCACGATAATACGCAATTTACCCCATTTTAAATACTAACCAGCTCGAAATAATTATCCTTAGTTTAGCTAGATAAATAGTTTATTTTATGAATAAGCTTGATTTCAGCAGAGAGACAGATAGACGGACGGACGGACAGATAAACAGACAGCATAGTGGAGTGGAGGGTATAAAAAACAATTTATTCAATTTATTGAAAAATTTGGGGCAAAAAAAAAGGTGTCATACAAATGACATTAAATTAAAATGTTTTTGTTTTTTAATTTTTTTCATTAAATTTTGACAAAGAATTTAGTTATTTAATTGTTTATAAATAACGAGGTACTTATAATACTATTTTTATTTCATATTGTCAATTTTGCGTTTTTATTTCGGGATAACATAATAAAAGAATGTGGTATTATCAGTCTATACTAATATGACACATGGAGTATAACGAGATACATACACACTCATTAAGGATTTACTGCAAACAACGGCCACAACAACAACAACAACAACAACAACATTTATATATTTTCTCAAGAGATTTTTTATATTTTCATCTCGGAGCCTATTGAATTGATTTTGACAATTTTGAAACAACCTGTTCAGGATATCAATGAAATTCATTTTCAGCAAAAATGAGCAACACATCTGACCTATTGAGGGCATAATCATGATTTTCACAGACGCACAGATAAACATTGCTATATCAACTCCGCTGGTTAGAAGGATTAAGAGTATACATACATATATATTTTATGGAGTCCAGCAGATTCCAGCTCTCGAATTTCGAGTACAAATTCTAGGAAATTTTATTTTTTCATTTAATAAAGACCCTAAAGGTATGCTTCACAATTCAACCCATTTTAAATGAAGAAAACAAACTCAACATATTAACACAAACACATTAACAAATTTAATAAGCACACACATAGCTTTGTATAATTTTATGTATTTCTAGGTAGCAACTTTAAACGATCATAGCTCCAAAAAATTATATCAGACGATGAAAATCTGTAAATCTGGGTAACAGCTAAAAAGAAATTCCTTTCAAATGATAATTTTTTTTGTCAAAATCGGGGTAAAACTGTGAAACTTACATCGGTCACAAAAAATCGCCTTGCCTATTAATATTATAGATCCTGAGCGTGTAATAAATAATTCTTAACATCTGTTGTTGCGAATTGATTTTAAAAACACAATTTCTGGTTATGCTAAATATTATTGTTTTTTTTTCCTAAATGAAAGTTTTTTTTACTTGTGTGCTTTATTTGTGGATAATAAAACAAGTTCAAGTTCAAGATAATGTTTTTATGTCAATAATTTGCAAAACTTATTTTTAGAGTGAGCAATAAATTTATTTATTGTTTTTTTTTTGGGCAATGCTTTTGCTTCTTTTTAAATTTAATTCAAAAATAGTTCATGAAAGATTAACAAACCAATGAGCCATGATCATGTGACTTAAAATGTGAAAAAGAAAGTGATAGTTGTATTAGAAATTTGAATGGATGAATTCTTGTTAGCAGATTTAAATAAATGAAAACAAAACTTTTCAAATCGATTATGAAATCGATTATGAATGGTTTTTAATTTTAATTTAAATGTGGTCTGTTGCCTCGTCTTTCAAGGCCTAATAACTGCCAATAACTTGGTATCAAAAAGGCCAATAAGCATTTGAAAGAAATGAGCATTTTTTCTACCTGCTATAGATTGAATTTTTTTATTAGCACGAAGAAAAAGGGATTTCTTAGTAAAATGCTGTTTTTTTTCTTATTTTAGAAACATATAAAGCTGTCTCTGTTATGTTTGTATACAATAAATTTAATACAATTATCCGTTTTTCTTGTAGACCCCAAAGTTGCTGTCAAACTATGGGGCCGAAAAATATACTTTCTGTGCATTTTATTAAATATATTTGAAGAGACTTCCATTTATAAAATCATATCATACTATGTTATCAGGGTATGATGAGTTTGTGCTGGTGTTTTAACTACCATAAGTATTTAACCTAGACCAACATGTTATTATAGCGATCCAGACAGATTTAACGATGTCCGTCCGTCTGTCTGTCCGTCTGTGTCGCCATGTAATTCTTGTAATCAAACTACTGATCGCAAATATGAATATATTTTGGTGAAATTTGGTATATAACCTTCTATCGCCCATAGCAGGAACGCTGTTGAAATTGGTGAAAAGCAGAGCATGTTCACACCTATCCCCCATACAAGTGACTAACAGGATCCAAATTATCATATCAGTAGTTTGACTTCTGTTGATGACCAATTGGAGCTATTGGAACGTAATATATTAAGCCTTAAAACAGAAAAAAGTTATCAGAAAGAGCAAAGCATGGTTTTCAACTGATATGCAGCAGTCAAAAATTTTGCTTATTCCCGGTGGAAACGTCTCAAAACAAATGAATTGAAACTCGACTTTCGCACTGCTGGAAGTGAGACAAATTCTAAAACAAGAATGGCTAAAACTAGGATATTTTCAGAACAATAGTGGTATTCCGACAATTTATCATATCTAAATATATACGATAATCAGCTGACAGTAGACAATAGTAGATTTAGCAGAGATATTTTCTCTAAAAATTTACTTTCAAATTTAAATATTGATAAATTTTGGTGGCTTACCGAGTCAGGTCATTTTCCTTCTATTTTTGACCTCTTAGATTAAAAATTTGAAAGTAGCAATGTTTTTTATAAAATATATCACGTTTTGTTTTCTGAAATTCAATTGATGTTTTCTGAAATTTTATTAATGTTTTCTGAAATACAATTGATGTTTTCTGAAATGCAATTGATGTTTTCTGAAATGCAATTGATGTTTTCTGAAATTCAATTGATGTTTTCTGAAACTCAATTGATGTTTTTGAAATTCATTTGATGTTTTCTGAAATATAATTGATGTTTTCTGAAACACAATTGATGTTTTCTGAAATACAATTGAAGTTTTCTGAAATCCAATTGATGTTTTCTGAAATGCAATTGATGTTTTCTGAAATGCAATTCACGTTTTCTGAAATACAATTGATGTTATCTGAAATACAATTGATGTTTTCTGAAATTTTATTGATGTTTTCTGAAATGCAATTCACGTTTTCTGAAATACATTTGATATTTTCTGAACTACATTTGATGTTTACTGAAATACAATTGATACTTTCCGAAATACAATTGGCACTTTCTGAAAATCAATTGATACTTTCTGAAATTCTATTGATGTTTTCTGAAACACAATTGATGTTTTCTGAAATGCAATTGATGTTTTCTGAAATTCTATTGATGTTTTCTGAAATGCAATAGATGTTTTCTGAAATTTTATTGATGTTTTCTGAAATGCAATTGATGTTTTCTTAAATGCAATTGATGTTTTCTGAAATTCACTTGATGTTTTCTGAAATTCAATTGATGTTTTCTGAAATTCAATTGATGTTTTCTGAAATACAATTGATGTTTTCTGAAATACAATTAAAGTTTTCTGAAAATCAATTGATGTTTTCTGAAATGCAATTGATATTTTCTGAAATTCAGTTGATGTTTTCTGAAATGCAATTGATGTTTTCTGAAATTTATTGATGTTTCCTGAAATTTTATTGATGTTTTCTGAAATGCAATTGATGTTTTCTGAAATTCAATTGATGTTTTCTGAAATTCAATTTATGTTTTCTGAAATTTTATTGATGTTTTCTGAAATTCTATTGATGTTTTCTGAAATGCAATTGTTGTTTTCTGAAATTCAATTGATGTTTTCTGAAATTCAATTGATGTTTTCTGAAATTCAATTGATGTTTTCTGAAATACAATTGATGTTTTCTGAAATGCATTTGATGTTTTCTGAAATTCTATTGATGTTTTCTGAAATTCAATTTATGTTTTCTGAAATTTTATTGATGTTTTCTGAAATTCATTTGATACTTTCTGAAAATCAATTGATGTTTTCTGAAATTCAATTGATGTTTTCTGAAATTTATTGATGTTTCCTGAAATTTTATTGATGTTTTCTGAAATGCAATTGATGTTCTCTGAAATTCAATTGATTTTTTCTGAAATTCAATTGCTGTCTTCTGAAATACAATTGATGTTTTATGAAATTTTATTGATGTTTTCTGAAATTCAATTTATGTTTTCTGAAATTTTAATTTTACAATTGATGTTTTCTGAAATTCTATTGATGTTTTCTGAAATGCAATTGTTGTTTTCTGAAATTTTATTGATGTTTTCTGAAATTCAATTTATGTTTTCTGAAATTTTATTGATGTTTTCTGAAATTCTATTGATGTTTTCTGAAATTAAATTGATTTTTTCTGAAATTCAATTGCTGTCTTCTGAAATACAATTTATGTTTTCTTAAATTTTTTTGATGTTTTCTGAAATGCAGTTGATGTTTTCTTAAATGCAATTGATGTTTTCTGACATGCAATTCACGTTTTCTGAAACACAATTGATGTTTTCTGAAATACAATTGATGTTTTCTGAAAGCAATTGATTTGTTCTTAAATGCAATCGATGTTTTCTGAAATGCAATTCATGTTTTCTGAAATTCAATTGATGCTTTCTATATTGCAACTGATGTTTTCTGAAATTCAATTGGTGTTTTCTAAAATTCAATTGATGTTTTCTGAAATTTAATTGATGTTTTCTGAAATTCAATTGACGTTCTCTGGAATTCAATTGATGTTTTCTGAAATTCAATTGATGTTTTCTGAAATTCAATTGATGTTTTCTGAAATGCAATTGATGTTTTCTGAAATGCAATTGATGTTTTCTGAAATTTTATTGATGTTTTCTGAAATGCAATTGATGTTTTCTTAAATTCAATTGATGTTTTCTTAAATGCAAATGATGTTTTCTGAAATGCAATTGATGTTTTCTGAAATTTTATTGATGTTTTCTGAAGTTCTATTGATGTTTTCTGGAATGCAATTGATGTTTTCTGAAATTTTATTCATGTTTTCTGAAATGCAATTGATGTTTTCTTAAATGCAATTGATGTTTTCTGAAATTCAATTTAGGTTTTCTGAAATTTTATTGATGTTTTCTGAAATTCAATTGATGTTTTCTGAAATTAAATTAATGTTTTCTGAAATTCAATTGATGTTTTCTGAAATTCAATTGATGTTTACTGAAATTCAATTGATGTTTTCTGAAATTTTATTGATGTTTTCTGAAATGGAGTCGATGTTTTCTTAAACGCAATTGATGTTTTCTGAAGTTCAGTTGATGTTTTCTGAAATTCAATTGATGTTTTCTGAAATTTTATTGATGTTTTCTGAAATGCAATTGATGTTTTCTTAAATGCAATTGATGTTTTCTGAAATTCAATTTAGGTTTTCTGAAATTTTATTGATGTTTTCTGAAATCCAATTCACGTTTTCTGAAATACAATTGATGTTTTCTGAAATGCAATTGATGTGTTCTTAAATGCAATTGATGTTTTCTGAAATTCAATTGATGTTTTCTGAAATTCAATTTATGTTTTCTGAAATTTTATTGATGTTTTCTGAAATTCATTAGGTACTTTCTGAAATTCAATTGATGTTTTCTGAAATTCAATTGATGTTTTCTGAAATTCAATTAATGTTTTCTGAAATTCAACTGATGTTTTCTGAAATTCAGTTGATGTTTTCTGAAATTCAATTGATGTTTCCTGAAATTTAATTATTGTTTTCTGAAACTCAATTGATGTTTTCTGAAATTCAATAATGTTTTCTGAAATTCAATTGATGTTTTCTGAAATGCAATTGATGTTTTCTGAAATTCTATTGATGTTTTCTGAAATTTTATTGATGTTTTCTGAAATTCTATTGATGTTTTCTTAAATGCATTTGATGTTTTCTGAAATGCAATTGATGGTTTTTGAAATTTTATTGATGTTTTCTGAAATGCAGTTGATGTTTTCTTAATGCAATTGATGTTTTCTGAAATGCAGTTGATGTTTTCTGAAATCCAATTGATGTTTTCTGAAATTCAATTGATGTTTTCTGAAATTCATTATGTACTTTCTGAAATTCAATTGATGTTTTCTGAAATTCAATTGATGTTTTCTGAAATTCATTATGTACTTTCTGAAATTCAATTGATGTTTTCTGAAATTCAATTGATGTTTTCTGAAATACAATTGATGTTTTCTGAAATACAATTGAAGTTTTCTGAAATTCAATTGATGTTTTCTGAAATTTTATGAATGTTTTCTGAAATTCAATTGATGTTTTCTGAAATGCAATTGATGTTTTCTGAAATTTTATGAATGCATTCTGAAATTCAATTGATGTTTTCTGAAATTCAATTGATGTTTTCTGAAATACAATTGATGTTTTCTGAAATACAATTGAAGTTTTCTGAAATTCAATTGATATTTTCTCAAATTTTATTTTTGTTTTCTGAAATTCAATTTATGTTTTCTGAAATTTTATTGATGTTTTCTGAAATTCTATTGATGTTTTCTGAAATGCAATTGATGTTTTCTGAAATTTTATTGATGTTTTCTGAAATTCAATTTATGTTTTCTGAATTTTTATTGATGTTTTCTGAAATTCAATTGCTGTTTTCTGAAATATAATTGATGTTTTCTGAAACTTTTTTGATGTTTTCTGAAACTCAGTTTATGTTTTCTGAAATGCAATTCACGTTTTCTGAAATGCAATTGATGTTTTCTTAAATTCAATTGTTTTTTTCTGAAATTCAATTGCTGTTTTCTGAAATATAATTGATGTTTTGTGAAATTTTATTGATGTTTTCTGAAACTCAGTTTATGTTTTCTGAAATGCAATTCACGTTTTCTGAAATGCAATTGATGTTTTCTTAAATGCAATTGATGTTTTATTAAATGCAATTGATGTTTTCTGAAATTCTATTGATGTTTTCTGAAATGCAATTGATGTTTTCTGAAATTCAATTGATTTTTTCTGAAATTCAATTGCTGTTTTCTGAAATACAATTGATGTTTTCTGAAATTTGATTGATGTTTTCTGAAATTCTATTGGTGTTTTCTGAAATGCAATTGATGTTTTCTGAAATTTTATTGATGTTTTCTGAAATTCTATTGACGTTTTCTGAAATGCAATTGATGTTTTCTGAAATTCAATTGAATTTTTCTGAAATTCAATTGCTGTTTTCTGAAATACAATTGATGTTTTCTGAAATTTGATTGATGTTTTCTGAAATTCAATTTATGTTTTCTGAAATTCAATTTATGTTTTCTGAAATTTTATTGATGTTTTCTGAAATTCTATTGATGTTTTCTGAAATGCAATTGATGTTTTCTGAAATTTTATTGATGTTTTCTGAAATTCTATTGACGTTTTCTGAAATGCAATTGATGTTTTCTGAAATTCAATTGATTTTTTCTGAAATTCAATTGCTGTTTGCTGAAATACAATTGATGTTTTCTGAAATTTTATTGATTTTTTCTGAAATTCAATTTATGTTTTCTGAAATGCAATTCACGTTTTCTGAAATGCAATTGATGTTTTCTGAAATTCTATTGATGTTTTCTGAAATGCAATTGATATTTGCTATTATTTTATTGATGTTTTCTGAAATTCAATTGATGTTTTCTGAAATGCAATTTATGTTTTCTAAAATTCTATTGATGTTTTCTGAAATGCAATTTATGTTTTCTGAAATTCTATTGATGTTTTCTGAAATTCAATTGATGTTTTCTGAAATGCAATTTATGTTTTCTGAAATTCTATTGATGTTTTCTGAAATTCTATTGATGTTTTCTGAAATGCAATTTATGTTTTCTAAAATTTTATTGATGTTTTCTGAAATTCAATTGATGTTTTCTGAAATTCTATTGATGTTTTCTGAAATGCAATTGATGTTTTCTGAAATTCAATTGATGTTTTCTGAAATTCTATTGGTGTTTTCTGAAATGCAATTGATGTTTTCTGAAATTTTATTGATGTTTTCTGAAATTTTATTTATGCTTTCTGAAATGCAATTGATGTTTTCTGAAATTCAATTGATGTTTTCTGAAATTTTATTGACGTTTTCTGAAATGCAATTAATGTTTTCTGAAATTCTATTGATGTTTTCTGAAATGCAATTTATGTTTTCTGAAATTCTATTGATGTTTTCTGAAATTCTATTGATGTTTTCTGAAATGCAATTTATGTTTTCTAAAATTTTATTGATGTTTTCTGAAATTCAATTGATGTTTTCTGAAATTCAATAGATGTTTTCTCAAATGCAATTGATGTTTTCTGAAATTCTATTGATGTTTTCTGAAATGCAATTGATGCTTTCTGCAATTCAATTGATGTTTTCTGAAATTCAATTGACGTTTTCTGAAATGCAATTGATGTTTTCTGAAATTAAATTGATGGTTTCTGAAATTCAATTGAAGTTTTCTGAAATCATCAACTTTCAATTGATGTTTTCTAAAATTCTATTGATGTTTTCTGAAATTTTATTGACGTTTTCTGAAATGCAATTGATGTTTTCTGAAACTCTATTGATGTTTTCTGAAATTTTATTGATGATTTCTGAAATGCAATTGATGTTTTCTTAAATGCAATTAATGTTTTCTGAAATTCTATTGATGTTTTCTGAAATGCAATTGATGTTTTCTGAAATTCAATTGATGTTTTTTGAAATTCTATTGATGTTTTCTGAAATTCATTTGATACTTTCTGAAAATCAATTGATGTTTTCTGAAATTCAATTGACGTTTTCTGAAATGCAATTGATGTTTTCTGATATTAAATTGATGGTTTCTGAAATTCAATTGAAGTTTTCTGAAATCATCAACTTTCAATTGATGTTTTCTAAAATTCAATTGGTGTTTTCTGAAATTTTATTGATGTTTTCTGAAATTCAATTGACGTTTTCTGAAATGCAATTAATGTTTTCTGAAATTCTATTGATGTTTTCTGAAATGCAATTGATGTTTTCTGAAATTCAATTGATGTTTTTTGAAATTCTATTGATGTTTTCTGAAATTCATTTGATACTTTCTGAAAATCAATTGATGTTTTCTGAAATTCAATTGATGTTTTCTGAAATTCAATTGACGTTTTCTGAAATGCAATTGATGTTTTCTGAAAATAAATTGATGTTTTCTGAAATTCTATTGATGTTTTCTGAAATTCTATTGATGTTTTCTGAAATGCAATTGATGTTTTCTGAAATTCAATTGATGTTTTCTGAAATTCAATTGACGTTTTCTGAAATGCAATTGATGTTTTCTGATATTAAATTGATGGTTTCTGAAATTCAATTGAAGTTTTCTGAAATCATCAACTTTCAATTGATGTTTTCTAAAATTCAATTGGTGTTTTCTGAAATTTTATTGACGTTTTCTGAAATGCAATTGATGTTTTCTGAAATTCTATTGATGTTTTCTGAAATTAAATTGATGTTTTCTGAAATTCTATTGATGTTTTCTGAAATTCTATTGATGTTTTCTGAAATGCAATTGATGTTTTCTGAAATTCAATTGATGTTTTCTGAAATTCTATTGATGTTTTCTGAAATGCAATTGATGTTTTCTGAAATTCTATTGATGTTTTCTGAAATGCAATTGATGTTTTCTGAAATTCAATTGATGTTTTCTGTAATTCAATTGACGTTTTCTGAAATGCAATTGATGTTTTCTGAAATTAAATTGATGGTTTCTGAAATTCAATTGAAGTTTTCTGAAATCGTCAACTTTCAATTGATGTTTTATAAAATTCAATTGGTGTTTTCTGAAATTTTATTGACGTTTTCTGAAATGCAATTGATGTTTTCTGAAATTCTATTGATGTTTTCTGAAATTAAATTGATGTTTTCTGAAATTCTATTGATGTTTTCTGAAATTCTATTGATGTTTTCTGAAATGCAATTGATGTTTTCTGAAATTCAATTGATGTTTTCTGAAATTCTATTGATGTTTTCTGAAATGCAATTGATGTTTTCTGAAATTCAATTGATGTTTTCTGAAATTCAATTGACGTTTTCTGAAATGCAATTGATGTTTTCTGAAATTAAATTGATGTTTTCTGAAATGCAATTGATGTTTTCTGAAATTCAATTGATGTTTTCTGAAATTCAATTGACGTTTTCTGAAATGCAATTGATGTTTTCTGAAATTAAATTGATGGTTTCTGAAATTCAATTGAAGTTTTCTGAAATCATCAACTTTCAATTGATGTTTTCTAAAATTTAATTGGTGTTTTCTGAAATTTTATTGACGTTTTCTGAAATGCAATTGATGTTTTCTGAAATTCTATTGATGTTTTCTGAAATGCAATAGATGTTTTCTGAAATTCTATTGATGATTTCTGAAATTTTATTGATGATTTCTGAAATGCAATTGATGTTTTCTTAAATGCAATTAATGTTTTCTGAAATTCAATGGATGTTTTCTGAGATCCAATTGATGTTTTCTGAAATTTAGTTGGCGTTTTCTGAAATGCAATTGATGTTTTCTGAAATTCAATTGATGGTTTCTGAAATTCAATTGATGTTTTCTGAAATCATCAACTTTCTCATTTGCATATTCAAAATCGACCAGTAAGCTCGAAACAACAATAAATACATAAAAAACTATTGTATCTGGTCAAATAACAAAAACAAAAATGATTAAATTTGTTAAATTTTCATATACCGCACAAAAAAAAAAAAAAAAAAAAAAAACCGCACAAAACAAATCGCACAATAAAAAAACGCACATAAAAAAGCCGCACAAAACAGGTTTGAGTGTAATGAAAAAAGTTTATACCTAACAGAGTAAGTGCATTTAACACTCTTACACTGCATTCGAACCTGAAAATTCATAGAAAAATGTCTCAGGAGCTTCAAATTTTGTTATGAGAAAACGTTTGACTGAGTTCTTTAGAATTTCATTATAAAAACAAAAAAAAAAAAAACAAATATTAAAGAATATAAATTTTTGCAAAATTAAGCCATAAACATAAATTTGTTATGTTTACGAACATCTGACCCATAGTGAATGTTTATTTTTTTTTTAAAGTACATTTGTATGACGATGTGATGCGTTAAGAGAGTGCGTTAAATATTGTTGTTCTACAAGATGATGGAGCATAACACAGTGAAAAATAACAACATTGCGACGTCTAGATGTCTGGCGACGGCGGCCTTTTCAAAGTAAATAAAACAATAATTGTCTTTTTTCTTGTTCTGCTCATTCACTCGAAACTTTTTGTTCACAGATCTGCCACAAATTTATATGCAGTCGTATTTATGTACTTATATACTCGTATGACTGGATTGTTGTTATGTTGTGTATCTCCATTTATTCTTCTTGTATTGTTTATATTAAGAAAGAAAAAAGTTGTAGTTGTTGTTGGTGGTGTTGTGGATAATGATGGTGTTCAAATAAATATAAAAATTTTATGTAACTTTTTCTTTGGCATCTTTATTTTTTTTTCATAACAAAGGAAAAAAGGGCACTAACTATTAAAAAGTACTTTTTTGTGTAAACTCTTGACAACACATCTGCAGTAAAATATTTACATGTATGTATTTGTATTGTGTTCATATGTAAATACGTACATATATAATGACAAGTTTAAAATTTCATTATAAAATGTTACTTTATTGTGGTGTGAGTGTTTAAGGGCATAAAA
This sequence comes from Cordilura impudica, assembly GCA_963682025.1. Lineage (NCBI taxonomy): Eukaryota > Metazoa > Arthropoda > Insecta > Diptera > Scathophagidae > Cordilura > Cordilura impudica. The sequence continues at coordinate 42,887,768 of OY821521.1, read as the reverse complement.
AGGGATCTTTGTCGTTCAGCTCATGTTGTTGTTTATTTAGTCGTCGAATGTCATTGGCATCATTTTATGCAAATACGAGTATTATGTTGAATTTGAAAGCTGTTGCTTCTATCGTTAACAATGGCACAGTGGTACGAATTGTGTTTTTTATTTTTTGCTTCATTTGAGTTTCACAAAATATCACTGGGCCATCAAATCTTTGCTTTATTTTACTTTACTAAAATAGAAAAGAAGACGGTCAACAAGAATTCTTCGGTATCAATTACTCTTAGATCTGGTTTTGACATACTGTAAAATTTTATTCATCGGCCTAAAGTGATACCAACATACGTGGGCTTTATAATAATTACCTAGGCTCGGCAAGAAATCAGTTCTCTAGATTTAAAAATGTACTAATTTTTGTACTTGATCTCGATTCGTACTTGATCTCGATAGAAAAATTAATAATAATATTTAATATAGAGCATGATTAAATATTTGTTTTCATTGAAAAACAAAACTAATGGTGAAATTAAAGCGGAAACGACCGAAATTAATCAACAATTAAATATTGAACAGCTGAAATTCCACGAAGCCTTAAATGTGTGTTCAATGAGGGCCGTTCGAATCAGGTCACTTTGATCGAAAAAATCCACAATATGGTTATCAATGATCGGAGTTTGAGAGTACGTGAAATTTTTTAGAATATACGCGCATCCCAATTAATCGGGTAATAATTTTATGCCAAAATCAAGGTGCATGCCGGATGGCTGGCGTAATTGCGGACAATAGGCCAGAAGTATTCGTAAATTCGTGTGTTTAGAGATAAATGATAAGACGCACAAAATTCACTAACAAGGTAGTTATACTGGGCGAAACCCTCAGATCGTACTGAAACTAAAATATGTCATAGTGGACGGAAAAATAAGTGATGTGTATTTTTTGTGGGTGTCCAATCTTATATTTAGGGGTAAAAGGGTGTTGAAAAAATGATTTTTTTTTCGTTTCTTTAGAGTTTTTCAATATCACCCCATAGTAACTATGATCAACAATTTGAAGATCTTCTAGGCAAGTCAAAAACATGCTTAAGAAAACATAAAAATTTTCACCGCTTTTTTATGGTGAGCAATTTATTTATTTAAAGTCTATGGAATTACAAATGTCCTTACAGACTAATATGTTTAGTGTATAAAATACATATGTATAAGAAATAGAATAATGACGATTTAATTATTTAGATCTAAAGGGTTTTTCAATAAGAGAGCTACAAAAGTTTTTTTTTAAATAAAACAAAAACGGTTTTGGATATCAATGAAATTCTTTATTCCTGTGAAAGTACGTTCGATGCTATTATGTATGGAAATCGATCTCTTTTGCATGGCCACCACGGGCACGCTTTCATAAGTCCAGACGCTGAACCCAATTTTGGACCATAAATCGGCCAATACTGCTGCAATTTCACGTTCGATATTCGTACGAAGTTCATCAATCGTCGCTGGCTTGTTGGCATAGACCATAGACTTGACGTAGCCCCACAGGAAATGGTCCAACGGCGTCAAATCGCACGACCGAGGCGGCCAATCGACTGGACCATTCCGTGAGATAACACGTTCTCCCAACTTGGTTTCCAATAAATTGATTGTGGCATTCGCTGTGTGGCTTGTGGCGCCGTCCTGTTGGAGCCACATGTCCTCCAAGTCCTTATCATCCAATTGGGGCCAAAAATATTCGGTTATCATTGAACGGTAGCGATTCCCATTCACAGTAACGTGCCGGTCTTGATCATCACGGAAGAAGTACGGTCCAATAACGCCGCCGGCCCACAAACCGCACCAAACCGTAATCTTTTCGGGATGCAATGATGACTCATGGAGTACGTGTGGATTGCTGTCTGACCAATAACGCATATTTTGTTTATTGACGAAGCCATTCAGCCAGAAATGAGAATCATCATTGAAGGTGATTTTTCGATGAAAATCCGAATCATTTTCAAGTTGTTGCTCTGCCCAATTCACGAACATACGACGCTTCTGGTGGTCAAGCGGCTTCAGTTCTTGCGTCAATTTGATCTTGTAAGGATGTAGGCCAAGATCTTTTCGCGAAATTCGCCACAACGACGTCACAGAGATGCCCAACGCTTGAGAACGACGTGTGAGAGACACATTTGGGCTTTCTTCAACTGAAGCCTCAGCGGCAGCAATATTCTCGACACTACGGGCAGTTCTTTGTCTCACTGGCATGGGAACATTATGTACTGTGCCTGTGGATTAAAATTTTTCCACTAGACGCTCAATTGTTGATCTGCTAGGACGATTATGACGACCATAAATAGGACGTAGCGCTCTTAAATTTGAGGCCACTGACTCCGAGTTTCGAATTAATTTTAATAATTTCGACTCGTTGTTGGCTCGTATATCTTTCCATCATGAAAGATATACTGAAGAGAAATGTCAAAAGAGCGGCAAGAAATATGGCGTCGTTTGCTGTCCCTGTCTTTCTACTTTTGAAGCGTCCCTGTTGAAAAACCCTTTACATATTAATATTAAGTTTACTAAATATGGTCTTGATCGGTCCATTTCTTGACCTGGTCTTCGTGTGAAATTCATCAGGTCAGATATTTAATCACGCCACAAATTATTAACAATAGCACTAAAATTTGACTTATGCATATTTTCTATATCCAGCAAAGTTTGATCCAGGGCCCTCTCTCAAAACGTGTATAAAAGAAAAGAAAAAATTAAAGTGGTGTAGATAAGCTTTGCGATATGTTACACCATGCGTTAAACCAAATCTAAGCGGAATTTTTATTAATTTTTTTTGCCGGCAGATCTGAAAAAAATCATATTGGATGCTATTTATATGGGGACTAGGTCGAAAATTTGATCGATCTTAACCATATCTGGTAAAATCAGTTATTTTTGCAAATATCAAAGTTGAGAAAAATCTGTTTAATATTTTTGTTTTTGATAGCTTGAAGGAAAAGTATCGAAGCTGATTTCTATGAGGGCTATGGCTACGAATTTTACTGTAGGGTTTATTTTTGGACTACTCATTAATGGATGTAATAAACACACACACACATATCTGGGCATAGTAATAGACAGCAAGTTGACATCAAGGCATGCTACAATGATATGTAGAAGGGTAGCGGGTAGAACCTGAGGATGTAAACCAAGCATCCTATATTGGATGTACTCCATGATGGTCCGTCCAATCGTGACCTATGGATCTATTGCGTGGGCCAAAAGGACAGAGTTAAAGTCAACTCAAATGGAGTTAAGTACGATAAAAAGACTAGCGTGTATTGGGATAACGGGTGCGATGAGGACGTGGCCAACATATATATTGGTACAAAAGAAAGCCCTGGCAACGGCAATCAGGATAAAGGAGGATAAACCTATAACCAGGCTTTATGAAGGGCAATGGAACCGAATAAGTCAAGTTAATGATTACTCCCTCCTAGGTTGTCCAATGGACAGGACTGAGAAGAAATACGATTTAAAGATAAACTTTGTTACAAAACTTAGTAATAAGAAGGAATGGAGTAGTTTGAGTACAGCATATTCTCTAAAGGAGAATACGATCAAATGGTACACGGACGGGTCAAAGACCGGAAATGGAACAGGGGCGGGAGTATTTTCCAGGCGGAAATTTATGCCATCGATAGATGTGCACAGATTAACTTAAGTAGAAAGTACAAAAGACGGAACATAACCATATTATTAGATAGTCAAGCTGCTATTCGAGCACTAGGCTCCTATGTAGTAAACTCTAAGTTAGTACGGGACTGTCTGGAGAGACTGAATGAGCTAGGCAGACACAATAAAGTCAGCCCTTGTTGGGTCCCGGGGCATATTGGGATTCAAGGATATGAGCCAGCAGATGGGCTTGCCAGAAGGGGAGCTTCCACGAAGCTGATGGGGCCGGAACCGTTTTGTGGAATAGGAAAAGGAGTATGGGAAGGCGTACTCAGAGAATATGAGAATCATATCAGACAGGAGCTTTTCTCGAGCCGCTACGGCTTAAGGCAATCCAAACTCTTGTTAAGTAACTATATCAGAAAGAGATTTGAGTCATGTATCGGGTTATCAAAGAACGGACTGAGAATACTATGCGGGATTTTAACTGGTCACGGTAGGCTCAGGGAGCATATGAGCAAGTTAGAAATTGAAGCGAACCCCATGTGCATATTCTGCGATGAGAAGGCAGAATCGGCGGAGCACATACTGGGGGATTGTGGAGCTTTAATGCATAAGAGGAAAAAGCACCTGGGTTCTTTCCAAATACCAGGGATCGAAATAAAATCACTGGAACCAACCAACATCCTCGAATTTCTGAGGGCTTCAGGGTTGGGTTAGATTTTATAGGTACAATCTATTAGCAGAGGGCAGTACAATAGATCATTCGGTCGCAGTACTTTCGACACCTCTTTATACAATACAATACAAACACACACAAGTCGAAATTAACCAAGATCTATTTAATAATTTGGATCTTAGTGCAAGTTAAGTCGATGTCATTGGGGTCATTTGTATGTTGATTAGGTCTGAACATTTACGTATCTTTACCAATTTCAATAGCGGTCGTTCCATGGCCGACAGAAGCTTATACAGAAATTTAAAAAAATATATATTTGTATTTGCGACCTATAGTGTGATTACAAGGTTTACATGGACACAAAGACGGACAGACGCACACACGAACGGACATCTCTAAATCTGCTCCGAAAGTGATTCTGAATCGATCGGTATTATGAAAGTTGGTTTAGGTCAAACATTTGTCGTAGTTAAAACATCAGCCAACTCTAGTTGTACACTGACGACAAAGTTGTATAGAGTATAAAAAGCTATGGTTTTTATAACTTTTTGTATGAGCGCATATAAACTTTTATGTGGATAATATACTCTTAAAAGTAAAAACAGTGGCTCCAGACACTCGTCCACAAAAGAGGTTGCTTTGGGAAAACACGATTAAAGCTTCCACTAGTGGCAATATAAAAAAAAAACAAAAAAACTTGTTCACTTAAATATTATAGGGATTAAAGTATGTATAAAAAATTTTAGAACAGTCCTTCCTTTGTCCTAATTGTAGCACATAAATTAAGCATGTTTGTGCATGCTTTTTACTTGGCTAGAAAAGTCTTTAAACTACTAATCATATGATTACCAAATTCGTATATAGTTACTATGGAGCAAATATAAAAAAAGCAGCAAAAAACCTGTTTCATTAACACCTTTTTTCTTCAAAATACGAGCTTAAGTAACTGCCAAAACATACGTGTCACTTTTTTAAATCCTCTACATCATATCTTAGTTTCACCCAGTATCATAAATAATAAGATCATAAATAATAAGGCAGATCGCCAAAGAAGGCGAGGAAGATTTTATTGACCAATGAAATTAATGCCTATTTGGAAGGCTTGGGCGAATTTTATAATTCAAAGAGAATCAAAAGTTTGGAAAAACATATTTTCGAGAAACAGTTCGTTTTTGGACACTAAATTGATTTTTGCCTTTTTTTTTTGTCCCACGCCATGAACTTATAACATAGCCCTAGTATTTAAAGTGAGAATGTTTCTTTTTATGCCGATGTAAGCAATATCAATACTTAAAGATCAATTTGAGACTCCTAAAAGTAGACAACAATTTATCGAAAGTACAAGATGCTTTTCAGAAGGACCACAAAAACACGGCAATGGTCCTATCACAAACCTATGTTACATTCTTCTTGATTATTTTTTTTTTTTTATATATTTATTTATATTTTAAATCCTCATTTAAATCCCAATAATATCCTATTTAATTCATTTCCTTGAATCTGAATTTTCGTAATGAATCTCATACAAATTTACAGTGTCTTTTTATACCCTCCACATCTCAGTGGCAGAGGGTATATATAGGTTTGTCATTCCGTTTGTAACGCATCGAAAAACTAATTTCCGACCCAATAAAGTATATATATTCTTGATCCTTATCACAGCTCGAGTCGATATAGCGATGTCCGTCTGTCCGTCTGTCCGTCTGTCCGTCTGTCCGTCTGTCCGTGTGTCTGTTGAAATCACGCTCATTCAAAAAAAAAAGCATTTACTTAGGTCAGGTTACGAAAAAATTATTTGCCATAATTCCCACCAGGTTGGTATTGAAATCGGAGTAAATCGGGAGCCTCTGCGCTGAGAAATGAACAAAAGTTTATAGATACCTCTAAAAAAAACATGAAACCTAGTGTTTTCTTGTAATAGTTTAGTGGTTGAACATACAACAACATAAAAAAAGCCACAAAAAAAATGTGATTCATACATATTAACAATAACAAGAACACAACTACCATGAGCTATGTTAATAGTATTGCCACAAACCGAGGTGGAGGGTATCAAAGATTCGGCACAGCCGAATTTAACACTCTTACTTGTTCTTTTTCAATTGCAAACTTTTGCCACATAATTTTCATCAAAAATCCGTAAATGTCATCAATGCAATTCAAGTGAATTTTATTTAACTGTGAATCACAATTGTGTGTATTCATTTGTGATGTTTTCATTTTATAATTTTCCTTTATGCGGCGCACACTGGCAGTCAGTCATACAATGTAAATAGAACAATAATACACTAGTTTAACACGAAAATGATAACCTCTTCAAACAACAGTTCACTGCTGACGTCTGAATTGAAGTGTGTCGGTGTGAGTGTGAGTATTTCAATGTGAATACTGACTGTTTGCTTACTTATTTCCATATAAATGTACTTTTATTGAAGTGCTCTAGAGTAGATAATATACTCGTACATAAGTCATGCATACACATAAGAAGAACAATAAAAATATATACGAATATACAAAAAAAAGCTAATAGTGATTAACAGAACAATTAACAATTATGACTATTATGATGATGATTGCAGAGGGCAATGAAAAAAGAGGGGAAAAATAAAGAATCTGTGATAAACAATACTCACCGCATGAACTGTGGTGATTTTGATTTTGTACTTGAGCAATGACCAATGATGGTGGTCATTGAGAAGATCATTCAAAATTCTGTACCGCCCTCATACTTCGAAGTTATTTTCAGAAAACGTTTCTGGGTTACTTCCCTTCACTAAACAATTTGCAACTCCGTCAACTTACTAGTTATTTTCTGTTTTTCAACGAGTTTGGAAATAAGATTAATTGCGATTACTTTATCTCTATCTCAATTTTATTTCGTGCATGTTTTTCGGAATACTCGGGTAATGTGGACGGCCCCATTTTTCGAAACCTAATTATTATTTCGCAAGTCTTGATTTATGTATTTGCATTCGTGAAAATAGTCGTATTCGTTAGTTTGCAGTTACTGCGGAAGAAATTTTGGGTGCTTTCTACTTTTTAAACTCTTTCTTTTAACTTATACTCACTGTCGTGGGGCAATCCCATTCCCCCTTATCCAATTGATCTGAGACTTGGCCCATAGTCTTGTTGGGACTACAGATTAATTCTGGGGTAGTTACGCACAGTCACGCATACTCACGCACAGTCACGGCGTGATCTAAGTGTCATTTCCCCTCATCCGATCGATCTGAAACTTGGTCCATACACTTGCCGTGAAAAAACATTAACTTTGACACGCACAGTCACGGAGAGATTTAAAACGGATTTCCCCTCATTCCATCAATCTGAAACTTTGTCGATATACTTGCTGTATAGAAAGTTGACTTCGACAGAGTCACGCAAATTCACGCATAGTCACGGAGGTATTTAAAACCCATTTCCCCTTATTTGATCAATCTGAAACTTGGTCGATAGACTTGTTGTGAAAAGAGATTCACTTTGACACAGTCACGCATCGTCACGCACAGTCACGGACAGATTAAAGCCTTACTTCCCCTCATCCGATCGAACTGAAACTTTGTCCATAGACTTGTTGTGGCTAAAGATTAATTTTAAGATAGTCACACACAGTCACACATAGTCACTGACAATCACGGAGAGATTCAAAACTCATATGCATAAGGAAAGAAAGAGTTTTAATAGAAACTTTGTTATTTATTAATATAATAAAGGGTGTTCTTTTTGATTAGATAGAACTTACAAAAGGGTCAGTCGTCAAACGGACTATCATATCGCGCTCACTTTTTAACATTTATAATCACCATACCCTGGCAAATCATTATGACGAGATTCACGCTTGAATACCACTACAAAATTTTACAAATTTACTTTGAAAATCAATCATCAATTCGCGCAACTTATAGACGACTTCGTGAATTTTATGGCGGATATAATGGCCATCAGAGCAAGCCATCCGTCGAACTGTGCAGAGATTTCATACCATATGTTGATGCAATAACACCAGCACGTTGAACGAATGTGTGTACTGAAGGAAATATCGACGCTCTAAACGAAGGTGTGGAAGAAGATCAAAATTTATCGATTCGTCTTTGGTCGCATTAATTGGGGCTCTTCCGTCCACTATGTACAAGCTGACGAACTTTTCAGCCAAGCTGTTATATGTATAAAAAAAGTGAAAATAACTACTCTTAAAGAACGTCCTCTTTTTTTTACCCTTGACGACCAATGGGATATATATGCCACATTTTATACTAGGGCCCTTTATATTTCTCAAAACAGTAACGATTGGCCTATAACATACCGAAATTTTTATCTCTTGGATCCGATAACATTCGAGAAAATGTTTTTAAAAAGGATGATAAAAAATTTATTATTTTACTTTGGATTTACTCTGTTTATTAGCCTCTGAGATAACATCAGTTTTTTTTTTAAATTATAGAACAACAGTCAGGGGATGCTCCCTACAGATGCAGTGCATTATGATGATCTCAGGAAAGTAGGTGATGGGAAGGAGGAAAGAGGGAGTAGTGTTTGTGGATATTTGACTTACATTTTATTAGATTATAACTGTCAAGAAAGACTTGCGCGGGGAGTTTATTCCACATACGCTTATTTCGACTGATAAACGAATTTTCTCTGTATTGCGTTGGACGGTCAACAAGGCAATAGACTACTAGAGAAACGGTTAGAATGAACTTTAACTCGGGCACGTGGTGTGAATTCGCTAATCTCAGAAGAACATTTCCCATGGTAGTATCTATACAACAGTGCTACACAAATCACATTCCGACGATGTTTTAATGAGTCAATAGAGTTGGATACCATACGGTTTTTAATAAGCGTCGATGCCCTCCTTTGAACACGGTCCAGTAGCTCCAAAATAGGCTTTGAAGCTCCTTCCCATATATGGGAGTTGTATTCCATTTTTAGTCGGATGTAAGTGGGATGTGTAGTGTAGTGGTATGCGGTAGTGTGTTTATGTCGTTTCAAACCAAGTTTTCCCATACAAAATTATGTGTCAATGAGCATCCCTGTATTTCGAAGCTCAACATCATTGAGCAAAGTCGCAAACCTTTGTTTTGGTAAATTTTAAGTACTCAAGTGTATATTTGGTATTGACCGCTAGGTATGTTGTGAGATTAGCAAAATCACAAACCTTTTTCGTTAATTTTAAATATTTAAGTGTATATTTGCTTTTGACAGCACTATTTTAGTAAGCAGAACCACCAAGTTCGCTGTCTGTTTAGCACATATGAACTTGAATATTTAAAATTACGAAAAAGGTTTGTGATTTTGCTAAACTCACAGCACACCTAACGGTGAATAGAAAATATACACTTGAGTACTTAAAATTAACTTAAAAAAGTTTGCGACTTTGCTAAACAGACAGGGAAGTTCAACGATGTTGAGCTTTGCACCGTTTTAGAAAACCAAGACACTTGAATGCCTCTTTCGAAAAGCATGCTCGTTCCAATGAACATCACATTGAATTCTCATATGCAGAACATCAAGAGTATCCGATTCCTCAATACCTATACCACCCACATATACAGACGATATTGTTGAATCTGTGGCCCTATGGGTCAACAGACAACATTGGGTCTTCAGCGCATTAAAATCAGCCCTATTGGCTTTACCTCCTCGGATTTTGTTAACATGTTTTGATTGAGTGTGAAAATCATTGTTCCACCTTTTGCCCCCCAACGTCCAAGAGGCTTGGCCTACAATGAAAGGAAAATGAATGACAAATGCTGTTGTTATCTGCGAAAGAGTATTGAGATGAAAGTTTGCCCAAGAAGGCTATTCAGAAAGATAGGGAAGAGAGAAAGAAAAAGAACGGAACCTTGGGGTACGTCTGAATTAAGCTGGAGGAACTCCTTGGATGAAACCCCGTCAATAGCAATACCTATTGTGTGGTCTCAGAGAAAACTCGATATAAATCGAGAGAAGTCAGTACCGACCGCAAATGCAATTCGCTTTGATATCAATGCACGGAGCCACTTGCGGTCGACTGCCTTGGAAATAGCTTAAACAACCACTTTACTTTCACCAAAATTGTGAATGGATTGACTCCAGCACTCAGAAAGTAAAGCTTACAGGTCTCCCATAGAACGATTTCTACGAAAGCCATACTGTCGATCATTAAGAGGTGAGTTGGACTCTAGGTAGCTCACAAGATGGAAATTGAGAATGAGAGATCAGTTTGAGAAGAATCTATTGGAAAATACATACGTCATATATGACAAAAATTACAAATGGCCATCAAAGGGTTAAAAATCCTGCTAGAGTCTGGCTAAAACTTACTGGATTGTAAAAAGTAGTCGTTAATATAAATTAAAATACACAAATCTTTGTATTTCATTGTAGCTCTATTAACCGAATATAGTTTCCCCATCTAATTTTAGATATCAAAATTGTTGGCTATTAAATTTGCAACATCTTTAAACATTCTACTTTCTATTTATTAATCTTTCCTTATTTCTATGTGTATGTATATAGTTGTATGATATTGTTCTGTACATGTGTGTATGTAAGGCAAATGGCCTTTCAGGGACATTCTAACGTCATCAACACCAAACCCTGCAACTTTTATAATAAAACAAAAAAAAAAACAAAAAATATTATGAGAAATGTTTTCCTGTTCGTCTCACTTCTTCTTATAGTCAAGTGTAAAACATTAAGAGCAAAGCTATGTCTTTGTAATAAAACATACACACAGTTATTTATAAAGTGGGTGTCTGTCTGGAGGGAAGAGTGTGTATGGTCTAAAAAAAACAAAAAAAAAAAAAACAACGACAACAATACCAAGAACAACTTATCTGTACCATACCTATTTTTATGAAGCCATAATGTTACGAATATGCCTAACCTTTCTTTCGTATTCACAATTTATTATTGTATGTATAAAAATAGCAAACGCCGTAAACTTGTCGCAGTTGTTTTTGTTTTAGCAGGGTAAGGAATACCCTCTCCTTTTTTGTTATACATTTGGCTGGTGTATTCTTTTGTTGTTGCTGTTGTTGTTGTTTTTCATTTTCATTATAACAATCGCATATAAAAAAGTAAGTGAAATGTTTTAACATTTA